>VXBA01001029.1:506660-534864 GCA_013399895.1 Serilophus lunatus | reverse complement strand
CGGGCACGGCGGAGCGAGGAGGCGCGGGGCCGTGCGCTGCCTCCGGCCCGGGCCGCTCCTCCGCATCCTCAGCCGCCCTCGGGACGAGCGCCCTTCAGCCGGGCCGGGGCGCGCCGTCGGGGCCGCGTTCAGGACGCGCTCGGAGCCGGGCGCAGTTTGGTCTCTTTTGGCTCTGTTACACCTGTGTGCGAACGGGACACCGCGGCGATCCCAGGGTTTGTCCTGCGTGTATGGCAGAGCCCCGGAGGAAACACGAGTAAGGTTACAACGGGCTGAAACCACATTCAGCGCAGAAGTCCCGCCAGCCGTTATTTTATTTTTGTCTTTACAATATGGAGCTGGGCTGTTAAAAGCGGTTTGGTGCCGCTTTGCAGAGCAGTGTAAGGAACGAACTGAGCACTTGGTGCCTGCAGGAGAACCAGGGCACAGCAGAGCTTGGGGCTGGTTTGACACAGACCCGTTTGTACAGAGAACGTTTGAGTGGCTGATTGTTGTGTCAAGACCTTCTTAAGTCCTTGAAACTCCACTGCTTGTGCCCCAACTCTGAAATAAATGACAATGACCTTTGGGTTGCCCTTTCTGGTGTGCCCAGACAACTTAATTCCTTTTTTTTTTAATATATGTATGTATTTGCATTGCAGTGAGTGATACAGATACCTGCACACATCTCATATTCCCATCATCATCCTATCAGGAGACCATATCTGCTTACCTACTTCTGTATGTAGATGGTATCACGTGGATTTAAGTGAGGAATTCTTTGTCCTAAGGGATTATAATAATTAGGTGTTGCCTTTTCCCTGTTGCTCCTGGTTCAGCGTTGACAAAACTCGAGTGCAGATAACTGTGAGAAGTAAGCTGGGCCAGGATTGTTGCTGCTTAGTTATCTTAATTGCCCATTGTAAGAGCAACTCCTAAATGGCTTTACAAAGACGTGTTTTGGCTCTGTAGCCAATATTTCTGTCAATATCGGGCTGATAACATATGGCTCACAGTGAAACAAGTGCTTTGAGATGAGCACCCTCCTCTTCATTATGGATTCTCATCCTTAAATTGTGTGCAGATGAGAGCCTTGGGAAGGAACGGAGCCAGGCTTCGGGAAGTACTGGAAAACTCAAGGAATTGTTCTTCATGTTCTGAACAAATGTCTGCCATGAAACAAGCAGTGAACTGAAAACGCTCTCTTTTCCAGAGAGATTTCTGGGTGTTACCTGTATGGGCAATTCAGCTGCTTTTAATTAAAATGTGTCCCGAGTGCTGTTCCTGCCTTCCCCTGCTCTTTGCTGTGGTCTTTTAAGAGCTGAGATAAACCGAGCACGTGAGCACCAGTAAACTTTAATGAGGTTGGTTGGTGGGTGTGTAGTCACTCCTGACCGAGCTCCATGCTTGGAATCATGAAACCTTCATTAAAGGGTTGCCCTGGCTGCCTGGTAATGTTAAAGGATAAGCTATTGCAGGTGCTGCAGTTTAAGTGGCCATTGATGGAGCTTCAGATAAAGGCCTGGGGAGCTGCATCCCTGAGCCAAAAAGCAGCATTTGGGAAAATGCAGCCCCAGTTTTTCACTCTCATCAGTTGCTGCTATTAATTTTGTTAGTCTTATGTTAAAATGGGGGGCAGTGTCACCGAGTGGATGCCTTGGCACTGTTTTGTTCTGGACGGGCCTGTCTGACTTAATTACCAGGTTTGGTGTTTTGTGACAGTGTTGAGAACCTTGAATAGGGTGCTGTCCGTGTTGCTTGTTAGAAGACCTTTAGTCAATAGTAAAGCCAGACATCAACTGGCCGAGTTAAAGTCTTTACATTTTAACATTTAAAAATGTTTTCTAAGAGAGTTTTCTTTTTTTTTCCTGCAAAGAGACCAGAACATTTTTAAAGAAGTATTTTAAAATGAAGTGTCAAAGACTCAGATTTCCTCATAAAAGCAGTAAGATGAGATTGGTTTTAAAAGAAGGGAAGATAAGTGGTGGTGTTAGCTCTGATGTGTTCCAGATCAGTAAATGGCAGTTCTTGTGTTACTCAGTTATCAAAGACTTTGATCCCCAGAAACGACTTTTCTTCATTTGGACAAGTGGCAGTTCTTCCTGAGATGATGAGATAAGGAGCAGACCTCTTTAGCTTTGGGGCCTTGTGTGCGTGTGTGCTGTGGCAGGACCACAGCTGACAGTGTAAATATACTGGGAATGGAGTGGGGCATTTTTAAAGGAACGGGTGATACACTTCATTCTTTGGTTAGAAACGTTTCTGCCCATTGTGATCCTGCCCTGGTGCATCAAAGCCTTTGGAAAGTTGTTTTTTTTAATTGTGGAATCCTCCTCCCTCTGTTTGCTTTTTCCCCATCTTTATTGTGAGAAGTGTTGCCAAGTATTGTGATACAAGTGTGGTTTAGTTGGTGACACTTGATCTCATAGTCTGCCAGAACAGCAGCCTGTTTTTTCTTGTCCCATCCCCTCTCTGAGAGAGGCTGTTCCCCCACTTCCATCCTTTGGGATACCTTTTTCTAGCTGTATTTTTCATTCCTGTTTCCTGACCCAGCACTCTGACATGCTGTCTTCTCTTAGACATTTTCTAGTACAACAGAAATATATTTTACATCAAATTGGAGTTGAGATACAAATCTGTGCTTTTTTCTTCCTGCCATGTTGGTGCAGTGACATTGCCTGGCTGCAAACAAAAACTGATGCTCACTGGGTAGACAAAGACCAAAACCTAAAGGAGAATTAGCTGCCTGAGAAGACTGGAAACTCATTTTAGTGTTTTATTTTGGCAGTGCAAGGTTACTTTGTGGCTGTCATGACAGACAGACAGCATGTGTGTTCCAGCCAAAGCCAGAAGTGTTACTATTTTTTGCTTGATAGTTTTTAGGGGCAATTTTACTGGAGTCTTAAGTAACTCGCATTGGAAAAACATTTGTGAAGTGTGTATTTTGAAAAGTTAGAGGCTTTTGAGGAGTAGATAGTGCTATTTATGTTGGAAATGGAAGTTACTTAGAGAAGAGGTCAAGTGTCTGCTTTGCTCCGCTGTTAAGGTTTTGCAGCTTTGGTCCCTAATGCTGGGCAGGTTGTGTCTCCCTTCTCTCCACCCCAGCCCCTCAACAGAATGCCCTGGTGTTGGAAAAGTGGCTTTCTGCTTTCTTTTTTGCCTTGTTCCTGCTCTTTGCCAAGTACCTCTTACTGGAGGTGCAGCATCTAAACTGTTCCCTGTAGGAAAATTTTGTCTTATCTGCACAGCAGCAGCTAACAAATTATCCCCAAAAATGATCACCAGCAGAAACAAATGAGAACTGCACAGCTCTTTGCTGCAGAGGGGTTGGTGGAGAAGCTTTGCTGACATGCTTTAAATCTTATTGCATGGTTTAGAATAGTAATATATTAAATATATTGAAGTTTGGACTTTCTGATTCCAATAGTGTCATAGGATTGAAGTGTTTGTGGTGACTCTCTGAGTATTGTTCCTGTATTTCAATGATCAGTGGAAAGTTTTCTCAGGTAGATGAGGGGAAACTTAGGGATCAATCTCTGTACAAGTGAAGCTGTTTTGCAGCAGGAGAAATGTTTAAGCACAGGGTTTCCTGCAGGGCCCCTCTGTCACAGTGCAGGTGTTCAGCCTCTGCCTCAGGATGCTCCAGACTCCTGCATGGGAAGGAAACAGCTGCGCCAAGCTTGGGGAGCACCCAGGACTTGCAGCTGGGGAAAGGGTGCAAAACTCTTGCTGGTGACCACTGGTTATCCAGGGGACAGAGACCCTTCCCTGATTTTCCTGTGCTCTTTTACTCTTCCCAGCCCGGGGTGAAGCAGTGGTGCAATGTCAACTTTATCAGGCTTCTGCTGTTCCAAAAGATAAAGCCCTCTAAATAGCATCCCAGGCTGTAGCCAATGGGCTGTGGTGGGAATGCCATCAGCCAGCGGGTGGGCAGCAGGATAATTCAGCAGGAAACTTCAGGCAGCCAAAATTTTGCACTTGGGCATCTTCCAGGTTTCATTCAGTTTCTGGTTTAGATGTTTAATCTGCTGGCTAGTAGGTTTTTCAAGTTTTTAATCCCTGCATTTGAATAAAGTCCAATACACTGGAAGGCTTTTACCCTGTGCCAGCAGGAAGCTTTGTGCATACACTGTTTCCTTAAGCCAGAAGCAACTCTGGTGTTACTTTCCCTGCTTTTCATTCAACCATCCTCGAGTCGTTCCTTGGACGTTTTCAGCAGCAGGAGAGGTGCCTTGAAGTTTTTTGTAGGGAATTATTCCCAAATCCTCTTTAGTGGTGTGACACTGGACATAGGTGACCCTGCTTATGCTAAAGATAGATCTCCTGGGGCTGCCTCCCTGCAGTGGTTCAGCTTGGAGCAGATGGCCATAAATGGAAAGAGCAACTGGAGAGAGAGAGCACTGTACCTTAGCCAGAGTGTGGATGATGGGCAACAGGTGTTCCTGCAGTCCCTGCTGTGAAAAACCTGTACAAGGTTGAGGAATGTGGAGCTGGCTGTGAGGAGAACTGTAGTTTTAGTTGGTACATTGGGGTTTTTTTTTAAGTAGTGCTGCTGTGTTCGAGTTGCTGTGACCTGCACTGTATCAAACTTGAATGAGCTCTCCCGAAGTTACATTGGTTTTGATTAATTGCTAAGTTTTCCTAAGCTTTCAAAACTTGAAAAAAGAGCTATTTTTACCTTTTTCTCTTAATTTCTGCATTGAAAAAAACCACCCTGTTTACTATTTGTTATGCTTTGTGTTTTTTTGACAACCAAGCCTGCTAAACCCAACTCACAGTTATTTTTAAGGTCAGAAATCAAAACAGGATATATCTGTTTTGCAGACTGATCTTGTATTTATTTTTATATATATATATATTTACCCAATAGACTGAACATTTGAAGCAAGGTGACCTTTAGATTTCCATGAGGTAATAGTTGAGGATGGTACTACTCCTCTGTTCTGCTCTGTTAAGTTACAACCACCCTCATCACAATCTGGTCAATTTGAAGGCAAATCTCAGAGTCTACTTCTGTGAGATGTTGAACACCTCATGGAAATGAGGAGTTTGATTGTGAACCAGAAATCTCATCCAAGTGACAGCTTTGGTTCTGCTACTCCTGTGCCTTCCCTAAGTAATTCTGCTGACAGGAAGGTATAAAAGACACCTGACAAGTGTGTGATGTTCATGTTAAAGATTGGGAAGAACAGTTGTACAGGGATAGATGTGGACTTCTGTAAGTAATCTGTTCTCATGATTTTTTTTGTGTTCTTCTGCAGTGGAAGCATCAGTTAATGGGAGTAATGTGCACTGCATGGACAAGACAATTGAAGCTGCAGAGGCCTTGCTTCACATGGAGTCTCCGACCTGCCTGAGAGATGCCAGGAGTCCTGGTATGTCAGCCACAGCTTCTGCTCTGGGGGCCTTTTCTTCTTTTACTAATTAGCAAAACAAAGTGGGAAACTTGTTTCTGTGAAGAGCAGTGTGCTGTTTAAAATACGTGCTTGCTTATTTCAAAACTACTGATCTGTTTGGAGTTTTGACATGATTTCTCCACCCTGTAACAAGTATACTTTCAGATGAAATCATTTATCTGAGAGAGGTTGTTGGGTAGAGATATTTGAGTAACTACACATTTAAAATTAACTTTTCTGCCTAAAGATCAAGAAATAGTTTTTTCACTGTGTGGCTGAGAGAGCCCTGGCACAGATTGCCAGAGGCTATGGAATCTCTGTCCTTGGAGATACTAAAAAGTGCATGATCCTGGGCAGCTTGGGCAAGGAGTTGGACCAGGTGCCTTTCTAACCTCAGCCATTCTGTGCTTCTGTGAATTTGACATCTTAAATTGCTACAAGACTTACTTTAAGGGAAGGGTATTTACGTTCATCTTCCTGTTTTAGAAAGAACATCTGAATGCAACATGTTGCAAAGTATTCCCAGTTTAAAAAGCCCAGACTTCAAGTCGATGGTTATTTTAACTGATGTTCCTTCTGAAGTTACTTAATATGTAATAATGGTCAAACTGAAATGCTGAAGCTACAAAATAATAAATATCAAAGATTAAGCTTTAATTTGTTTAATTTAAGGTTGAGTTTAGTTCTAAAGTGTGATACTTGTCTTCTGCCTAAAAATACTGACAATTGTGCACGTTTTGGGGAGTTGGATTGATTTTGTAGGTGACACGTTGGAACAGAAACTTACTACACTATTGCATATGCTTTGTTCAAATTAATTTTATGTAAGATACATTAAAATAATCAGGTAGAAGCTTCATCAGATATTCCTTTTTCTTTCTCTCATAGTGGAAGTTTTTGTCCCTCCTTGTGTGTCAACCCCAGAATTTATCCATGCAGCCATGAGACCTGATGTGATCACAGAAACTGTGGTGGAAGTATCAACAGAGGAATCTGAATCCATGGATGTATCTCCTGTTCCAGCTTCCCCTGACATCCATGAACCAATGAAAAAGAAAAAAGGTACATTTGGAGCAACCTCAGAATTGTTTCTGATGTGCAGTGCCATGGATGTGGTGCAGCTGATACAGTTGGAGAGAGATGAGATGGTATGATCTCTGTGCTCATGCAGACACTGATTGGAGTCTGAAGGAAAGTGAGTCTGTGACAAGGAAAAAGAGGGAGCAAAAGAGTGGCCTTGGCCAAGCCATAAAGGAAATCTGTTGTTTCTGTGCTGTTGTCATTTTTTAACATGAAGTGGAAGAAGGATAGAGAAGGATTTTGTGGTGGGTAACCACTGGTGTCTGAAATATGGATCTGTTGCAGAGCAGGGTGTCTTGGGGTTCTTGTAATGGAACAACAGGCTAAACACCAATGTAAAAAACCCATAAATCCATTCACAAAATCATTAGAAGGATCTTCCTTATGAAATCCTTATCTTTCCTGTCTGATTGGCATGTCTTGGAGGAGAAACAATTCAGAGCAGTGTTTGATTTCTGAGCATTCCACAGTCATAGGGGAGGTCAGCACCTGGTGAGGCTGCCCTCTATCGAGCAGTTTTCTTACAGGCATCAATAAAGTTCACCAAACTTTAGGAATACTGTTTTCATAGAGCTTCCAGACATGCTAAACTGGAATATTTACTGGTAATTTAGAGGGGAAAAAAAATGCGATACAGTGATAAAGTGGTAAAAATCCAAGATTTAGATTAGATAAAACCACACGTGCACATAACTGTAACTCTACTCTAAATTAATTCAGAGTAAAGCAGGCACTGAGTTAAAAGAATGCAAATACATTGAGTTTTAATTGATATGTTTGGTGCTTACATCATCTGCCATTAACTTCTCTGAAACTGAGAAAAATCTGCCCATGAAGTCAGCAACCAAATGATTAATTAAACTGGTTGTGCAGTAGTAATCTAACCATTTTAAGTTTATCCATATGTGCAGCAAGGAACTGCTTCTTTCAGCAGAGGCAAACTATAAAATGTTGTTACTCTGCACGAGATTAATACTTCTTTTCCCCCATGTTTTGTGTGCAGCTGGCCGTAAACCCAAGACCCAGCAGTCAGCTCTAGCTGATGGGTCTCCAGATCTGGGTATAAAGAAGAAACCTAGGGAAGGCAAAGGTATGTTTTTCCATTTATTGAGCCTTTAAAAATACACAGTGTGTGTGCATGGTGTCTGTCACAGGAAATACATCAGAAAGATTTGGTGGACGGGGTTGTGCTGACTTCATTGGAGTTTCATTGGATGTCTTCAAATTTGTTTGTGCAAGATCCAGCACGGGGATGTGCTCTACAAGTGCCCTCTAGTAACTCCACAGTTAACAGGCTTTTTCATTTTTTATTTGATTTGCTTTGTTTTTATTGACTTGTGATGTCTTTCTTGTTGTGTGTCAGCTTAGTGCTACACACACAGTTTTTTAAGCTACTGCTGAAAGGCTTGTTCTAAAGCAGTGGCAGCATCATGAGCATTTGGAGTGGTCATGGCGGGAAGTATGTTTGCTTAGCTGATGCACAGACTTCAGTGGGAATATATTCCTTGATTAAGAGGTTTAGTTTGATTTCAGGGGAAAAACAAGTGATGATGTGTTTCTGCACTGGTCGGGGGAGGGATTTTGTGCTGGAGAGTCCTACTTTCCTGATGTTTCTCTGGATAAATAGCAATTCCTTTCTTGGACTAGAAACCCCTGCTATTCTCTCAGCAGGGAGACAGATTGGGGCATGTGCTCACAGGTTACCTTTGAGTTGCTGTGCAGTGTATCAGCTCTTCCCTGGTAATAGGTGAAAAATCTGGATCTCTGCCCCACTTCCTGCACTGGGAGTTGTTTGGAGATGTTGCTGTGGCTGGGAGTAACAAAGTGGAGTGACTTGGAGAGGCAGCATTCCAGCAGAAAGAGTCTGCAGTGGTCAGCTCTGCTATTACTTTGAGATTTGTTTGAAAGCAAGGTCTTTGCTGTTTACATAATTCCTTATCTGGCTACAGCTCCCGAGTCATCACGTTTGTCAGGAGGGGAAGGAAGAATGGGACTGATGTCATGCAGATGTTGGCTCATGGAAACCACTGCAAACAGTGATTAAACTTCCCTGCAGTGCCCACTGTTGCTGTCTTTGGATTTGATGTAGGAGTAGACTTCAGTGGAATCACAGATTTTCTATATGCTCTATTTAGAAGACCATTTTGTCTAAATGTCTTTTTCTTTTAAAATTCTAAAATCCTTCTTAGCTTGCTTTCTAATTCAGATTTTACTATTACAGCTTTCCATTACTTGAACAGTACATTTAAATTGTCTCAGGTCCTGCTTTGCTGCCAAATAACTTTGAAAAAGGAGGCTTGTATTCCTCTCTCTTCTGGATTTTGTACTGGTGATTTCACTCTATAGCTGGTTGTTTTACCAAGTGGCAGATGCTTTGTGGCTTATGGGGAATTTGTAAACTTTTTTTTTATTTATGTATTGTATTTCCATGGACTCTTACAATGATCTGCTTACGTCTCTTGTTCTTATGAAGTGTCTCATTCCATATTTTACGCTACTACTGGAATAAAGTAATTTTCTTTTTCTTAATATAGTCTAGCTTGATGTCCTACAAAACATCTTGTTACTGGAATTAATTTTTGCTACTTATTTAAAAAAAAATACTTGCAAATGTAGGCTATTTCATATGCAACATGTTTTTGGGAAAGCAGAAGTTATTTTAGAGCTTAGTACTGTCAAAAGTTAAGTGATGGAGGAAGAGAGCTGGGTGTGCACGTTTGGAAAGGGGATCCTGGCATGTAGGTACTCCTTCCCTTGTGCAGTCCTGGTACTTTCTGGTGCAAAGTGAAGCAGCTGGAAATCTGATTTACTTGTGCCCCACAGTTTGTTGCATGGGAGGAACGTCACAGTATTTTTGTCTTGAAGTGAGATAGCAGTGGTTTTTTTGTTCTCACGTGATGGTTTGGCAGTTTTGGCACAGCTTCTCTTTCCATACTTTGTTTTTCATTTGCATAAATACTCTCTTTAAGGTGTTGGAGGGACTAAAAATGTGATCCTCTCCTCACAGAGGCAGGTACCAATGCAGCAGTTCAGTGATACACACAGTACCTTGTTTAATTTACTCCTGGCTGTTAATCCCTCTACTTTGAAATGACAGTTAACATTCTTATGCAGCTTGCAGCTGTAATATTCATCTAGCCACAAAAATTTCTTTGAAAATGTGCTCTATAATGAAGTTAAGACAGGTATCAGTAATTCTGGTTAGCCTGAGACCTCCCTAATGGTGATGAGAGCTGTGTGGTAGTAAGTAAAGCTTCTCTCTTCCTAGCAAGGTGCAGGCAGCACATGTTCCTAAGTCCAGCCTGGTAGACTGATGCTCAAAAACTTTGTGAATGCAAACTTGTTCAGAAAATAGGTTTTACACAGGTGTCTTTCTCTTCCTCAGGAGTCTGTAAGCTTGGATTCATAGTATTAGGAATGTCTGGTTCTGGGGAGAAAGGGCTTGAGAGTGGTTGAGAATTGTTTTCACCATCTGTAAAATGAGCTTTCTGTGTTAAATGCATAGCAGCTTTAGCTGACACAGCACTCCCCACCTGAAGTATCACTGGGTCTCACTGGCAATACCAGATGGCTTCTGAGAGTGCAGGTATTGCATAGTCCTCCCGTGGAAAAAGAAGGTTTTATTTAGGTCAATGCAGAGCAGGAAAGGGGAGAAAGAAACCTGCTGAGTCAGCAGCACTGTTCCTGCAGAAAAAATTAGCCACTCTCAGGAATTTCTCTTGAATTTTCTCTTTATTTCCTAATGCTGGAGCCCACGTGTATTTTTGCAAAGAATTTGTTGCAGACCTACAGCATTTGGCAGTGGATCCAGAAGTTCTCTTTCTGTGGAGCTAAAGAATAAAACCCCAAGGGATTAATTCCCTGAAATGTAGGATGATTTAAAGGTTCCTGAGTTCTCTTCCTGACTCTCCTCATGTAGGTCCTATTCAAATGTATCTGAAATTTAGTGCAATTTGAATTTTGGTAGCTCTTAAGTAAGTACTTGCTCTTGTTTGGAGCATGTGATAAAGTGGTGTTTCCTCTGTTTGTGAGGTCTTCCAGAAGATGGAAACCTTTGAGGTTTTCAGAGATATCTAACTTACTGAAGTCTGCAGCAGTGGTCTTTAACCTGCCTTCATGTTGTCTCCAGTATGGCATAACAAGTGCTGTTTTGGGCCACTAAATCTCAGGAATTAAAGACCTTTTTTCATACACACACATGCAAAAATAGTTTGGTCCCTGCTACTCCCTGGAAGTGGAGAATTGGGATTAATGTTCTGAGGTTACTATTCTTGTAGATCTGTCATAGTTCTTCCTTCTCAGAAACTTGGTGAATCTTCTTCAGCTCTACAAATTGGGATGTGATCTGCATTTTTCTTTATCTTCTTACCCTTTTCCTAGGTGCACATGGTCTGGGGTCAGAGTGCAGATAACTCCCATGTTGTGTTCTATGCCATCCTGCCATAAGCCCCGTGCTGGGGCTTCTCCAATGGAATGGGCACACCTCCAAAATACTTGAGAAGTGCATTATGTTCGTCTTTAGGCTTGACCACATTTTATGTCCCCCTAATTACAGAAAGGCACATGGTGTTTCTGCCATGTGAATACTTGCTGTCAAGAAGCTGGACTGGTTTTGCATCTAGAAGGATGTTGGTCACTCTGCAACATGTATTTGGGAAGGATCAGAATGTGAGGCTGTCACCAGTGCATGTGAAAGCCCCAGATCCTGGACAAACTTAATCACAGTTGAGATGGTTTGTTACTGCAGGTTGTATGCTTTTTGAAAATTATTTATTTATGTCCTCCTGTCCTTCAGTGCCATAAAATATACTGGCATTTTCATGCCCTGTTTAATCAAATATGAGAAGAAAATTCAGAGCTCTCGTCCTGCTGAGCAGATGTAGCTTGTAGTCACTTGGAATACCCTCCCACACTTCTTTTCGAGAACTGGGAATGCATGTTAGATGGAGCAGGCTGCTGTGCTGTATAGCAGATCACTTGGAATAGCTCCTTTCAGAATGTAAATATTTATGGAAGCTTTACTAAACTTAACAGAATGAATGAATATGAGCAGGTTACATGCCATACCATTCTCTCTGTAACATTGCTGGTAGTGCGGGTCATTCAGAGTCACCTAAATATGGAAAACTTTCTATTGTCTTTAGAAATGGTTTTCTAATATTTTAATGATTTCTGATTGTAGGAAATACAACGTACTTGTGGGAGTTCCTTCTGGACCTTCTTCAGGACAAAAATACTTGTCCTCGATACATCAAATGGACTCAGCGAGAGAAGGGAATCTTTAAACTTGTGGACTCAAAGGCTGTCTCCAAACTCTGGGGAAAACACAAAAACAAACCTGACATGAACTATGAGACTATGGGAAGAGCTCTGAGGTAAAAATTAAGTCATGTACTACAATTTTAAATCTGATTCTTAATTTTGCCTATAGCAATACCACAGTTCTGAAATCTAAAAGCTCTGCCCTCTTGCTGACTTAGCCTTCAGTCTTGCAGCCCCTATTGCTTTTGATGTTACCAGTTAATTTGCAATTTAATTCCTGAAGTATATATTCAAAAGGGCAGATTTTTTTCAGGTAGATCCTTCAGATCCTCTGCCATGGTGTCCTGCCAGCTTCTTTCCATGCCTCACGCCACTGTAGATTTTACTGTGGCTACTTCAGGTTTTCTCATTAGTATAGAATGAGGTTTTCTTTAAAACCCGTCACTGTGTTGCTTACTAATTGCTTGTACTTTTCTTGCAGATACTACTATCAAAGAGGAATCCTGGCAAAAGTTGAGGGACAGAGGCTTGTATATCAGTTTAAGGAGATGCCAAAAAACATAGTTGTCATAGATGATGACAAAAGCGAGTCCTGCAATGAAGATTTGTCAATGCCTACAGATGAAAAGTCATTGGAAAGAGTGTCTTTATCTGCAGAAAACCTTTTAAAAGCAGCAACCTCTGCACGTGGAGGAAAAAATTCCTCTCAGTTAAGCTGCACCCGAGCAGAAAAAGCAGTCCCCAGAGTGGTGAATATTGCCTCTCCAGCCCATGATACATCCTCATCTCGTCCCTCAACGTCCACTACTACTGTCCCAGCAACGACAGCTCCCAGGTTGGCATTAATGTGGCTTGGGTTTGTCGTTTATTAATGACAAGCAGTTGTTTCTGTTAGGAAGCTGTCACTTAGGGGCGTTTTGTTCATGTTTTAAATAGTTTCTGATTTGCAAGTAGCAGCATTACATGGTCATAGAATGGTTTTGGTTGGGACTTTAAAGGTGGTTCCAACACCCTTCCGTGGGCAGGGATGCCTTCCACTGGATCGTGCTAGAACCCTATGAAAGTGTAGTTTGTAAGATCAGCCCTCTTGCATGCTTTAAGGTGATGTAGAGAGAGGGAGGGGAAAAAACATGAGTGCTGCTGAATTTCCCAAGTCCTTTTGCTAGATGTGCAAAAGGTTTGGGGTTGGGTTTTTTTAAGAACCAATTGAAAATCTATACGCTCTAGATTTGTCTGCCCTTGTTGTCGCCTGTAGCGGTACCCTGTGTTTTGGCACAAACACACACATCTTGCTTTATTTGGTAGGACTGTTCGTGTGGCAATGCAAGTGCCTGTTGTGATGACCTCCCTGGGACAGAAAATCTCCACCGTGGCAGTGCAGTCGGTAAACGCAGGGTCGCCGCTAATAACCAACACGAGCCCCACAACAGCAACGACTCCAAAGGTAGTAATCCAGACAATCCCTACTGTGATGCCAACCTCTGCTGAAAACGGAGACAAAATCACTATGCAGCCTGCCAAAATCATTACGATCCCTGCCACGCAGCTCACGCAGTGTCAGTTGCAAACAAAGACGGGGCTCTCTGGGTCGGGAAGTATTAACATTGTGGGAGCCCCGCTGGCCGTTAGAGCACTAACCCCAGTGTCTATAGCTCATGGGACACCAGTTATGAGACTATCAGTGCCTGCTCAGCAGGCCTCTGGCCAGACTCCTCCCAGGGTGATTAGTGCAGTTTTAAAAAGTCCAGAAGTTAAATCAGACACAGCGGCTTCAAAACAGGAATGTGAAGTGAAAACATTGCAGCTGGTAAAAGAAGAGAAGCCAGCAGATGGAAGCAAGACTGTGACCCACGTAGTAGTAGTTAGCACGCCCTCAGCTATTGCCCTGCCTGTGACAATGAAAACAGAAGGAATCATAACGTGTGAGAAATGAAGAGCAGGTTGCTTCCAGCATGGGCCGAGACTGTAACGGTTTTGAATAAACTGACATAGGAGGGGGAGGGATGTGGATGCGACCGCCAAGTCGAAAAGGAGAGTTTTGGAATGTTAATAAACGTGCGTGTGTTGAAGACTTACTGGAAAAACAAAGTTATTTTCCCGTGTTTCAGTGGGAATTGAACCACATTGATATGCTGACAAAAACTGCCTCTTCCAGTTGTGAAAGAGCTGAACCTATGAAGAAGGAAAGATAGAGAGACTGAAAAGGGACCAAACAATTCACTACGCTACCGGTTACCAAGTTACACTAAGACCTGGAACACTAAAAGAGAGCTGTGTGAGAGGTTTGCCTTGGTTTTTAGTTTTCAGGGGGAGAGGAAAGTCTCATTGTTACACAAATGGCAAATTTGATGCATTTATGTGCATACCAGCGATTACTACTGTGCCCACAGTACTCAACTGGTGCTATGTGAAAACCTGCTACTAGGCATTGTAGAAAGTGAAATAAAGGAGATTAAAGAGCTTCTAAAAGAAGAGAGAGACCTAGAGGGATTTTTGTATCATACAGCTTAAGCAGATTCAAAATGAAAGCCTTAGACTGATTTTCAGTTATCTTTCTTGAAATAAGCTAATGGCTTGTTTGTGTAAAGCTTTTTTATTAAAACAAATTTTTTAAAAACCTTGTACCTAGCACAGTATTGTTATAGAATGACATGTAACATATTTTGTACGGTAGTTAAAAGTCTGTCTAAATTTCTTAATCGTGGACAAAATAGCAGCAGGCTTTCTGCCTTCTGCTGTAACATGCCTGTGTCTCTCACTTAGCCTTGACATCTGTGCATACATTTCAGTTTCAGCTCTACTCTGTCACTTGAAAGGTCACGCCCAGCATGAGCTTTTGTCAGGTAGTTCTAAACCTGTAAATTTTTTTTAGTTGAAGTTAAGAGGGAAGTACCAGTGTTCAGAACGAACTATAATAGTTTGTATATTCAACATTTGAAGTATATTCTATTTTGTTGTACTCTTGTTTCAAAGTGTATTCAAGTAGGTTTTACTGAAATACAGAAACAAAATTTAATGGTGTTTGGTCTGCTTTTTATTTTTTACTTTTTCCTTTCAACCTATTAACCTCTTTTTCTGCTTATTTGAAGTCTTCTAGGCATTCAGCCCGAGACAGATGTGAAATTTTGGACCTCTCCACTGCTCTGAACAGCTGACCAGCTCTCTCACACAGTACACCGAAATATTATTTGTTAAAATATCTGTGAGGCTTGTGGTAGTTGGTGAGGTAACTTCTGACAGAGGTCTGGTTCTCCTACACCATTTCAGGACTCTGAGCGCACACAAGGGTTCTGTGAAACACCTAACTGCTCCTCCGGCTGCACCTTAATTCCTAAGGCAGCATTGCAAAGGAAAGGTAGAAATGAGCAGTGTACAAATCTCTGACAAACTCAAAGAGGCAGGCTGAGAGTAGTGGTAGGCAGGAACTGAAGAAAGATAAATACTGAGTTACACTTCTTGTTTTTTTGATGTTGTTGCCATTGACGTTTCCAGCTTGGCTTCAGGTGGATTTTTTTTTTTTTTCTGAAGGAAGTATCTGAGTGGGTTTTCCGTTTGTAATTGCTCTGAAGTTACGGATGTCATCGTACATTGCTACAGAGTAGGACACAGTACACAGATACTTGCTCCCTGTTTGTAGTCCATGTGCATGGCTTAAAATAGATGCAGGGTACCTTACTCTGTTTTCATGGAGACCACACTGGCACATCAGCTGTGGGTAGCCAGTGGACCCCCAGTTCCTAGTGATTTACTCTGGAAAGTCTTCAGAGCAGGAACTTGGGTAATCTTGAAATGACTGAAGTCTAAATGACCATCTAAGTACTTTGTGCCTGGAGGAGCAGTTTCAACAGGTAACTGGAATTGAGGTCTTGGTAAGGGAGACCAGAATTAATGCTGAAAATCAAGTTACCACCAGAGTCCTAGCAGTAAGCCCCATTCTTCCCTTCAGCTGGTAAGAAATGTGGGAATAGCTCCATACAGCCAGGCCAGCAATGTGGGGAACTCTGCAAGTCTTTGGGAAAACGTATTCTCTTACTGTAAGCAGGAAAGCAGAATTTAAGAACAAAGGAAGGAAGAAGCTGAAGCAGGTAAGGCATGGTGTGGAAGGCAGCAATCCCTCCCACCAGCAGCAACCCAAAGAAGCAAAGGATCTTACACATGAGCTGTGTTCCTGGCCTGGGGTAGGACAACGACTCCTTCACAGGAAGAAGCGTAGGAGAAAGAAGAGGAGTTCGGTTGCTAAGAAAGGGGAAGCTGGGCAGTGTCTTGATTAATTTGGTAGTCTGGGAGGCACTAATGTTCCTTGTAAAGAGCAATGGAGCAGTGTGAAGAGAGGCAGGTAAAACAAATCTGAGCCAAAAGAAGAGAGGAAAGCAATAGTGTTTTTAAACCTACATTTCTAAGTCTTGTCTGTGAGAAATCCTTTTCTAAATGGCTGTTACTTGATCGTATATGAAAGAGCTGCTGTGTCTCGAAGCGTGAAATGTCTGCCTCGAGTATTTGTAATTAAGACCTTTCCAATACCCAATTTAGATACGCTGGAAGTCAAATGGGGACAAACTCTCATCCTGGAAATAGAAAGGGATCTCCAGCTGGTGACCTTAAGTTACAGCCAGGGCTTCATGTGTAATGGCAAAACTGGAAGGAACGAAGGTGGACATTGCTACCCCTGGTGAGATAGTCAGCTTGGAGCTGTGCCTTGAGACACTGTTACTGTCAGTGCTCCATCCTGCCACGGAACTGCTGATGGTCCTTTGGCTCTCTCCCCTGGCCACCCAGTGAGCAGCAGACAATCCTGGCTGTCAAAGGACATTTAACAGAAGTTGGTGAAGTGCTGCGAGAACCTCACTCTGTGCCGTAACTGAAATGGAAAAGGAACTTAACCCAACTTCAGACAGCGAAGATTTTGTTAACCTTTTCACATACGCCTTTGTACTCTTCACCTTTTGAAATTCAGGTGCTAGCTGGAAGCAGAACAGGCTTTTTGTCACAGGTGGTGATTTCAGTGTGCCTGCTTAAGCACAGCTCTTCAGCATTGCTTTGTGTGCATGTGGTGCCTCTGAGTTGTTCTGAGATCTGGTTTCCTTCAGAGTTGGTTTGTAGTCTAGGTAGCAAGTTGTGCCTCTTAGAAGAGGCAGCCTCTCCCTGGGAATTTCTACAACCAAGAGTCAGAGGATCAAGAGTGCCACCTGTAACCGAAAGTCCAGAGCATTCTCTAGGTCTGTGCAAGTTTGCTCTTTAATGTGTTGCTTTAGATAAGATAGGAAGGAATTGTTCACTCTGTGGGTGGTGAGGCACTGGAACAGGTTGCTCAGAGAAGTTGTGGATGCCCCATCCATGGAAGCATTCAAGGCCAGGTTGGATAGGGCTTTGAGCAAGGCAGTGTAGCAGAAGGTTGGTGTAGCAGGGGAGTTAGAAATAGATGATCTGTAAGGTCCCAAACCATCCTATGATTCTATGAATTACTATGTTTTTGCTGGTGGTGTTGGAGGATGAGACCTTAGGATGAAGGAGCCTTGGTCAGGTTTGTAACATCTGAAATGAATGGGGGAACGCTAGAATATTGAAAAAGTCCCCAGACTTCTGCAATCCCATTTAAAAACCTGTTATTTTGTACATGTGTGAAAGTGGGATTTGCTTTTACATCTGAAGCTGGTGGCTCATGTAGAAGAGTCCAGGCTTAACTCATCCTTGGCAGGTAGCAACTTTTCTAGATGTGGCAGTAGAATAAAACTCATGCGACGTGAGCATGCTTTATACAGAAGGCATTGAAACATATACAGCCATGGTATCACTGATTTGACAAATATTTTTAATGTTTTTAATTTTCAAATAACTACTGTTGTTGGATGAAAAGGTTGATGCTGTTTAATCCACAGGAAAAAAAAAAAGTCTGAATTGCAACTCAGAACAAAGATCTGAATATCAGAATTTTTGGGTCTTGACAAGAAAATTGAAAGGAGGATCCTAGAGGGGACAGTTTTTGTTAACTCTCTCCTAGACATCTCACTTAATGAAGGGTTCTGAGCCTTGACACAAGTCAAGTTGTCTGAGTACAACATGTGGAAAGGAAGGCTGAGCTCTTGGGCTCCTCCGCTGATTGATCTCATCAGTTTTAGGGCTTTGGAGAATTACATCAGAGGTGATGAAGGATGAGTGGGCCAGCAGCAGTCAGGAGCTGGTGAGAGAACGAAGAGGTGCCTGAAGCCTCATTTCGTACTCACCTGACACGTGCAGCAGGGCTCTCGGTTGCATGTGAAGATTGTTACTGCCAGAACAAGCCAAAGTGCAGTTCTGTCTTGTAGAGGCAGCTCAAATAGCAGGGGTTAAGCGTATTAAGTGAAGAAGATCCAAGTGACACTATCTACTTGCGATCTGATTGTTCTTCAGGAGAGACAGTGTTTTAATAAGCTTGCAACAGCTTCTGCCTTTCAGCATATTAAAGAAGTGGGTCACTTCTCCCTTCAGCCCGCTTGAGGGCGAGGGAAAAGTGTCACTGATAAAGCTAATGCAGCTTTTATTCAAGATGAGAGCAAGGGATCTGTTGAGACTTTTTTTTAGCCTTGGTGTGATTATAAGGCCGACAAGAAGAGCTTTGGAGACATTTTTACTTTAAGAACCATTGTTGCATAGGAAACAAAACCCTTTCTGCTTCTTTCTATGAAAAACATTTAGTGTATTGATATTCATAGCTGGCAAAAGCATTTCAGTGCTGCAGGCCTGCCTCTTGCTGCGTAAAACAAAAGCAGTATTTCATTTAAGTTTTTCCAAACAGTCTGTCTGCCAAATAAATTTTATGGCAAGGAATGGAATCAAAGGGTGAAGGTGTCTGGGAAGTTACCAGTTAATTTCTGTGGCTTGTCTACCTTTTATTAAACTATAGCAGAAAGGGCTCCCTGTTGTGCAGGGATGTGTGATTTTTCTGAGTATGACAATGTTAAGAATTGCCTTGAGATAGGGAGAGTCCCCAGCCTTTTCAACTATTCCACACAGCCCTCGCCTTCAGAATTTCCCTTTAAGGAGATGAACCAGTGAACATCTACTGTCACGTGTCCAGGATGAAAGAAGAATCCCAGCCCTTTCCATTTCAGAAGAGGTCTGCAGTGATGGCAGTATCACACAAATCATGCTGTCTCTCCACGGCTTGGTTTCTTTTGTAGGAGAGCTGGTGCTGCAAGCAAGGGTTTGAGCTAAAATGTCTTCAGAATCATCCAGACACCAAATATCACACTGAGAGTGACGGTGGGAATTTTGCAGCTGTGCTAGTTCAGCTCCTGCTGGTAAACACGGCCTTCTATAATCGGTGCTGTGGCCCCATGCCCTGGCAGTGGGGAAGCTGCCACACTGACTGACACCTCAGCTGGCCTTAGGAAAATGGAGCTGCTTGTACCTGGGTGAAGTGAAACCAAGGGCTTTTGGGCAGGAGTGGTGTTTTTTTTTGGTTGTGGTATAGCTTGTTTTTAAACACAGATCTGAGTACAGTATTACCCTTGCTCTCAAGTCAGGGCTTTCTACCACAAGCGTAGTTTCTTCTAGAAGCCGCCAAAAGAGACTGGAAGGAAACCTCAACTTTCTGGTGTGACAGTTTCTGGTAGATGAGCAAGGATTTGACTTATTACAGGTATCATCTTGTATGTCTATGCTGTGCTGTTCCTTTTAGAAGTGCTTAGCTACAAATGACTACATATGTCCATTAATGGGCACTTGTATTATTTTCTCCTCCTTGTTAGACCCTTTGAGGGGAAGTTCCTAAGAGAAGATAATCCTAAAGGAGAAGCACTGCATCTCACCCTCTCTGAGAGCAATTGAGGGCAGCAAGGACCATGAACAGGATGTTGTCACAGTCTAGTTGGTATGAAATGCTCATTGCAGTGATGCTCAAAGGTCCCCCTTCTGTGGGACAGAAGGAGCATTGCATCTCTGGCCCAAGATCTCCCCCAGAAGAGCCACCCCTCGTAAATTCCGGGCCCACAATTTGCTTTTGCTCTTTCTGAAGTTCTAGCTGAAGGAGGTGCTGACATGTTGCATCTGCCTGGTAAGAATATTCACCAAGGACATTGTCTCCTTGGTTGTAAAATCCTTTCTTGTCTAGAGAAATTCAAATCCACGTAAATCCCAGGCTGGTTAAAGGGGCCCCTGATGGAAGCAGGTCGTTGTCCTCATCCTACAAGGGTCAGGAATGTAATACAGAGTTACAGCTGCACAACAGCACTTCATTTGTTTGCCTGACAGTTTGCATGGGAATTTGGGACTTCCAGTTGCCAGACTCCGTATTTCACTTATGAGCAATGCAAGCACAGTAATTTATGGGCTGTGCAAAGCACACAGCTGTGGCACTTCTTGCTCTTCAAATGAGGTTTTAAAATAAAGTGACAAATTCACGTGTATGTTGTGGGGAGCCAGCCCTGCTGGCTGTGCTTAGCAGCCCTCAGGGAGGAACACTTGCACCCCACTTTGCAGTACTGGCCAGATTTGTAGCTCCACGCAACTATTGCAAATAGTAATATTTACAGTAATACAGAGTGTAGGCTTCATCTCCAACTAACAGCTAAAGGTAACTCCCATCCCTATGGATTTGCTGTGGAAGTTGGGCATTTCAAGTCTGAGAAAGAGCACATCCTGTGAAGGCAAAGCAACCATGCCACCTTGTGAGATCAGGACTGTAGGGCGGGGGGAAGAGGTCTGGAATGGGAAGCATCACCACTAACTAGAAGCTCAAACTAGTTGAGGAAGGCCACCTTCTTGGGAACAGGAACCTGGGATAGGAAAATGATAAAGACAGCAGCAGAGACATTTCTTTTTTCCAAAGACTTTTATTAATAAACACATGGAACATTTAAAAGTTACTATGTGCCCTACTTTACATGGAAGTACTGTTTGATTTGTCTTGCATCATCTTTCTCAACTACCTAAAATGTCAGCCCAACTCCAGCTGTTGTCTCTCTTCCCTCCTCTCTCCCTCTGGTATGTTTACAACCCGTACATTCAATTCCTATGTCATACGAATGAGCACCGTGTGAGTTACTATACTAACACAGCTCTGTTGTAGCCTCAGTGTTTGGGCAGAGTTCCCCTGGGCCACAGCAAGAAGCTCCTGAACACTGTTACTGCATGATTTAAAATCAAATTCAGGATCACCAACTTATCTCAATAAATAAATTTTACCTTGCAACAGGTTCCAGTGTAGCTATTGATTCTGAAGATAAGTAAAATCTTCTAACATTCGGATTGGCCCTTTGCTGAAACAGCAAGATTGGCCAGGCTGCAAATTTACACCATTCAGAAAAGTGGTACTTGAAGCAGAGGAAGAAATACTCCCTTGGTCAGCTGTGTCTTCTGGAGGGAAGCACAGAAGAGACAAAGGTAAGTCACTGTGTGTACATACCTACAGGTGTGTGTTTAACAGACACTTGGACATTGTTCTTGAAAAGCCAGGGTATTACTCTAGGTCTAGTTAGCCTCTATTTCCTCACCTGCTCTGACTGGAGGGGGCCTTCCTCACACTGCACTACTATTCATCCACCTTTAATGAACTCATCCTCTTGGGTCATGTAAAAGTGAGAAGACAACACTAGTAGGAGCTTAGATTTGTTCATGTCTAAACTCCATTAAACTTTGTATTGCAACAGGAAAAGATTTAAGAGAATCTCGTGGCCAGTAAAACCTCATTCCCTTTGGTACTTACAAAAGCTTTACATGAAATAAATAAAATTAGCATGCTATCAGGGCAAGTTGTTTTACAAACACAAGTGTTTTGATTTAAGTACTAAGGCCTCCACACTCATTAGAGGATTAAATCCTTAAACAGAGGGCTTAGTGAAAGGATAAAGCTCATTTGCCTTCTGGTTTTCAAATACTGACATGGCAAGAAGACCATGATGAGAACAGTGGCTTCTTTCTTCCTCCCTGGAAGGCTCCACATTAATGAGGGCTGAACTGCAAGTGTAACTCCAAACAAGTGCCCGAAACAATGTTCAGTCAACAGTATCTCCTCATCTTTCAATAGCTTCTGGCCTCAAAAGTTTTTTCTTAAATAAAACAGTGGTGAGTTCAGACACTGCAATACCAGGTGGCACCTCAACACGTTACAGCAGTCTGTCAGGGTCTTGACTAAAACTAAAGTCACACACCAGGGACAGGTGATCCGAAGGGTAATTGAAGGAGGGCAGCCTGTTGGGCCCGATTTGCTCCTCAGTCAGCAAGCCCAAGGCCGAGTTCACGTTCAAGGCGTGCTGGGAATACCAGATATAATCCAGCGTGTGCCGGCACTCTCCTGAGGGCCGGATCTTCCAGGTGGTGTACGGGGGCTCCGACTGCCCGTCGGGGCTCAGCAGCTTGTACGCGCTGTTGAGGTTGAGGCTGGAGTTGGAGAATTCCCTGTAGACCTCCTCGGTCGGCTCCGCATTGAAGTCTCCGCAGACGATCAGCGGAATCTTTGCGCCTTGGGTGATGCTCTTCAGGTTCTGGAGGAGGTCACAGCCCTGCGCGGACCGAAACCTCTCCCAGCCCGTGCGGGCCTTCAGGTGAGTGACGGCGATGCAGAACAGCCGCCCGGTGTCGCTGCACTTCAGCGTCTGAGCGATGGCCACCTGGTTGGTCTTCAGCTTCATGGCGGTCAGGCGGATGTTGGCGCTGTTGACGAGCTCAAAGCGGTCCTTGAGGAAAAACAAGGCGCAGCCATCGGGCCCGTTGTTCTGCTCCACGTCCAGGCACGGCGACCACGGCTTCGGGAAGAAGGTGCACTGGTAGCCGAGTCGGCTGAGGAGCGGCTCAAAGGTGTCGAAGTAGTGGTCGACTTCTTGCAGGCACAGGATGTCGGGCTTGTACGCAAGGATTTCCTCCAGGATGAGGCATTTCCTCTCCTCCCACTTCAGAGCTTCCATGGGGCACTGAACAAAGTTGTCTTTGCCTTCCCCTAGAGCTGAAATTAGCAAGGAGGAAGGAGGGGAAAAAAAAAGTTACTGATAGCTCCAACAGCCTGCCCTCCAGGTTTGCCAGAGGCACATACACCAGTTACATGCAAGTCATGGGTTTTTCAGGAGTAGCTGGCAGCTTTAAGGGTGCCAGGTTTGCCAACAGGTGTGAGAATCCCTTCTCAAACCACTGGAGTCGCTCCAAAAATATTAAGTTCCCCTCACATGTACAAAATTCCCTCACCCTTTTCCCCCCTACACTGTGGCAAGTTCTTTTACACGTGGCTGCTGCACGTGTAAAAATAAAGTGCAGTGGGACAGGAATAACTTAACTGCAAAATGTTAAGGCAGTCCCTAAGGGGGAGGGGTGACTTCCCACCCCAAAAGGTTGTAAGAAGAGGCTATTGCATAAGTCACAAGTTTACGGCCTTGATTCAAATATATCAGTAAGAATTATTTTGAAGAATTAAGAATTCCCATAGCAGATGTGAATTCCTGGATAATTCACCAATAAACTAATCAGAAAAATGCAGAGAAGCCTTGCAAAGGATAAAACTTAGGGAAGGATGAGTCTTTTCTGGAGGTTAAATGGGTCTTTTTGAAGACACTACGTTCAGTTAGGACAGGAATTCAGGGCTACTTTTGGCATCACAATTGCAAGGAGAGATCTCTTTTCCTTTCCTATAGGACAAGGAAAGCCACTATTTCAAGTGCTCAAAATACTCCCCTCAGCCCTCAGTCAGTTGTACCTGGCGTAGTTCACCTCTCCCCCTTTGCTCTGCCAGTGTATTCATGGCTGCACTTGGCCCCAAGGTCATACCCTGAGCTTAGAGGCAGCTCCTACCTTGGGCAAGGATGTTCCACTGCATGACCCGAATGGGCCGGTGGTTACTCGCAGCGTTTTTCTTCAGGTTCACAAAGTTCCTCTGAAACCGGGGTGGCCGTTTCTGTAGAACCATCTGACATTCCTCCAGCAGATCCTTGGGGTCTATAGGATCCAGGCGAGCTGGGTCGAGCTGCTCCAGGCAGTCCTGGTGCTGGGACACGGCACCGCTGCTCAGCGTCTTGGCGAGCACGCTGTAGAGCCGGCTGGTGCTGTTTCCCATGGAACACACTGGGAAGGAAAAAACTGGTGTTAAAGACATGGGCACCGTGACTCTTCTCACCTCTTGGGTGCCCTGTTGTTGTGGCAGGAATTTGTGGCTTGTGCAGGGGCCTGTTCCTGAAGGTTCCCGAGACAAAATAAGAAGAGTGCAGAGATAGTCAGTGCTGTCCAGTCTCGTGTTTTGCCTGTCACCAGGGCTGGTAACCTCTGCAGTGTGTAAATGGCCTGGTTTAAGATCTCATACTGGTGTCTTCTAAGGGAAGAAAGGAGTCTTTCATCCAGATCAGCAGGGTTAAGATTAACTCTGCACACATTGTAGGAAGCAGATCACACATTTTCCCTGCTCACAGAGGAAAGAGCCCAGCAGGTAGACAAATGCTGCCTGCTCCTTATTTAGGAGATGACACTGATGGCCTGGTACCTTGTGCCAATCTGGGATGCCTCCGGGCTCCTGCCTGCAGAGCAGCAAGCAGGGTGACTCATTCCCTTGGGTTAATATTTAATAGGAATCTCTAATCACAGCTTCATTTATCCCACAAGCAGCAATGTTTTCGTAAGTGTGAAGCAGCCAGAAGCTTCTGCGGGCTTTGACCTCAGGACGTGGAATGGAGAAGGTGGTCTCTCCAGCTCCCCTTCACATCTCTATGCTCATTCCCCTCTCTCTCCTTTCCGTCTCCTTGCTCCTTACTGCTGTGCCCCAGCTTGGCAGCTTTCAGCACTCCCTGTGGTCCTCCCAAGGCCCCAACCACCCCCTGTTCCTTTGGCCACCTTAACCACACACTCTACACACAAGCAGCTGCCCCCAGCTCCCCCTCTAAGGCAGTTAACCCTCACCCCGCCTAGTGTCTCCTGCAGGGAGACACCTCTCCCCCATCCCCCACGGGGTCACAGCTGCCACAGGGAGGGTGTGTGTGTCCCCACACTGCTTTGCCTGTTGGCTCACAGGAGGTGACTGCAGCCCTCTTCCCTTCTCAGGGCCAAGCAGCAGAGCCATCCCTTCCTTTCAGCCAGCAGCCCTCATGCCTGTCGTGCTATGGAACACCTCCTTCTCCCACTTCCCAAGAGCAGCAGTACCACCACACAGCCATACACCCCTCGAGGCCTGCTGACTGCAAACACAGCTGAGACCACGTCAAGGGCTGGGCTTCAGGGAGGCTGTGGAGGAGTGTGCACAATTTGCTACATTCCTACGCCTCCAAGGCTTCCTCAGGAAGTGCCACTACACGTGGGGAGCTCTTGAAAGGAGGCTGTTTGCACTTTTCCATGCTCTGTGCTGTGCCTGGACACTTTGCTTCCCTTCACACACAGGCAGGAAGGACAGTCCTTGCACAAGGGCAGCAACTTGCACAAGAGGCAGCACTTGCCGAGCTTTGTTGTTGTCTCAACTTAATTACTCTGAATGCATTTTGCAAAAGTAACCTTGAGCAAAAGAACTTCAGTGTTGCACTGCTGTTGGCCCACAGCAGTTTTTAAGTAAAGTTTATTTATATCTTTGAGTTACTTAGAAAAGGAAGAGAATTGTCATCTTGTGCTCACATCTTGCAGCAGATCCGGGGTGCTACTAATCCCACCTGCACGTTCAGCGTCAACTACAGCATTGCCATCTGCAAGAGCAGGTGACAGACAGACAGACAATGACAGGGTGGAGGGGCTGGCAGGAAGATGGAATCCCTAAAAGTTCAGAAAATATACTCCTAAGGAATAAAAGGAAGACTGCAGCAGAAACCTCATGTCCTCGTATTTAGGAGAGACTTCTAAAAACACTAAAAAATACTTAATGTGTGTTTTGTATGTATAAGTGCTGCTGGAACAGTTCTAAGAAAGCTGTAAAAATTAGGACTTTAGGTTGGATTTAGGACAGTTCTTCCCACCTCTATCCTTTTAGTTAAAGTACCAGGAGCTTCTCAAACTGAGTTGTGAGCTTGTGCTCACAAGCATGAATGTCTTTTTAGGGAAATTGTATGTAAAGTATTTCGGTTTCTGCAATGTCTCTCAGTTTACAAATCTTGTCAGGAAGCAAAATACTGCTGAAGTAGAAGAAATGCTATTTAATAGCGTGGGAAATGTGAAATCCCTAAGCACGGGACCCTGACACGGCTGTGAGGAGATGGGGAGCAGGAACCAAAGCACACCCGTGCTCTGTGCTGGTTACAGAAGGGTCCTTGTTACAGAAGGGTCCAGCTTACACACTGCCAGGCAGCCATGCAGAAACTCAAATCAAGAGAGCTTTTAACAGAAGCTCCACAGGGAGCAGCTCACCTATTTTTAGGGTAGGTACAACCCATAGCTAAGCGCTGCAACTGGAGACACGCCCATGGGGTTTTCTGCTGCAGCAGGGATGCCATCAGCAGCCCAGTACAACCACAAGCCCTATACCCCACAGCCCCTGCTGTGCCAGGGATGAATATGATCAATGCAGGCTCTCCAAAGGAATACTGAGGAGTTATTATGCCCCAAGAAGCCACCAGCAAGAGCTTAGCCTGCAAGCCTGTGGCTTGACCTGACTCACAGGGGTGATGTTGAAAGGGACAAACTAGGTGTCATGCAGCTGGAGGCCAAAGGTGTACTGGTCTACTGCCCTGAGCAGTTTATGTGTGTTACAGCCCAAGTTCAGCCACCCATCTGCCAAGCTGCAAACAAAGCCACCGTCTAAATCTCATCATCCCTGGGATCGCAGTGTCCAGCTCTTTATGGGGCATAAGGCTCAACCTAACTCACACAGGACTGTGCTGTGGCCCAGGTGCAGCACAGCTCTGACAGCTTTTAAAGCCAGTCATGTCTTAGGCAGGAAAAAGAGTTTTGAGGGCCCAGGGAAAGATTGGGTGAAAGAGGGCGTGGACTGTAAATCAAACACTTTCAGTCCTGGGATAGGTGGCCTGAGAGGCTGAAGGGGGGCTCCCATGGGAGGACTCCAGCTTAAGATGATTGCTGATCTGCACAAGTTCTTTGTCACCAGTTGCTGAAACCATCACAGCACGGACTGAGTAGTTCTGCACAACAGGGGCCGGGCCACCTGAACACAGAAACCTCAAACAGAAAATCCATTTTGTTATTTCTGCAACGCTGAACATGTCCACTGAAGCCAGCAAAGCACAAGGTCACCGCTCCGAAATCTTACAGTCCAAGTTAAGTGACCTGTAACTTGCTGGGATAACGTGTGCTGCCACTGCTGTGACACTGCGCTGCTGGGGACTGTGCGCAGGGGAACAAGTGGACTCTCGAGCTTGCACTGAAGCAGGGGAGAGTGAACATGAAAGTGACTCTCTTTGTATGATGTAACAGGGAACACCAGCTCAGCAATTACCCTCGAAGTTGCTTACAAGCAAAACCACCTCCCTGTCAACGCAGTAAGGGCAAAGGAAGAACTCAAACTGGTCATTAAACCTCAGAACAGGGTGAGAGTTGAAAGTTTCTTGCACCATCCAGCGCAGAAGAGGTGAACTTCTAGGATTTCAGGCAACCAGAGACTTTATTTTAAGGACTTTGCTTCAAAGATGAGGGATGCAGAGGGGTACTGGAGCCAGGGCCCTGACCTTTTGGGTGAGGTGAACAGCCTTCTCATTTCCCTTCACCTCCTACCTCCCAGCACTGCTGTTGGCCAAAAGCCCCGACTTGTTTACCACTGAGATTTTCACTGCACCATACCTGCAGCCTGGCCTGTAATCACACCAGCCTCCACGACCGAGGCCACCAGCACCCAGAGATGGCTCCCCTGCAATCCCAGTTCTAGGAAAAACTTGGCAGGTGCTGTGCCATCCTCATGTGACAAATCCTATGCTACAGGGTATCGTACTACATGTACAGCCTGGTTTGGGACAGCAGTGAGAGCTCACCACAACAAGGGAGGTGCTGCCTGCTGTCAACAGGCAACCCCACAAAGAAGTGGGAACCCCAAATTCTGCCTCCAGTAATGTACAGAATCAGTACCTGGCACAGGCCCTGGAAACCTTTTTCCTCATGAGTGCTTTAAGCATGAGCTCGGTTCTGCCAGCTCTCAAACACATATGCTCCTCTTCCCAGAAGTGCCATGAAGCTCCAATCCTGCCATACGGTATCTTGGCCTGGTTTCAGCAGGAGGAAGAGAATCAACCTGCCCCAGCCTGGCTTTTACACCCCCACCCCGTACCAGCGGCAACAGGCAGGGGATGGACACGTTTCATCCCAACCCCAGCCGAGGACAGCGGGAAAAGTGGAACTCCGCCTCAGATGCTGCGCTACAAAAAGACTGCCCACAAAAGCTGTGGCTGCCCCATCCCAGGTTGGATGGCGCTTGGAGCAACCTGGTCCAGCCAGACGCGTCCCTGCCCAGAGCACAAGGCTGGAACCGGACGACCTGGAAGATCCCTCCCAACCCAAACCGCCGAGCGATAACGCGCGCTGGGCTTATCACCCTCCCAGCAGCAGCCGCCGCCTGGAGCGCCGCGGCCGCAGCCCCTGCCCCCCGCAGGGCTCCCTCCCCCGGCAGCGCATCG
>VXBA01001029.1:278820-505744 GCA_013399895.1 Serilophus lunatus | reverse complement strand
GGGACCCCTGGGACAGGGACCTCCGGGACGGGACCCCCTGGATGGGACAGACGGGATGGGGACCCCCGGGACGGGATCCCCGGGATGGGACACACGGGACCCCGGGACAGCAGGTCTGGGGCGCCCGAGGGGGCTCCGAGCGCTCCTGCCGTCCCTGTGTCCCCCGCTCCTCTCCAGAGCCTTGTGCTGCTCTGGTGCTTTGAGCCCTCCCGGCTCTGGCCGAGCCTCATCCACCCCGCGAGGTTCCTTTGGTGCCTCATCTGTGTTTTTGTCTGTCTGTCTTTGCTCCTCAATTTTTTTTTTTTTGATTATCTTTGATATTCTCGCAAGCCGTCTACTGACAGGGCTTTTCTCTCTCTTTACTAAAACAAATAAATGAATAATTTGGGACGTGCGTAGAGCAGCTGCAGTTTCAAAGGCGAGTCCCGGATCTCGGTGGTTAAACCTGTACCTGGCTCATTATAGCCCTGCCTGAGCCATATGCTGTAACGATTAAATTGTTTTAAGTGAAGTAAAACCCGAAGAAAGATTAACAACAGGTAGGTATGTAGGGTTGGGTTAGGGTAGGTAACCCTAATCCTAACCCTGTTAAATTCAGCTTTGTTTTTTGCGAGGAGAAGCAAGCAGTGCTGGAGGCCCTTGACAGGGAGCAGGGGAGAAGCAGCCAGAGAGCCCTGGAGGGAAAGGCTGGAGCTTTGATTTTTCGACTTGTCAGACACGTGGACCACTCCTTGAAGACCTCTGAGCTCTGATTCTTGGCCTCTCTATTTTAAATATGCATGGGAGGGCCAGGCTTGATTGCTGTGCAGAACTGGGAGCCCTGGTTCCTTGCTAACCAGACTCTGCACCTCACCGGGCTTGTCTGCTCTCAAGTCTGGGCACCCTTATCAGAAGGGCAAACTTGTGGTTAAGATTTTATTCCCATGAGCTAGTCTATGAGCTGCCATTTCTGGTGGGATTTGGCCAAGAAAATACCTACCAGCGGTGGCCTAAGGGGTAGGCAGCCTGGCTTTTGTTGCATTCTCTGCCACACTGTTGCTGACAGATTAAAGACTTGGTGACAGGGAAGCTGATGGCTTTGTGGGCCCGTCTCTGAGCTACAAGTCCTCAGGCATTTGCTGGCATTCAGATGCCTCTTAGCCTGGTGGGAAAACCCTTGGGTTCTGCCCAGAGCTGGCTGCTCATCCTCCTCACCTCCAGTTCCAGCAGATTTCTTGGAGCTGCTCGTCTCCCAGGGAGCTCAGCAGTCCTTAAGTAACTAATGACTGGTGATACAATATGTTTGTTATTCCTTTTAGTTCTCTGATGACTCAAGTAGCTGGGTTTAGGCCAAACCACCTCTTCATGTGCCCTCCGAGAAGGAAAGACAGGAGGTTTCCTGCTTCCCACTGTACTGAATGTGCTTTTTCTCAGCTCTGTTGAGTGCTGGCTTTCCTTAGCCCTGTGTGACCAAGCTGGTGTGACAATAACGGGTGCAAAGGGAAGAAACAAAGAGTTACTGATGATGCATGAAGCTGTTTTCTGTGCAGCCGCTGTGTTCCTGGGATTCAGGAAGAGTGATGATTCAGCTCCGAAATGTGAATCACTGTTTGCTTGGCATCCCTTGGGGTGATTCAAAAGTCCTTCCGTGGAAAACGAAATCCTCCTGGAAATACACAAAGGATGCAATTAGTTTTAGGTGTGTGTGACTTAGAGAAAGCAGAGAAGTTTCTTTGGAAAATGATCTCAGCTATCCTGTGTGCATCTGAGTGATGTTTCCAGTAGCTGGGAGCAGTGAGCTAATGGAGAGAAGGGGTCTGGGTCAGAGGGTGCATAGGTTGTGAGAAATGCTTTTTTCTTAGCTTTTTGACCTGTTCTTACCCTGGAGATGCTGTTGTTTCAAACACTCTGGACAGACTGCTAGTTCTTTTCCAGTGTTGTGAAATGCCAGGACTAGGAGGGTGTTACTTATTAAAAAATGCAGCTATGGCTGAAGTTTTTCCAGCATCTAAGTAAGGACAACGATTTCCACAAACTCCACTTCCTTGGGATTAGTAATGGTCTGAGGATAATAATCCTTCCATGTCCTGGGTCAATGAGCTCCTCCTGACTGGTCATCCCTGTCAGGAAAGCACTTGTGCTGTGTTTGGTGCTGATGTGGGATGCCTTGCACCCCCAGGATGCCCTTTTTCACTGTCACACCACCAGGAGCCCTTCACCTCCCCACCATCACTCTGCTGTGGGTCTTCCTCCCTCCCTGAGCCGTGGGGCTGGGAGTGTTGACCTGCTGCCCCCTCCCTGCCTCACCTTGGGTTTGGGCACATGGGAAGAAGCTGGGAGCCAGCACTTGGTGGCAGACAGGGATGAAAGTATTTTTTAGGGAGGCTACCCCAAAACAGGTTCACCTGAGGTGGCAGCAGGGCAGAGATTTGGATGTTTAAAACAGGCAGCCTTGCCATAGTTAATTGAGCTTTCCAAAGGACTCAGCTCTGAATTTTTAAGTGTTTCTGTCGCTAAAGCATCCCAGAAAGTGAAGCTTTGCCACTTGAACCCAGAATCTGTCTTGCTGAGAAATGAGTAACATCATGTCTGGGCAGCAGATGGTAAAGTGTTCCACACTGCTAAAGAAGAGAGAGGGAAAGGTAGTGACACTTCTGACATCTTGTTAAAGACACATGCATGTATATTCATCTCAGATATGAATGTACACTTCAGAATGGATGGTTATACAGAGTACTTCATATTTAGAAGTAGGTATCTGTCTAAGAGGTGTCTGCCTGTGGAATCAAAATTTCCAAACAGCAGCCAGCCTTTGGTTTGACCTGCACAGTACCTCTCTGAATCTGCTCCTTGACACTTATTAATCTTTGGCATTTATGCTTTGAAGACCTGCTGCCTGCCTTCTTGGGGCCAAGCCACTTTCCTTCTAGGTGTGCTACCAACACCGAAGGGAACCGGTGTCCGAATAGCTCTCCTTGGAGCCACTGCAGCCACTTGGGCCACGGTGCTCACCTGTATCCGAGGAAGGGAAGGATCATTCATTTCCATTTAGCACATTCAGCAAGTATTTCCATTCTACCCTTAGTCTACCCTCTGAGAAGCAGAAATGGGCACCTTTAGAATGTCAGTGTGACCTGGTTGTAGTCTCTGGGCAGTTATCAAATGTTGACATGGTTTTCAGGGGTCTTTGGAAAGGTCAGGCTCTGTGAGGCCTGGCAGGGCTGCTGATTCTCAGCCTGCTGGAAAGAACTGGAACACTGAGTGATGCAGGAGTGGTTTGCTTGCCTCTACTTACGGACTGAGGTGAACGGAAGGCAGGTGGAATGAGCACCACTAAAAAAGCCTGAGGTTTCCAGAGCTTTTCCAGAGCCCAAATCAGTGGAGGTGCTGCTCCTGTGGAGCTTCTGGTGGTGATGCAGTTCTCTGCGCAGGCAGGTAGGGGCAGCAGGAGTGTGCGTGGGGCTGCCCATTAGCTCCATTCGTTGCTCCTGGTCTTCCCTGCTGCCCATTCAGGGATGGTTTGCAAGTGCTGCTCTCTGCCTGGTGCTCCAGGGGGCTCATCCACCTTCCCAGTCTCTGCTTCGGCATATTTTAGGCTAAGTCAAGGACAAGTTGTCTTGGCTTAAGCATCATTCTTCCTTCATGCCTTCCTTCCTTTTCAAGGTGTGACAAGAGCTCTCTTGGGAGGAGATTGGTTGTCTGGGATGAAGAAGTTTTTGGGGAAAGGGTGTATGGAGGACTCTCCTTCTCTCCCTCCTTCCCTGTCTCAGGGAGGTCTGTCTGGGATCTGTTCTTCCTCCTCCTTTCAGCAGATTACAAAATGAAGTATTTGATTCCTTCAGCAACAAAGAAGCTTCAAGCAGCGGCTGAAATTCCGGCTTGCCAGAATGGCGAGCCTGAGCTGGGAGGAGATGGGAAGAACAAGAAGGGCCTCAATAGAGAGCTTTAACTCTAGTTTTGTACTGTTCTGAATTATTTTGTTACAGAACCTCACCCTGGTGTTGCTAAGGGGCAGTGAAGGAACTTCCTGTGATCCTCCCCTTTATGCACTAGGCAGCTGTGGTCTGAAGTGGAGAAGGTAAGCATCTCTGCCTGCTGCCTGTGGTATGGCCTGCCACGAACCCGAGTTGCTTGTTGGCGGGCTTGAGACTGAGAGGTGAAGCGTAACAGGCACACCTGGGGACTGAGCACCCCTCCTACCTGACTGTTGTAGCCCTCGGGACCATCTAATGTCCTGCTTCCAAACACATTTAACAAAGCTCAGCTGTTTTTCCAGTGAAAGGGAAGCAATAGTTGTGCCCTGCCTGATCTGAACAATTACATATTGGAGTCCCAGCGTTTTCCTATCTGACTGACTGTAGTTTGAAAGCTGCTCTGCAAATCACATGTGGACTATTTGTGTCCTAAGCTGCATTGCTACTGTCTAGCCTCCTGTTGAAAAGCAAAGTGATGGGTACTGATGGAGCACTGTGGTGTTTGACATAGAGATGCTGAGGATCCTTGGCTGGGCACTGCACTCCTCAGGTAAAATTATACTAATGTTCACCTTTGGAAATTAATACAACTTCTATTTTTCAAGCTTCGTTACCTGGTTTCATGGTACCTTGGTGCCTCAGTAAAGAAACCTGCCAGTCATCGGTTTCCAGCCAGTAAATTTATAATTGAAGGGGAACAGTGGAGCTGGCAGCCAAGCCTGAGACTGGACTTTTCCCTGGGGGTGTGCTGAGGCTCAGCGCAGTGGTTGGGCTGCCTGGAGGCAGGGCTGCAGAGGCAGGGCTGCAGGCAGCTGCCATCTCCTCGTTGGCATCCAGCCCTGGCCAGCATCCAGCTCTGCCCTGCGTCACTGGCCCTGATGGTTGTGCAAGTTCCCCTGCACCGGACACTCCTCCCTCCACCCCCGGCTTATGTAACCCAGCTGGAGAGGACCTGGGGGGGGGGGGGTTGCTTTGCCCTCTACCCCACCAGGCACCCTGGGATTCCCAGGCACAGAGGATTTGCTCACCTCTGACCACCCTCAGCAGGAGTGGGGAAGCCTGAAATTCAGGCTGAGAAGCTCTTGGTGCTGCTGGACACACCAGATTGGAAACTCCCTTTTGGGCATCTGGTGGCTTCGCGCTCTTTCTGCAGCCACCTTGACCTGGGGACACCATACTGCGTGTGGCTGAGCAGCCCCTGACCCCTGTGCCCTGGTTCCAGGTAGGTGAGTTGGCAAAGCCTGATGTTTTGCTAACTCCCAGCCAGGGTTGGTAGCTGGCTGCTTTCCCAGGTGGCCAGCTGCGCTGGCTGTGGGCCAGAGGGGCTGCTTTGCCGAGGTAACACAAGTCATGGTGAAGGCCACCTGGGCTGTTTCTAGAATGGGTTTTTCACCCTGCAAAAACGTTCTACATATTCAGTAGCAGATTCCTCTGTGAATTCCCTACTTCTAATGCGTCAAACATAGCTTTAATTATGAGAGGATTTTTCTCCTTCCAGAGCAGATTTAGGAGAGGTGGAAAGGTATGCTTCCCTCTGTGGGTGCACATTGGATTTTGGGTGAATCTGCTGTTTTCCTTGGAGAACAGCTGAATTTTCTGCATTTTTTATGTTCTAGTTTCCTTTTTTTTTAAAAGAAGTTCTAGTTTCAGGGATATCCCTAATAGACTTTCAGTAGTTTAGGTCCAGAAGACAGTTTGCAGAGAAAGTCATAGATGGAAGCTGACCCCTGCAGGGTGAAAGCGTCACTCTGCCTGTCACGGCTGTCTGCAGGGGGCTGTCAGGGTTTTCTTCTGAATCCATTCACTGTCGTGTGTCAGTCTTCCCTGACTTCTCTTCAGCTTGTTTTGGTGCTTTACCACCCTGGATTTCAGAGTGTCACCACAACTCGGACCTGGCTTTTGGAGCTGGTGCCACTCCATCTTCTGATCCTGGGTGTGTACCTCAGGGAGCAGGCAGCCCGTGGCTCATGGGGCTGGCTGATGATAGAGAGGTGCTCCAAGGTGGCAGTGGTCTGAATCAATACTGGTTTTGATATCTCGACTGCTTGGTGAGATTCCAGGAGCCTTTTGAGCTCCAACTGAAGGTATGTGTGTAAGTGACATTTCATCCTTGGCTTCTCTATATGAAGTAGAGATGCACCCGGTGACTGACAGGGTGAGGGCAGTGAAAGAGTAATGCCATAGATCCAAGAACCTGATATTAAAATATGACTGGGGTGATCTCGGGATTTCCATCTGTTAGAGGGACAAGGGGCAGCTTTGAAGTAGTTGTCCTTTGCAAGAGAGCAGAGACTGCCATATGAAAGATCCTTCACCTTAAGAAAATTAAGACCTTATTCAACACTAAATCCATTTCCTCTCCACTGAGCCGGGTCCAAGACAGCAGCAGATTCCTCCTGAGATGGACACTAAACCCCAGACACTAAAGCTCATGGTGGGAGAGCTATCCAGGTAATTCAGAGGCAGCCCAGTGACCGAGTCCTGCAGAGACACAGCACAGAACAAACCAGTGAAATGAAAAATGTGCTTGCAAGTGCAGCAAAGCTGGGGTGGTTGATCATTAGTGACTCCAAGTGAGGCTTGAACGTGTGTCCTGGAGGTGAAAGGCTGTTTAGCCATCCGTGACCTAACTGAGCATTGTTCCTGTAGTGCCATTCAAGATGCAGTCTAGCAGAGTAAAGGTTCAGTTTTTGCTCCAGGTTGGGTTTTTTAAGACACTGTCAAAGGGCAGCATCTTGGTCTGGTGTCAGGATTTAGCAATCCTGGCAGCACTTATTCTTTGTACAGTGCAGACATATGCAAGAAGGAAAACCCACTTACCACAACTGACTGAAAGCCCATCTGGCTGCTGGTGCTAGGCATGTTCATGTCCCCAAACCTTCTGCAATTGCTATACTGACTTTTCTTGTAGAAAATTACCATTTGATTGTGCTCGTGCAACAGTGTGGTTGTATCACTCTCAGTTGTTATGGCCTCTCTCCTCTTGAGGTAGACATCTGTGCTGTCATTTAGATGTCTGAGAGTCAATATGAAGACCAACTCCATTTCTATGTTCTGACACATCGTGGTTTAGGGATGGTAATCCCCGGTTTAGTGTTCCCACTGAGACAGCCCAGAACATGCTCCTTTCCCTCAGAGCACCCACTGTGATGAGCTGGAGAGGAGAACTGTAGGCACTAAAGGTAAAGATCATGGGATGAGATATGAACAATTTACTAGAAACAGCAACGATATGAGAAAATGAACAGTAATAACAACAATACTAAAACCAGAGTGTACAAGATAGGCAAATGATTGACACACAACTGCTCACAACATGGAACCCAGTGCCACCTGACTGCACAATCCACACATCATGGGAAAAATCCCACCCTCCTCCATCCCTCCTGTGCATGGCATGAATTGGTATCAAATAACCCCAGGGTCTTGGCTGTGCCCCTCCTGGCTGCTGCGAAGATTAACTCTGTCCTGACCAGAACCAGGACATTATTCACCCTCATTCTATACCATCTACTTCATACTGAAGTCCTACACATTCCAATTACACACATATAAATACATATATACACAAGCATGGGTATCAATCACTCCCTTAATCAATGGTCATCCCTCCAAGATGTCTGTTTTGTTGATTTAGCCCATGACTGTGGGTTCTATCTATCCTACGTGTCTTCCAGGTCAGGAGGGCTGGTGTGCTATTGAGTGGTTGCAAACTGCATCAGGAGCTCACAACTGGTGCATCTGGAGCAGTCCATACTCATTGCTCATGGCAGTTCTGGCATACAGTGGCAATGTCATTCAGCAACCAATAGTATATAATTCAACATTACATACTGTTCTCACCCCAAAATCAAATCCCCTGAGGGATACATTGCATTTCCCTGTCCCTTTGCATTACCCACCAAGTGCACCCAGGTCCTTGAGCAAAAGTGATCCCACAGTTGAGTTTGCCTTTACTTGAGGCAGGACTAATCCAAACATATTCCTCATATGCACCACAGGGACTTTTATCCCTTTCTTTGGTACGTGGAAGTTTTGATCGGGCAGGGCCAGCACAGTTGATGGAGCCTCTGGCATTAACTAACCAGGTGCCTCTGCTAAGTGTAGATCCCAATGTTTGAAGGTCTCATCACCCATTGCCTTCACTATGATTTTTAACGGTCCGTTGTACCCTTCATTTTTCCCAGGGAATATGATATACCCAGTGAATACCATGCTCTTTGTCCTAGGTGTCTGAGGCTATTTCTGAAATGAGTCCCATTGTCTTACTTCTCTCTGGGGTGCCATGTTGCCGCAGGACTTGTTTTCCAAGGCCCAGGATGATGTTCCAGGCAGTGATGTGAGGCCCAGGGTGCATGTCCAGCCGTCCAGTGGTTGTTTCCACCATTGTCAGCACATAGCACTTGCCTTGGTGGGTTTGAGGGAGAGTGATGTAATCAATCTGCCAGGCCTCCTCATACCTATGTTCTGACCATTGTCCACCATACCACAGGGGCTTTACCTATTTGGGTTGTTTGGTCACAGCACATGTTTCACAGTTATGGATAACCTGGGAGAGAGTGTCCATGGTTACATCCACCCCTCAATCATGAGCCCATCTGTATGTTCCATCTCTTCCCTGATGACCTGAGGCATCAGAAATAATTCCCTCTCATCTTGCCAGTCCAGATCCACCTGAAACACTTTAATTTTGTCAGCCTGATCCACCTATTTGTTGTTGTGATGTTCTTCATTAGCCCAGCTCTTGGGTACATGTGCACCTACATGATGGACTTTCACAGTCAACTTTTCTACCCAGGCCGCAGTATCTTAGCACATCTCAGCAGCCCAGATGGGTTTCCATCCGTGCTGCCAGCTGGCCTTTTTCCATCAGTCCAACCACCCCCGGCGAGCATCTCCTGCCATCCATGAGTCAGTGTATAGATAGTGTTGGCCCTTTCTCTTGTTCAGCGATATCCAACTGGACAGCTTTCACCTCTGCAATGCAACATGACTTGATTCACCTTGTCCCTTAATGGCTTCTGTGACTCACCCTACAGGACTCCATATGTCAGCTTTCCATTTTAGATGTATCCTACAATACAGCTGGAACTATCAGTGAAGTGAGCATGTCACTTTTTGGTTTTGGGTAGCTGATTGTGTGGTGGGGCCCTTCTTGGCACATCACCTTCTCTTTCTCTGGTGATGACAGTCCAAAATGTTTGCCTTTGTGTGTGTTTGTGTTGACTTCCAAGATCCCTGGATGATTGGTTTCCTATCTGAGCTCGCTGTGTGATCAGTGCAACCTACTTACTCCATGTAGCATCAGTGGCATGGTGTGGTGAGGGGACCTTCCCTTTGAACAGCCAGCCCAGCACTGGCAGTCAGGATGCCAGAAGGAGCTGTGCTTTGGTGCCAATCACTTCTGAAGCAGCCTGAACCCCTTCATAAGCTGTCAGTATCTCCTTTTCAGTTGGAGTGTAGCAGTCCTTGGATCCTTTGTATCCCTGACTCCAGAACCCCAGGGCTCGTCCTTGAGTCTCCCCAGAGACTCAAGTCTTTTTGCCAGAGACTCCAGGAAGGACCATTTTCTCCAGCTGCAGTGTAGGACATGTTTTTCACATCTTGTCCTGTCCGCTGATGTCAACTGAATTCTAATACTCTTGTGTGTCTGATGTGCCAGGCTGTCAGATCCACACAGTCCAATAGATCTGATTGTCCCTTTCCTCCCTCTGGCTGGAGGCAAGGCTCCTCTAGTCCTGGTCCTCAGTGCTCACTTCTTGTAAATACGATGAAGTGGAGGTCCCTTCAAAAGGATCAGAAGTAATACTAGCCTTTGTGTTCTGTCTGAGGGCTTGCCCACTGGAAAATGAAGCAGCATTTCTCCTTGAAGAATTTCCTGCAGTGGTTGTTCTTGCTTTCAACTCACATACCTGTGCTGCTAGGGCAGAGGTGGGTTTTCCACCCCGCTTCCTCATGTCCGCTCCGTGGTCACACAGGTAAAACCACAGGGTACCTTGGGGTGTGTTACCCTCTCTCCTGAGCTGGGGGCCCTTGCTTTTAATAGCAGAGACTCTGGTCTGTACTGATGGGGACACTTCTTTAAATTTCTGGAAGTCCTTGGACAGCCTTTCCACAGCCAAGATGCAGGCCCTTCGGGGAGAGAGAGACTTCCTTCACATCACCAGAGTTGGGCAACCAAATTATCTGCTGTTTGTTCTCCTTCCTTCCATGGCATCACTGCCAATGAGATGGCATATGGCATATGGCAATGGTATGCCCCATAGAAACTTCCACCACATGGATTGTGTACACTGGTCCTCATCTGAATCTACAGAGGACTGCTTATTTTTTGAATACTTATAGAGTCCCTGCAGCATACCTTGCTCCATGTGTTCCACTTGCCTAGGTACACTGATCATCCTTGAAAAAATACTTCTCCCCCACGCTTCATAGGAATTGCCTCCAGAGGCTGAGGATTTATGTCCTTTTCCCAAACGCCTTGTCAATGCCTGCATCCCTGGACAGGGTTCCCAGCTACTTGGCTTCACCAGTGTCTGATTTACAGCTGTAGGCTGTGCTATCCCAGCATTGGAACAGCTAGGTCACAATGTGCTCACTCGGATGACAGTTGAAATGTTTTCACATATCTCACAGCTCACCCAGTGATAGGGATTGGGGGATACCTGAGGATAGGGATCAGGTTATTATCTCTGGATCTGCCTCTTCTTTTTGTTGTGACGATCCTACTTTTTATTACTCCCCAAACAAACTGATTTGGTCTTGGATTTTTTTCTTCTGTGTAGGGCTGACTGCTACTGGCAGGTGGTTCCTCTGATTCAGTGGCACCTTGAGTGGCCAAGGTGCCTGTTGCTTTGCCTTCCTCCTCATTCCCCTGTGGGTGCCATCTAGTACTGAGCAGGGTCCTACAAATAGTAGCCAAGACCCAACACACTGCATAACTTCTCACCTCTCTGGAATTGCCACTGCCTTTTCCTTTCAAATATTCTGCTATTTTATTAGTGTTCTGCTGTTGGTCAGGGGGGAACTTCTGAAACACTGGAGGAGAAAAGTCCTCCAAAAGCTGACCCACTTTCTTCTACATTTCATGACTATCCATCCTCAAAGCAGATCTCTGAATGACTTTCCTAAAAATCTCTTTCATAACTCTAACCACGGTGTGCATCACACGGAGGAGACTGGCAGACATAACAAGAGTCTGCTTTCCTTAATATCCAAAGGAAATTCAAAATCCTCACAGAGCTGTTGTAACTCACCTGAAAGAGAAAAAGAGGGTGAAAAGCTGGGGAAAATGGTCCTCCCCTGTTCTCCCCACAGACTGTGTATGATTATTAATGAACTCCCAGGGGTACCGCCTGAGGTAAGGGCAGGCGAGCAACACTGCATGCACGTCCTAATGATCCTCATTGTCCTTCATGTTAGCATGTCATAAACTGATATCCTACAGTGCCTCATCAAGGCAATCCTGATCCCTCTTCCTGCTCTGAAAAAGAGCATCGTGAGGAGCACATAGTGCGTACAGCAGAGTATATACAATGTTTGGTACCACACCCACATGAACAGACCAAGCAATGCTGTGACCAGTGGCTCTGTACCTAATATAACAAGTGCTTCTATCCAACTGTTTGCAACCCGCCTTGGTCAGAGCTGTTGTTGTCTTAGCCCTTTGTGTCCCTCACTGGGTGCCAAATAAGGCTGTCATGTTTAGGAATGATATTCCCCAATTCAGTGTTCCCACTGAAACACACCAGGCTTCACGCCTCTCGCTCATTTCCTTCCTGCTCCCTCTGCAGTGGGTTAGGGAGGAGAACTGGAGACACAAAAAAGTAAAGATCACAGGTTGCTTTACTAGAAAAAAGCAAGGAAATCAGAAAAACAGTAACAACGACAAGATAATAGAGTGTACAAGACAGGCATAGGATTCACATGTGACGCTCACCGTGCAGAACCCAGTAACACCCGACCGCACACCACTGAAAGAACAGCACCGCCCTACATCCCCCCTGTGCATGGCTGAGGTGGTATCCAGTCACCCCAGTTACGCCCCTCTTGGCTGCTGCAAAAATTAACCCTGTCCTGGCCAGACCAGACCAAGCAGGATAAATGAAATACCTCTGTATCTCAGGTGAGATGTCAGACAAAGGGCAGAGCTGGCCTCACTTGCAAAGACTCGGCATATATGCCCTCACCTAGAAAGCAGTGGGGTTTGACTAAAAAATAACATGGACTGCAGCTGTTTTTAAAGGGGAAAAAGCACAGGCTTGTGTCAGATGCCTTCAGGTCATGGGATGGGTGTTGTATGTGGTTTCTGTAGCTTTCGGCATGTGTGCGTGAACTCTGTGTCACTTTCATTGAGTGTCAGGGCCAAGCTGGCTTCATGAACACAGCGCAGCTGGGCTGGATCCACAGCTGCATGTGCAGGTGTATGGCAGAGCAAGGACTTTTCCAGATCGCCTCAATTAATAAGCACTGTGTCTTTTCCAGCCCATTGTGTCCAAGTCCCTCTGTGCCTTCCACTGAGGTAGATGAACTCTGCAGCAGCAGCTGATTTTAATCAAAAATAAAGATATGTATATTTATAACAAGCAAGTATGGGATGATGATTTTTGGTAATGGCACCTTTTATTTGCAATATCCCTTATTAATTGTCTGCAGCATCAGTGCTGGTGATACGGCAATGCCCTGCCTGGCCCCGCCACTTGCAGGGAGAGGTGATCTTGCCTTAGCTGGGGGGTGCTGGGACCCTGGGGGTCTGGGTGATGGGGTCGTGGGTGCTGGGACCCCATAACTATCTGTTTTTTTTTCAAATAGCATTTGCTTCAGTTTCTATTTGATGTCTTTTTCAGCTACTGTCCAGCTGCAAGGTTGCTTTGAGGCAAAGCTTGGGGCTGCCTTCATTGAATGCAAGAATCCTAGGCTCACCCTGGAAGTTGATGGAGGGCTGGAGTGCTTTGGCACAGCAGCAGCTGCAGAGGTATTTGTCACAGGTATGACTGTAAGGACAGGATATACCATTGCCTCCTTCCACATTCCTTTAGCTGACACTTGGCAGCTCCTCTGGCACTCAGAAATACCCTGTGAACTCAGCCTTGCTTCCAATTTTTGTTTTTTTTTTTAGCCCAGTCAAGTGCAATGCGAGCCCTCGATTTTTGTTGCTAGGTGAATAAATGAGTTTTTGCTGGGTAGTAATTCAGCCTTGTTTGTGAGTGACCCTTTACGATCTCCCTTCCAGCATTTTCCAATCCCCATCTCTTCTCTCACAGGTGCAGCTCTGTATCCACACAAATTCAGATTTCCTTCGCTAGATGTCACTGTCTGTTCAGGGAATTTCACAAGTTGTCAGAACAAATGATTAAACTGAGGGGGATGGGGTGGGGAAGCAAGCTATTTGGAGAGGGTGTGTAAGGGACTGAAAATCATATTTTCTATTATGTTCAAAAGAAAAAGGTTTCCCTCTAAAGTGTGCAAGAGGCATTCAGCACTGCCTGGGGAAATGAGGTCCCTGAGAGCCCTTTCCAAGGAAGGAATAGGGGGCTGGTGGCTGTCTCACCTTCATCTGTCCTTGCCTCTGAAGGTGCAGGTGGTGGGATTCACTGTGCTTTTGTTTTCTTTCTCTTGGAACGCAGACTGAAAATAATGGTAAATAAGAAAAAAGTCTACTGATTCACACGAAGGAACAATTTTCATCTAGTTTCTGGGGTTTCTTAAAAAAGTCTTTCTCTCTGTGTTGTGGAGAGTTTTAATTAACCCTTTAATTAATCTTCCAGGATGAATAGAGTGTGTGTGATGGGCAGCTTTTGCTGGCTACATTAACGGCTGTGTTTTTGTTGTCTTAGCTGGAAAGAAGAACTATTTTGTGTGTAGCATCATGCCATTCTTCTTCCTCCTTCTCCTCCACGTTTTTTATCAATTCAAAAGACACTTCAGACAGCTAGTTATGGCACTAACAAATAGTGCTTTAGGCAGCATGGATAACAATGCAAATCTGGCTTTTGATACCTTTTATTTACATTCTAGCGTGAGTTTCGCATCACAAGTGTCTTCAAAACTACAGAATTTGTTTTCTTAAATATTTTATTTTGGAAGAGAGTGTTGACAGCTTGCCTTTCTACACTGGGAGTATTGGGTTTGGCAGGTAATGGTGCATATAAACACACTGCCCTGCTAGATCTACATGGCCATTTTTTTTTCTTTTCACCCCTAAAAGGTGACACACACACCTTCATTCATTATACTGATATGCTCATGCAAAAGTAAAGTAAAACCCAGATGCTCTCACTCTGCTGTTTGGTGGGTGCAGGTGCCCCAGCAGTGACTTCTGAGATGCAGGCTGACCTGCAATGGAGTGAGATGCTCATGAGAGAGGTGAGTGGGCTACTTGTACAGATCTTGCCAGGTCCCACCAGGGCATTGCATCCCCTATTGGCCCTGGGTGCAGAGCAGCGAGCCTTTGTGATGTATCACTTCTATTTTCCTGTGATTTGGCTAATATACATAGGAAGATAGTGAGCAGATCTCATTGAGCTTCCTTTGATCTCCTGGCACTTGCATTCTGTAAAGTTTGGAAATGGTCAACACTTCCACTCAGATGTAAATCTACCAAGCAGTCCTACAAATTCAGTAAAGCCTTGGATAGGACTTTTAGCCTTGGATTTCTTCCCTGGGCATGTTTTGTGTAATTGATTTCTTCAGCAGCTATGCTTTCACCATGGTGGAATTATCAGAATCACAGCATCTTTTGGCTTGGAAGGGACCTTAGAGATCATATAGTTCCAATACCTTCCACCTGCCACTCCAGCAGGTCGTGGAGGGGGGGGACAGGTACCCAAACTCTCAGTATAATATTAGCAGACATAGCAAGGAGATATGTTGGATTTTAAATTTTTGTTTACTAGGATGGAAGCAAAATCCTTTATCTAATGTAATCTGTGGCTTTTTCTAAAAACCCATGTCATATAGGGAAACTCAGCATTTCTGTTTTACTACAGTTTGGCTCTGTTCTTATATCAGCTACTTAGCACAATTTTCCTAATCCGTTCTCATTAGCAGGAAAGAGCTACAGGGGGGGATGCTACACAATAATGCAATGAGCTGTGCAACCTCTGAACTTGCCTCCACTTTCCTCTTAAATCTTGGGAAGTGCACAGTAAAGCCCCAGATACTGTCTGTAGGCTGGAAGGATGTGCCCTGTGTGAAGGGGGAGCCAAAAGGTGCTGCCAGCACTGGGTTTTATGCCTGGTCTTTCCATAAAGTGTTCTCTTGCACAGAAAAAAAAATGGTATATGAAACAGCATGATTGCTCGAAATCCTCCTCACTGTGGTCTGCAGGGTTCTGTTAAACTGAAAGAGAAATGGAAAGAGCAGCTCCGTGTCAAATAAGTATCAGTTAATGCTTTTACAAAAGATGTCTGGAAAGGCCTGGAGTGAAAATAATATGCAGGGAGGAAGGTGGCAGACACAAGTGAAAAATGGCAATTGCTTTTTGCAACGCATTCAAAGGAAACAGAACAATATTCATTTTATTTGGAATTCATAATCAAAGGAGAAGTTACTGTTTTGATCGGAGATGGAAAATTGGCTGATTATCTTCACTTTTTCTGTGCCTGCAGAGGGAAGTTTTTCTCCGCTGCTGAAGCGAAGGAAAATGTAAAATAGGAGAGGATGGAGGTAGGAATTAAAACACGGCTTTTGTCCCCACTCAGTGGTTTGCTACTGTTGCTTTTCAGAGCCGTTCTGCCACATGGGTAAGGAGAACACCCTGGGGAAGGACAGCAAGGCAGAGGCTTTGGCAGCTGCAGATCTAGATGATTTCCTTGATTTTCCACAGTTCTTCAATTCTATCTGGCTCCAATCTGTAAAAGGCCTGAAAAAGCTTTTTCAGTCTCCTTATCTGTGAAATGGGGTAATTCTTATTTGTTTTGTAGAGGGTGTAGGAAGGTCAAGGATTTTTCTCTTTTTGACATATCCCAAATAAAAAGCATCTCAGATGTTTTTACTTGCCCAGTTTGGAGAAGGAGAATTGAAAGGCGTGAGCATTTAGGGAAGTGCAAAATGCTAGAACTGGGCAAGGATCTTTTCTGAGCTGTTATCTATAGATCTGTCTGTCTCTTCCATATGTCTCTTCCATAGTTCTGGCAATCCAGTCATTGAAAATAAAAAAGGGGGAAAAATCCCAGCCCCACAGTTTGACCATTTGTGGCAAATGTATTTTATTTATTGACCACCTTGTGACCTTCTGTGACTATATCAGTGGCTAAGGGAAGAGTTACAGGTGTAATTTATCTGGACTTCTTTAAAGCCTTTGACACAGACCCCCACAACATCCTTCTTTCTAAACTGGAGAGAAATGATTGTTGAGGGGAGCAGGCTTGTCTGGGCAGGGAGTACTCCGATGGCACCCTGAGATGAGTAATCAGCAAGCAGAGGGTGGGAAGGAGATAAAGAGAAGCCAAATTTCTCCCAGGATGCTCACTTTGCAGCTCACAGCCTTTTAAACTGCTGTGATTTGATTTTTCTGAATGCTGCAACATGCCTGATTAGAGCTGGTCATCGTGAAACACAGGCTGTTTGAAACCAGAAGAGTTTGGTTTTGTCTCAGGGACATCTGGAGGACTCAGGAAACCTTTTAGGGCTTTCTCCCTTGCAGGAGCAAGAACGAGCCTTCTGCGACTGCCTCTCCCTCCTCGACTCCTCTCTAACAGCAAGTCACTGAATTTTTAGCATGTCCTTCATGGAAATAGCTATCAGTCGAGGTTTTTTTTTTTGCAAATCTCCCCATCTCTTGATGTTTCTCTGTTCCCTTATCTTGTTTACAAAACTGTGTTTTGTGAGACAAAACTCATTTGTTGGTGAGGAAGGGACATTGTACTCAATGGGATATTTACTGTGTACCTGAGATGTAATCTATTCTCTGCAGTAATACAGGCTCCAAAATGAATGGGTATTTATTTATAATAATACAGCAGACGGTCCATAGGGAGGTGTCATCTTGTTTGTAATCAATCCTGGTGTGATGCTCTGGTTGCAGCAAAATAATGCTTTGCATTAAGTGATGAATGGGTTTAGTCTTCTTATTCTGACTGTCATTTTTCTTTGCTGAAGACATATTGCCTCCATTATGCAACCCTTGTAGTTAAGCATCAAATATCCATGGGCGTTTTAAAAGGAGCTCGTGAGATCATGCATATTCCTGTGTAGGAAGGGAAGGGAGCCGAGCTCTTGATTATAGGGAGTAATGTGTTCCAAATAGGTGACTGCATGCGGCTTGAGCCGCTCTTGAGGTGAGGTAAGCAGTGATTTATCGTGCTAAAGTGTGGCGTTATTGCACGAACATTGTATTTCGGAATTGATTTCGACTCCGAACCTGATGACAGAGTGGATATTTTACTGCTGGAGAAATAGATCATCCATGATACCAAACAAGCTAGATATAGTTTAAAAGAGACATTCTTGGTATGCTAGGGAAAACAACAAAACCTCTGTTAAAAGGTCTGAATTTGGGTGCTATGGAGATTCAATCTACACACCTGTGTACGTATGACTGTTACCACCAAAATGGTGAGTGTTGCCTCAAAGGGGAAAATCTGCCCATTGTTCAGTAGCTCCTGAGTGAATTGCCAGAAAAATAATAACCTGCTTTATGGAAAAGAGTGTATAAAACGGAATCATATAGTAATATTTGAAGGCTGTCTTGGTTTGAATCTGGATCTTTCACAAGGCAATGCTGTCTGGAGAAAAAGCATTCTTAGTGTCAGCAGGGCCATGGAATGGGAAGAGAAAATGAGGCTGCCTGGTGTTTTTGGCCCCATGTTCTTCTCTTCCTTACCATGCTTGTCCAAAGCTCAGAACACCCTTTGTCTCTTGTCAGGGTTTTTCCCCCAATCACTCAGCCAAAGGGCATGTACCTCCATGCTGCCCTTTAATGTGTGGTGTGTTAGACTGCTCATGTGTGTCTTGGCTTGTCCTGCACAGAAATAATTTTGAGGGCTGAGAGACTCTTAAAAGAAACTGGAGTTGAAGACAAGTGCATCTTTCTCTTGTGATACATGAGAAAAACTAGCAAATGTCCTTCTGTCTTTGTAAAGTCAGAAACACTGGGGGTATGAAGTCTGCTTTTCACTGTATTTCCCAAGAGAAATGTCTCATCTCTCAAGGGAGCAGCCAATGTATGTAGAGACAGTCCTTCTTCTTGTCTTTGGGATTTAGGGAATGGGTGAGAAAAACACACAAAACACCTGATATATGCTGCGAGTATACCACTCAGTTTTCAGTAGGAGCAGCTAAAATCCTTCTCCCCTGATGCTTTTTCCTTCTAAGAAAAATGGGGTATGTAAAAAATACATTGAATCTCCGGGGAGGAATTGTCAGGTTTGAAAGAGGCTCAAGAACATCCTTGGCACCCTTTTATGCTGCACAGACTAAAACAACTGGAAAATTACTTTTCCTTCCTAGGCTGCCTTTGCAAAGTTTTAAAGTCAGGAAAAACCACTTAAATCTCACAGGCTGTCCTCCCTCCTGCTGCCGTTTGTGTGATGTCTGGTCTCCGCTGTGGCCGCCCCAGCCCATCAGAGTGGGCACCCCTGTACCAGTGGAGGAGGCAGGCATTGGGATGACTGGCTTTTTCCCTTGTTCCTTGCCTGGCTGTGGGAATTAGGTGCTAACATGAGAAAAGGGCTCAGAATCAGTTATTCTTCTGAAATGGGAGCTCCTGCTGGGACCTGAGCTTGCAGCCAGCAGGGTCAGGGATCAGTGGGCTGACAGTGATAGTTGACTGCCAGTGGAACTGCCTGGCAGGCCTCGGGCTCAGTCACTGCTTCCTTGGGCTTGGGATGAAACACATGTAAGACAGAGCCTGCTGCAGATGCCCTCTTGGTCCTCAGATTACTCCTTAGACACAGACACCCATCACTTCAGCCTTGGAAGAGGGTTTGCAGCCTCTCCAAGCTCAGCAGCTCAGGTGCTGGGCAGTGCAGAGGTGGTGGCACTGATCTCGAGTGGGACTTTATCCATTGAGGGCTTGCCTGTTTCTTGGAACGCTGCAGCAACATGCTCAGCCTGCTTGGTGACTGTGTTCTTTGCCTGTGGCTGGCTTAAGTGGAAGCTTTCTGAGGGTGAAGAGGGATGGAGATGACTGGAGTGGAGGATGCCCGGGAAGAAGCGTCTGCATTCTTGACAAGGGCAAAAGAGAAAACACTCTTTTGCAAAGCACTCAAACTTTAGACAAGTGGAAAACCAGCATAAAATCAGTACACAGGGAAACTGCTGATGCTCTGGGTCCAAGAGCTCAATGTAACATCAAACAACCAATCTGGAGTGTTACCTTCCACTTCTAGGGACAGTCATTTTCCAAACTCTCACTTTGGAGTGTCCTCTGCCTGTTGTCTGTAACTCATTTGATCCTTTCCAGAGCTTTCACTGTAATGGCTGGTTTTATAGTGCCACCTCAGATATAGGATATTAAATCTTTGCTCCCAAACACAAGGCTCTGTTATATGCAGCCAAATTCTCTTCTCCCAAATTCAATTTTATGAAGAGAGAGAGCTTTCCATTGTGTGGCCGTACTGAGTCTTCCTTCTTCTTTTAAGAAAGGGAAAATTAAGTCTTGATGTGGATTTTCAAGGTTCATTATCTACTACAGAGCATCCCCTTAGCATCTGAGAAGTGGACCCTGTGTGACATGTGCTGCTGTCTGAGATCTCTTGGGTCTAATTTCAGCTTGAACACTTACCTGGGAGGTGACGCAGGACAAATCAATCCTTGCCTCAAATTTCTTATTTTCAGGAAATTTATATTTTAATAAATAATAAATAAATATTTAGTAAGTAATAAGAATTGCCTCCATTTTCTGGTACCATAGCAGTGAGATATGTACCTTTTGTGAGATATATAGAGGTATCACTGCCACCAGTTTACAACGTCCCAGTTCTTTAAGGTAAAGTCCTCTAATGTAAGGTAAGGTGATAGAGGTTAGAGGACTTTAGAATTATTCCTGTTTCTTGCTCACTTGTTGGTGTAGCAGTTCTTATTTTCCCAAGGCGTGTGTGAGTCTTGATGCCTCTGTACCACATATACACCATGAAGGAGCTCAGCCTTGGGATTGTCCTGACATTGCCTTGTATTTTGGTCTGTAAATTATCTTTCTTCACACTGTTGGCATTTCAGTTCCACCTCTCTTTGAGCCCTGCCTGTGTCCTAACTGGGTGATGGGACAGATTCACTCTAGGGGCGATAATGGGAGTCACTTAGCTTCCTCTTGTCTCCTCTTTGCACCCTTCTGATCTTGAAGAAGGTTTCAGCTCTGGTGCCCAATTTTCCTTTGTGTCACAGTCTATTAAAACTTCTTTATACTATCCCAGTCTTGTTTCTTTTCTTTGCTGCCCTCTTTGATCGGTACAGCTGCTTGCTAGCTCCATTTCCCTCTAATAATATGTTTTCCAGCTCTGTCACTCAGCTGCCCTGTTTCCTCTACTAGCAATTTCATGGAGTCAGTGAAATCATCCTGATTCACAAATTTTAGCCAGTCATTCCTGCCTAAATCCAAGATTTGGGCAGGTTCTGACAAGGAATTAAGCATTTGAAAGCCATTGTATTTCAATACCACGAGTGCAGTGACTTTGTGGAGCTTTATTTGCAAACACAAGATCTTCAGAACAGCTGAATATCGGATTGAAAGTATCCTGACCTAAAAGGGAACAAGCAAAGTGAGAGACAAGCATGTAAGTAATGGGGGCCAGCACCAGAGAAGCGAGGATGTCAATGTAATGAAAGTAGAAGTTAAACATTCACTCTTAGAACCAAATGTAAGAGAAGGGGAAGGCAAGCAAGAGATGGAATAAACAATCTTTAAGGATGTTGTCGACAGTATGTACACGGACATGTTAGTGGTAGGAGTCATTGGTTGTTATTCATAGCTATCAGCTCTGGAGAACGTAACTACCTGCAAGACTGGCTTTTTCTACTGGGAAGTAAATGTTTATTTTATGGTCTAGAGGCAGCCTTGCATGCAGAAAAAGCAGGCCCTTCTCTGTGACATTTTATTGGGCCCTTCTTGTGATTGCTAATGGCCAAGCTGTACTTTGAACAGAGATTTATTATCACCTTCCTAGTCAATTAAAATTCTAGGCATTGCTAAGGCAGAATTCAATTAAGGTTAATTGGAGCTTCTGAAAACTGATTTTCCAAATGGAAACAATGGTGGGGTTGCAGATCCTAGAGGGTTTCTATCACTTTTAAATAACTTTCAGTTCTGTTCTTTCCCGACGCTGCTCTAATCTTCCCTCAAGCCCCATGCTTTCTCTATTATCAAGCAATTCAAATTTTGATTTATTTTTTCTGTCATAATTTATCATTTTGACTTATTTGTTCTTTTTACATCTTCTTCTAAATGCAAAGGGATAAAAAAACCAAACCTCCAAACACTGCAGAAGCCTGGAAATGTTTTTATATCAGTCCCAGTGGTCTGACATGAAAGATATATAGCCACTTCTAAGAATTTGACAACAATTCAGTAACAATTATCTAGACAGGTACAATAACAACTTGCTTTTCTTTTGGTGTTGAGAGGAATGATGAAGCTTTAATGAATTGTCAATAAAGATTAAAAAAGAATAAAATGAATCAAATGAACAAAGACTAGAGAAAAAACAGGTGCAAACACGATGCCATTAAAATGCAACTCAGGTTTTGCATTCTACCCTAAATTTTCTTTCCTTGGCATCAAGGACTATTGTGACAGTTCTTTGCACACTTGATTGAACAGGGAAAACACATGGGACTGTATCTTAGTCACAGAATGCAGAACGTGTAGCTCTCATCTCACAGAGCACTCTCGCAGAGGGATGAATAATCCTTTCAGCAGTTCATTTTGCCAGAATTTGCAGCCCGTTGTTTACCGTGTGGGGACTAATAAGAAAATGCCAAACAGGAATTAAAGGAAGCAAGAGAAGGAGCGATATATATTTACAGAAAACGGTGACAGCTTGAAGGTCCATCTTCTCCCCTGCCACGTAGCGCGTGGTTGCCACTTGCCTACTGGAATATTTTTTTTCTTAGTGTTTTAGCTCCCGTGATTTCAGAATTAGAATAACATTTCTCTCTGTACGTGCCCCATGTTTTGCTATTGAAAGGAAACCAGAGCAGTCCTCAACACAAATGTGTTTTTAGTGTTTCCCTCTCTTCACGAGAGATAAAGGGCACACGGCAATTATTGCGTGGAAGGCAAAGGCAACAGTTTCTTTGATAAGAAATGATTGTATAATTATACAATCGCCAAAGGAGAGGAACATGTGGGTGGATGCACTCTCATGTGTGATTGCTAATGAATTCTCTGTATTCCTTGTGGAAAAGAGCCACAACTGTAAAATTAAATAGTTAATGCCTGTTTGATGAAAAGGTTTGCAGCCACTGATGTCCTTCATTGAAATAGAGCGAGCTTTGAAGGAACAGCTAGAATAGCAAGTCTCAGCTTCAAATAAAGTGTTCAGAGTGGAGAAACTCTACAGATGTCTCTTTTTTATAGGAATTTTTTAAAAAATGTTTTCCAGTAACAGAAACCTTTTGTCTGGAAAAAAAGATGAGTAGGATTTTATCAGGGTTTTATCAGCTGCTGAAGTTGTGGTCAGTACCATACAGCAGATGGGCAGCAGATATTAGATTAAATGTCACGTTGTGGGGTGTGAATTCCCATGAATATTTGTTCAAAAGCAGCTTCTGTTGCAGAACTGTTTATGGAGGCTGAGATTTCGGTGAGGTGTAGGTACACAAAAGAGAAATCCTCTTAATTCACCGGCAATTCAGTCATAACTTCTGGGCTGAGGTGTGGACTGTAAAATGTTGCAAAGTGAACGTAAATCTGGGTCCTGTGCTGTGCAATGTCATGACGCCTGCTCTCCAAAAATAGAAGAAGGTCTGAAAAATGCTTTGGGATCCTTAGGAGCTGGCATATGTGAGAACCTTACAGAAGCATGTTAATTACACATTAATGAACATCGCAGTAGCAGACAGACAAGGGAAGGACAGTGTATTGTTCCCATCTCTATCCTAGATACAGTTTGACAGCTGATTTGTGAGTACCTTTCTTCCATTAGTGATTTTTATTTTTATTTTCAGAGTGTTTAATAGTTTAAATATAGTTGTTTCTTATTTATGTTTATGTGCTTATATGTTAGCTTTTTTTTTTTTTTCCTGGGCTTGGTTAGGTGATTCATTTCAGAGCTTGCAAATGGAAAGAAATAGTTTGGAACAGAACATTGTCTCATGTTCTAGGCACCTTCTTTTTCTTTATTTGAACATTTACTTGTTCATTTAGGGCCCTTGGGTTCAGTCGTACTCCCCACAATCTTAACATATTAACGAGCAAGAATGAAGGTATTTAATCACCTTGTAGCAACTGTGTGGTGTTCCCGGCTCTGCTTCTGAAGGACACTGGGGCACTCGGTGTGTTAGGAAGGGGCTGTGAATGCCTGATGAGGCTGTGCCATTTTGCAAAACCAGAGCTGTGCTGGCTTTCTCCAAATGTGCCATGAGATGGCAGCAAAGGCTTTTGAGAAAGGCATTACCAGAGGATTTCTGTAACTCGGAATGTTTGTTGCTTAGGGATCCTTGTAAGAGAACTTGATCATAAATCCCACACGCAAATAAGGGGTCCATAATGCACCCTACAGAGTATATGCTGTATTATTGCCCAAAATGTACAGTCTAATTTTCAGTAGAGAATGCCCTTTTCTTTCCCTTGTTCTATTTCTTTTCCTTTTCACATCTAGCTTATTCCCATTGTTTAATATTCTTTGAAAGAAATGGGCAAGCAAAAGCTTTAATGTGCCCTCACTAAGACATCTATGTGATGCTTGGAGGGACACGCAGGGTTGCTAGAATGAGACCATGACTAGTGAACTGGATATCATACAATCATAAAATAGTTTGGGTGGGAGGGACCTTAAATATCACCTTATTGCAAAGCCTCTGCCATGGGAAGAGACACCTCCCACGAGACCAGTTGCTCAAAGACCCATTCAACCCAGCCTTATACACTTCCACTTATACACTTTAGACGAGGCAACCAAAACTTCTCTGGGCAACCTGTTCCTGTGCCCCACCACACTCACAGTAAAGAGTTTCTTACAACATCTAATCTAAACCTGCCCTCTTTCAGTATAAAGCCATCCCCCTGGCTTTTCGTGTCGCCAAATGCCCTTGTAAACAGTCCCTCTTCAGCTCTCTTGTAGTCCCTTTAGGCACTAGAAGGTGCTATAAGATTTCCCCAGAACCTCCTCTGCTCTAGGCTGAGCAACCTCAACTCTCTCAGCCTGTTATCATAGGGGAGGTGCTCCAGTGGTCTCATCATCTTTGTGCCCCACATCCTTGTTATATTTGGAGTCCCAGAGCTGGATACAGTAGTCCAGGTGGGCTTTCTTGAGCGCAGAGTAGAGGGGTGAATCGCCTCCCCTGACTTGCTTTTGATGCAGTCTGGGAAAGAAGTGGCTTTCTGGGCTGTAAGTACATATTTCTGGGTCATGTTGAGCTTCTTATCCACCCGCATTCTTAAGTCCTTCTCCCCAGTGCTAATTCTCTGCCCAGTCTGTACTTGTGCTTGAGATTGCCCCAGCCCAGTGCAGGACCTTGCACTTGGCCTTGTTGAACTTCATGAAGTTTGCATACCAAACAGTTTGGCGTTGTCAGCAAATTTGTTGAGGGTGCATGGAATCCCAGTGGTCATGTCACTGAAAAAGATGCAAAAGAGCATCCGTATAGGGTGCTATTCCTTGCCAAAAAATACATAAAAAAACATATTTGTGCTGCTCCACTAAGAAAGAGTGGCCAAATGCAGAAAAACATTTTTGCATAGATCTATTTAGTTATGGGAGAATAGTTAAGGAGGAAATTGAAACTTGATTTTGCCTTTTTATGTTTTTGTCATCAGCAATAGCTATCAGGTAGGAATTTGGATATAAGAAACTTGTGAAAAGAGAAACAGAAATTCTTTTCAACCATGTGGTGACATTATATGCTCTCTTGATAATAATGTGATATGGTAAGAATTGCTGATATTCATGAAGGTGAAGAAAAACAGACTTATGTGTGCCACACCCCCACGCTTCATCCTGTTCTTATCACAGATTACTTTTAGCACATTCTTCTCAGCAACAGCAATGAAAAAAGGGTGAAAAGCCATTAGCAACAATTCCTCCTTTTCACCTTACATGGGAATGGTGCTAAAGACAATATAATACATGATTTGCTTGAAAACAGCCTTTCTAAGAGCATTGGTTATATTTTTGGAGCTGCAGTGCAGCAGGCAATTTGGCATTCTTCAAGCTAGTTCTGTGACCTGCTGTTGATGAAGTTGCAGCTGGACTATGTTGCAAAGGCACTTGCCATGTGATTCATACTGATGGACAAGAGGGATGCCAGACTTCTTTCGTTTTAAAGCTATTCCTTGTCCTGTCACTACACGCTCTTGTAAAAAGTCCTTTCAAAAAGTCTTCAAATACAAACTCTTCAAAATATGATTATATTTAATCCCAGGAATTTTACAAATAATTTGATAGGAACTGTTAAGTAACTATTAGATGCTTTCTATTTTTAATTTTTTTTTTTTTTTTTTTTTAGCTAGCAGTGGGTAAGCTGATGTCTGTGATTCTGAGTCCTGCAAGTTATGTCTGAGGCTGCTCAGACTGCAGTTTGGGGGCAGCATCAGCACCTTCTACTGTGGGGCTGAGTTTGTTTTTTTTATTCCCCCTGGGTTTTTCAGCTGCAACTGCACCCAGCTCCAGTTCATCATAGAATTGTGGCAAATAAAGTACCACACTTGGGTGTATTGTCTAGAGGTGAAGGGAAGATTTCTTTTGGTTTAAATATTGTAACTTTGGAGTGTCTAAGGCCAGAGAGATGTAAATAACTTTCCTAGCTCCTAGAAACTCTGTTTTCCAGTCTGTCTAGTTTTCTGTTTTCTTAAAAGTTTCTAAGTGTTTGCTTGACATCTCCATAATCCCAAGGATGCCAGCTCCCTGCACTGTGCAGAACCAAGGCTTGCACCTCTGGGTACAGGCTTGTAACATCCTCGGGCAAAGCTAAAGCATACCACTGTGCAACAGAGATATGCACAAGAAACAACGTAATTATTTACGCTGTAAGTGCTCTGTTCCCTTTGTGGTATTTCCAACATTCCCAACATACTTTGCTGGCTTCCCTTGTAATATAAAAAAAAAATAACATGGCAGTTATAGCAAACTACTTCCATGAGTGGCAAAGAGTTTCACTGAAGTATTTCTCTTTCTTGCCTTCATCTTAAATCCAAAGCCAGGCAAATAATGTTTCTTTGACACAATAAGAGAGCTGATATGAGAGAATGTGTCTCCAGAGACGGCAGTGCATTCTCAGCTCTATCAACCGGAGGCATTTTTTCCTCTGTGAAAAGTGCTGTTGCATATCATCTCCTGTCCATTCCTTGGCTTTTATGTTGTTGTAGGGCCCGATCCTGCAGACAATGATGTGGGAGATGGATTTGTTTTTGAACAGGCTCATGTTTGAGCTTGGAGTGGAAACAATATATCTAATAAGAGGCATCTGTAGCTGTTGGATCAAGTCTTTCCCTGTTCTCCCTCCCAGCTTCTTTATGCCTTCATAAATTGACAATGTGAGGTGAGCTTTCTGACTTGTACATTTGTTACACAAACCTGTAAAAACACCTGTGTTTTTTTCCTCTAAACTTTTGCATTGATTGGGGTGGAAACCACCTCACAGCTGAAGGAATTTGTAATTTAAACATTTTCCCTTTACGTGTATCCCAGCTAAAATGCCGTCGAACATGCAGCTGGATAATCTCTTGTATAAAGAATAATTCCTTTTCTTTTCTACTTCCCAGCTGTTTCGGTGTGGTTTACCTCAGATCCAGCTTTCCTCAGTCTTGGACAATATCGTTGTGATTTATGGATATCCTTTGCCTGTGTCAGTTGCACAGTCTGCAGAGCTTCTCCTGCCCCCAGAAATGTTCAGAAGGTGCTGTGATTCCTGCTTGCAGAGGGAAAGGAATGGGAACCGTGATGGGACTCCATAGATAAGGAGATTACAAGCAGGCTGGGATGGAAAGAGAGAAGTTACAGGGAGATATTAAGAAACAAGCTTGAAGCCTGAGAGCCGCTCCTTTTACACTTAATTTCTTCTCTTAATGTTCATGTTATGTCTCATTTTTGCAATAGCCACTCATGAAAACAGAGGCATTAATAAAATGGCCAGGAAGCTTCTGCATGCTAAGACTGGATGTGCGAGCCCCAAGACCTGTTTTCTGTCCTTTCCTCAAGGGTCTGTGTCTCCAGAAGGGAGTGGAATGTTGTCTGAAAAGCAGAGTTAAGGTCACTCAGTCATACAGACCTGTTTCTCCAGGCTGTGTGGCATGCTGCCATAACATCCTGGGAACAGCAGGTTAAAGAAAAAGCAGCTCACACCAGGCTTACAGGCTGTATTCCTATTTAATTACTAAAAAATGTACAGGAATATGTAGGCTTTGCCTAGGGCTGCACTTTTTCCTTATCTCATAGTTTCCTTTTGAACATGTAAACACAATTCTACCATCCAGAAAAACCAGGTGCCTGAAGAAGCTGTGGTTGTCCCATCTCTGTAAGTGTTCAAGACCAGGTTGGATGGGACTTGGAGCACCCTGGTCTAGTGGAAAGTGTCTCTGTCACAGGGAAGTTGGAATGGTGAAGTTATTTTGCTCCTTTCCAACCCAAACTGTAATATGGTTCTAAAGGCAAGGCTGGCATTTGGGAACACCCTTGCCAGCTCTCAGAAGAGTTTTGCCATGTGCTGGCAGAACAGAGCACAACTCGAGAGTCTGACTGAAAAGGACGAGAATCAGCATCTTGCCCTTGTAAAGGGAAATAGGGAACATTGACTTGTGGGATATTTTAGGTAGTGATTAAATTTGGTCTCTTAGGTCCCTAGCTGAAAACTCATTTCAGATGAGAAGTTCTCTTCTCATACACTGCTTAACAATCCTGTGTTGTGACACTACTAATGTTCCTGATGTTGATTGTCCTTTTACTTTAGCGAAGTGCAGAAATGCCCAGAATGCTTTTTATTTTCCTTGACTTTGGGCTATCAAAACCTAAAGAGAAGACTGCTTTTTGTTTAAGGATACATATTCATATGTAAGTCACATACAGCAGTGGATGACAGTAATAGTCAAGTCAGAAAGATCATAACTTTTCTACTGACTTATGTAGTTTTCAGATATTCCAGTTAGAGATGCCCAAGTTCGTGTTTTCTGGGGAAAACAAACAAACAAAACCCAATAAAACAATGTGGCATAAGCTTAGTACTGTAACAACCTACATGAACAGTAATAGTGTTGGTTCTGAATAGACATGTGGTTGATACCTAGAGGAAAATCAAATTGCAACATTAATGGGAAGTGCTATTATGCTTATTATTTACAGTGCTATGCTGATTTCATGAGCATCACCAGACTGCTGCCTTAACTAACTGATGTTCAATAAGTCATTAGAGGAGAGTCTATAGATTTGCTGCACCAGATCTTAAGTCTGTGAGAAGTCTATTCTATCAAAGAAACACAGGAGTTCACTTAAGAAGGCTCCATTGTTGCATGCACAACTTATTTCCCTCAGTTAATGAATTCAGGTACTCAGAAAAATGCTCTTGGGTGACAGGTTCAAAGAAGACTGTTTATATCAAAGAAGGATCCAGAAGAGCAGCAAAAGCTGCTGAAGAAAAGAGTATATAAAGGGCATTTTGGAGTGCATTACCCAAAGAAACTGCATTAGGATGAGAGGTTCTGATTGCTAAAGATACACTGCTGGATGGTTTTAATGAAGCTGGAATACAGCTGAGTTGGAGTTTAACAGATAAAGCAGATATAGATAATAAGATTAGGAAATAAGAGAAAGATAAACGCATACACACTAAGGCAAAGACCTTTGCTCTTAGCAAAGCTTCTGTATTCTGAAACCAATATAATCTCAGAGTAAGGACAGGGCTGTGCAGTATCCTTAGGCTGGCCAAGGGTTGCGATGAAGCAATCTGCACTGCTTTGCTAAAGCCACATTTACTGCCTATAAATGGGCACCTTTGAAAAGTGTATTTGTGCAGTAAGCAAAGGTGTGATTACAGTACAGGTAGGGATAACATAGAATTAATTCTGCCAGCCGTAACCTCTGTAATGAAACAGTGCAGAGAAGTTTAATATGCAGGTCACTGCTGGAGGATAAGCCCTGCAGAAACACTGTGTACATACTCTCGGTGCTAAGTTCTGCCACTGCATCTTCATTAGCATTCTTAGCTAATGACATCCAGTACCTGTAGCAAGTAAGTTATAGAAGGAACGGAAAGCTACAGACTGTATTGCAGTATCTCTAATGAAAGATGAAAGCAATTTCCCTCTTCCAGCCCTTGAACTTAGATGAAAATAATCTATGTCTGAAAGAAAAAAAATGCACAAGTGAATAAAATGAATTGTGGGTTATAGTGAACAAGACAAATTATAATAATACATTTCACATAATTCTTCTGGTGGTTGCATTTAGTATTTTGCCTGGTAGATCACATGGTATATCACAATAATCCAATCTACCATATATGACTTTAGGAGTGAAAACTAATGGATAACAATATACAAGAGTTACTTAAATTTTTACCAATTTGTGTAGAATATTTTACATCTGCAATAAATGCTCTGATCAGAGTATTTATGACTACTTGTTCAGGAATGTGAGCTTACTGTAAGTACTGTTTGTAAGATTGGTAGGTGGTTAGCCAGCCCATTTCTATGTAAACCTGGAGAAAAATCATCAAGGGAAAGCTGTGATTACTGTGTTCTTTTAGTGCATTAGCAACTAATGGAAATGAACAGAAATCTGGTCATATAGACTGATGACCCAGTTCTTATTTCCCAGGGAAATAACTATCCTATTGTTCTATGGACAAATAATTAAACACAAACAAGCCAAAGCAATACAAAGATATGAGTGTACAGCAGAGGTGAAAATGCAAGTCTGGCTTGCTCAGTACTAGCACACAGATTGTAACCACTGTCGGTCTAATTCCAGCCTACAGAATCAGCCATTAGGATGTAGCTGTACATAACATTAACCTGATGAATTAGAAATACCTTTCCAACAGCCCTGGTCTCTACCTCCCCTTCGGTGCTGTTACTGTGCTTTTTCCATGTCACTGCATGGAGCTGGGGAGCAGCCCTATGCTGCTGCCTGATGCAGGTGAATGATGATGGAGGCAGCTCTTCATATCCCTTCACAAAGACATCATATAATTTACAACATTTGTATAGAGTGAGGAGATTTGATTATCAAATTTGCTAGGATTCCCCGAATCATATATAGGACTTTCAGCTCTGCCTGAAACCTCAGCTGTTGTAACGAAAATTATGATGCATTTGATTTGGTAGATTACTTGATTAGTTGAATGTAAGCAGAGAGACTATGACAGGAGAGCCTGCTTCTCTAAGATGAGGGCAGAAGAATGTATTTGCAGTTGCTACAGTTGCCAGGTTATGATTTCTCTGTGCAGTTTTCTTCTATCTGACATGTTACCATTTCTTCTCTAATTTTTTCAGGTTTTTTATAAGAGCCAGTAGTTTTCCCCTGCTTTTTTCCCCCTTTCATTTTTAGATGCATAAATAAACTATAAACATTTTCTTCATTTGCTTGTGGGGACTGTTTCCACCCAGCTCACACTGTAAACAAGCCTGACACTGGGCCTTACCAGGACTGCAAGAAAAAATCAAGAGCTTAAAAACTGAAAATGGGGGAAACCAAAATTGATTAGGGCTACTTACTATTTCCTGATTGAACTTCTAAAAGAAACTCAACAAACAAGCCAAGAGCTCACCAGGAGGAGAGAAATATACTCACATGTAGCACTTCATATATGTCATTTGAATGGAAATCTATGGTTTCCTTACAGCAAAAGAACATCTGTCTGTGACTCAGCAAGCTGTTGCCACAGTGCATGTAAAGTGGGGCATCCTTTTCCTCTGAGATTGTTTTTAAAATAAATGAGTTTTGCCTAATGGACTAGGTAAGCAAGTAATATTTTGGGATTTGTAACCAGCAGCCAGTTGTATTTTATTTTTACTGCACAAGTACTGGGAGTACAGCACTAGTGCTTTTCTCTCTGCCAACCAATGTTGCTGGCTGAGAATGATGGATGCTGCAGCGCCTGGCTCTGAGGAAGACTGTGCAATTCCAATTTCAGGACTGTCATGAGAAGGCACGATGAGTCCCCTGCTCTTTTCTCATTACTATTTGTGAGACTAGAATTAATCTGTTTCATACCACGAGGTGTTCTTGTTGCAATCCTTATTGTGAGGTCCAGAACGAACAAGAAGAGCATAAGGAAGGCAAGGCTTGATTCCATGTGGGAATCTCTTGGAGAGCATGCCGGAGACACGTTAATATAATTATTAAGGTAAGAGACATGGCTGAGGTAGGAGATTGCAAATGTAAATACCCTGATGAGGCTGAATGCTTGGGGTCCTCTGGGGATATCAGGTGTCCTCCCTTACTTGAGGGAAATCCAAAACAATGCTATCTTGCTGTGCATAAAAGGACCTTTTGGAAACAGGAGAGAAGTACACGTCCTCTGAATATTTCCAGTATGTTTCCCTCAGCCCAGTTCAGTTGCCTGGTGTGGAATCAGTGATGAGATGTATAAATTTATATATTTATATAAGAACTCAGGGTGAAGCTCCGAGGACAGGAAAGGAAGGAGATGAGAAGTATGTGCATGGAAATGGAAGGAAAAGCTTGTCACGGCGTCCTCTGAAGGAACAGTGATGGATCTGCACAGCTCTGATGGAAACTTTGCCACCTCACATGTTTGGGAAGCAGCTTGTGCCAGTCTCAGGTATGGACTGAGACGGTGAAGCCAGATGAGACAGCTTAGGAGAATTCTTTTGCTATTTATGCCGGCCTTCAGCAAAGCCCCTCAATGTGGAATTTGATTGTGATGCTGGCATTTTGAACCCCCTTTGTTATGCTTTTTTTTTGCTTCAGGAAATATTAAAGTCTAGATGAAGTTAGAATAGCTGCCTGGCAATGAGTTCATTACATATAAGTACTGAATTGCTCTCAGGGGGTATGATGATTCCTCAGCCCAGGTAGGCAGCACAGGAGTATTTACTATGCACAATCTGTCTTAGATCTACATTTACAGTGCTTAAGCACATAAAGCCCTTCAGCATAAAGTTCAAGTAAGAGAACATGCGTGAATAGGAATATGTTATTTACAGCTTGTGTTGAGGTGGAATGATCTGGGGCTGGTTATTTACCTTTCCTGTGGAGTTTTAAAGAATTTCGACAGTAAATACAAGAAAGTAAGAGAAGAGATGCTAAAGGAAGAACATGTATGATATCAGCTTCCTTTTGACAGCCATCCTCTTTGCACAGCATCGAGAAGCCTTTGGGAATTAACAAGTGGTAATGGCACTGCACAAGATGGAGATGTGGTGAGAAGCCTGGTCCCTCTTGGCTCCAACAGAGAAATACTCAGAGCTGTCCTTGTGCCTGTCCGTATCCTGGGGCAGAGGCTGCCCCTCATGCCACAAGACTTGCACATGGAATCTGGGGACAACCCTGGCTTGGGGCTAGACAGGAAATTGGGTTTTATTTCCTGATCTGCTACAGGTTTCTGAAGTGATTTTTGTCTCTACCTTACAAACAGTAAAGGGAGATAAAGAGAGACCATTCCTGTGTGCATCCTGCTCCTCGAGTTTACACCTGAGATAAAACTATCAAAACTGCCTCAGAGAGTGTGAGGGCAAGTGCATTAAAGATTATGAGGTGTTGAGATGTAAAGATGAGGGGGATGAGTAAATGCTGGTAACAGATTCATTGCTTCTTATGTCTATAGAGCCAGGATAGGGCCGATAAAAGTAACAGGCAGCTCTGGGCTTGTTACCATGGTTATATGCTCTGTCTCCACTGAAATCACCTGAGTTACAGCTACTATGCAAGTAACAGGGAGTCCTGATGCTGTTCATAATAATGAGAGAAAACATGGCCTATCAAAAAACATATGTCAACTGCATGCAGAAAAGCTGCAGGAGAGGCATTTTCTGTGGACATGCTTGCTTTTAGTGAGCTTACATATGCTGAAGATTACAGCCAAATATGCCTTTGAGTTTCACAATTTGTAATTATTTTATGTTGCAAGAGACAAATTTGAGATGCAGGGTTTGCTCTCTGTCACAAAAGGCTCTGTAGGATATCCTCTGTGTATTTTCCTCCATGTCTAGGCTTATTATTTTTTTACTCTGATTTGATAAAACAAACTGTCTTTATATTTATTAGAACAGAACTAGTCCTGGGGCAAATGGATAAGGTGTGCATCTAAGTTGCTTGATATTTGCAAGCCTTTTCAACAGCAGTCAAACAGACATGTGCCTGGAATAGCAAACTAGCAGGGGTACTTGGATGACTGAAGGTGGGAAGAGCAAGACATCTTGAGCTGCCAGACTCCTAGTCCAACCCTAGGAGCCAAGATCCTGCTCTCACTGTCAATATAAAACTATTTAGTCTGGCATTTAATGCCTTAACCTGAAAAGCTATAATATTAGCTAATAATCCTATTTTTTTGATGTGTGAAGTAAGTGGATTTTAGGATTCCCGTGCACCTGCCTGGCATTATAGATGGCAAATAAATTTGTGCCAGCCAACTCAAAGGCACCTCCTGTGCTGCTCCTTGAAGAGAGCTTCTGTCAATACAAAGAAAGAATTCAAAAATAAAGAATTGTAGTAACTTATTTCAGGGAGTGTGAAACAGGTCCAGTCACCCCGTGCTGCATGAATTGAGGGACGGAAAAACATTACAGAAGATTTTTTAATCTCAGAGAAATGAAAAAGGCCGTGGCTTTTTCTTAACAGAACCTTGAAGGTTTTTATTTCCTTTTTATTCCTTTTTAGGCTCTCTTGGACCTTCTCAATGGACCCGCTTCAAAGTCTGAAAAATGAACTCACCCCTTCCAGCAAAGTTTGGCCTGGACAGCAACAAATCTGCTTTTCTGTTTCCATCTGCATGCCTAAAGCTCTGACAAAATAAAACCCCACACCCATGGGATGATGGGTTATGAAAGCCTTTTGCTTTTCTTCTTCTGTCTAACCTGGAAAGCTTTGCAGTGTTAATTGGGCTACTGTAAGGATTAGGAAATGTCATTTTGTAAATCGATGCCTGGGAAAGTGGCATTCAAAGCCACTGTAGCCTGGATCCTTCGTGCCAAGCCACTGCACCCTGTATCTTTTTCTCAGCTGCCATCCCAATGTTGACTCATCTGGGTGTAGGGGACAACTGCCCTGGTTCTGAAGAGCAAATGCACCCCATTCTTCCTGTGCACCAATGCTCAAGTCTTGCTTTTGGAAAGCAAGAAACTCTGCATTGTGCTGTCAGCATTTTCTCCTTCTGATGGCTTTATATAAGCTTCATATGCAATTTCCTAAAAAAATTAGGGTTGCTTACTTTATTGCTCCCTTAATAGCCCTTCCCTTTTGTTCTCCTATGTCTTTGAGAGAGGCCACAGAAAAGCTGCACTGGTGCCTTCTTGGTTATTGTTTGTACGTTTATTTGCCTGACATTGTCCCAAAATTAATTGTAAGGGAGGTAAATGGCGTGAGGGGAGTTCACTGGGATCAAACGGTCAGGAGGTTTCATAGTCATGTATTTAACCTGGTGGAGAAACTGGGTTCTGAACATGCAAACAACTGCTTTCCAAGTAAATTAGATGCCTCTATCTGACCTATGCTCATTACAGAGTTAAAACGTGGCCTATCATCATTACAGCATTTTCTGGTCCTCTCTCCAGCCACAGTGTTTTAATGGGTCTATTTTGCTATATAATTTATTGTCCTCAGGGCTTCTTAAAAAGAATCCATTTCGCTGAGACAGGGTCATGAGACCTGAAAGAGTTTTGTGCTATTGCTTGTCCTTGCTGGTCAATAACTTTTGAACTGTTGACCAAGCAGCAATTGGCAAGAAAATGTCTCCCTTTAAACTGTAAGCTAAAAATAGATCAAGCTTTCCAAAATCTAAACCTTGAAGGACATATAGAGGAAAAGTGCTTTTTAAATTGATATATTTATTATTCCATACTCTGAAGCTAATAGGCCTTGCTTCTTTCCTCTCTGCTTGCTTTATGGAATTTCCAGCCAGATTATAGAGGAGAGGAATAGTAAAAAAAGAAATGAAATATTAAAAAAAATTATTCATCATGGAAAGAATACTATATAAATATACTTGCAGTTGCTTTCAGGGAAGTCTGGTAGGATTTTTAAGGTTGTCCTGACTCAAATAAGATTTTAAAGTTGATATGACTTATTGTACCTATAAAAGTAGTAGAGTAGAAATGTCACTTTTATGAATCCAAGATGGAGGAGGGGCTCTATCCATTGGCGTTGCAATACTACAGGACAGGGAGAGAGAGCAGAAAACACCAAAACACAGAATAAAAGTATTATTTTTTAGGATAGCAGATAAAAATGTCTAGAGCCCAGGCTCTAAATTTCCTTTAAAGCCCTTGCTTTTGCTGAGGTGGAAGCAGATGTGTGACAGCAGTGGGTAACTCCCCTCTGAAGGAGCCTCTGGTCCTGAGGCAACGCAGGAGTCCCTGGGTTTCTTCAGGCATCTGCTTTGATACACAGACACCTGTCTTCATAAAGCAGGTAGTCTGAAGGATTAACATCTGCCATTATGGCCTGGCTATTAATGCTCATACTCTGGGTTAAATTCAGAAGTTTAATCATTGAACCAAAGCCAAACACACAGCCTGTACATCCCTACAGTAATGCAAAGTATTGTTTGCTCTTTATCACTTGTTATCACAGTATACAGGCTTAGTCATTATATATTAATTCCAAATTGTGCAATTTTTGTCACAGAAAGGCAAGAAATAGAGAAACACAGTATTGACACACCTCCTTATATAGTCAGAGCTTTATTTTAGGAACGAAGATGTGCAAGAATATGGACAGATGTTAAAGAATACTTAGCTATTCAAGTGACTTAATTGGCCAAAAGTCTTATATATCTGCAGTAGGAAGGACATCTCTGAATAGAGCAACAAAAGTAACAATGAGCTGCATCATTTGAATTGAGTATCATAAGGTCATGAGCTATTTCAATAATGAAGGCATACTATATGTTTTTAAAAGATTTTTTCATAGCCTACTGGAGCTATAGATATGTACCTATAAAACACTGAACCCATTACTACCACATTATGTCTGGCATTCCTTGATGTGGCAAGTTAAATATTATAGCTTCTCTACCACAGACATTAAAAACAGCTCAAAGCAAGTAGTGTAAGCAGCACAAAATGAGGTATTCCAGTTTTCCAGCAACCAGAGGAGGCCAGCTGTTCACACACCTCTTCAAAGCAGTAAGGACTTGACTCCTCAGCAGTAATTGTGCAGCCAGTCTATTTTTCTGCAATGAAAGGTCATTTTTCCTCTTGGGAGAAAAACATTAAATGTGGGGGTTCATTCTTAAAGAAAGTGAATGGGATGGGCATAACCTTTAAACATGACTTTATGCCTTGGATCACAGAAGGAGGTAGAAAGCAGTCCCTATGGAGAATTGATTCAAATATGCTGGGTGCCTTTCTTCTCCAGAGTAGATGTGTGAGAAATATGAGAGGACCCAGGAGTACACGCTCCTTTCCTTACTGGCAACAGAAGTTAGTGTGAACAGCAAAGAACTACTATGCCTATGGAGCTCTGAGACAGCTAATTTACTCTGTATTGCTGTCTTTCAGAAGAATAATTTTTGGCAAGTTACATGATTTCAGCTGCTGATTCAGCCTGCGAGTAGGGCTTCCAAATTGTATTAGGTTGTGGCAGGTAAAGTTTTAGTTCACCTGTGTGTTAGTAAGATGTTCTCTAAACATGCAGAAGCAATGGAGTTGGTTCACACAGCCATGCATAAGCTTAGGGGTGTAGCATGTACACAGAATCTTAACAACTCTTAAATGAAACTTAGCCTAATGAAAACAAACACTACAGCCAGCATGTGCAAGCATAGAAATCTAATAACAAAGCTATCAGTTTGTCTAAAACAGTATTAACTGAATTAGTTCTACATTCATCAGTTGGCACTAGCTGCGTGACCAGTTCTATTTTTTCTGCAAGTGATGGGGGTTTGAAATCTTTAGTACATAAATTTGAGACGTGTGACTTGAAAGCAGTTGATCTCTTTCAAATGTCTGATACTGAAGTTCATCACTAATCTCTTGTTTTGGAACATCAGCCCTTTTGTATCTTAAGTTACTCATTCTGAGATTTCTGTGTATCCTAAAACAAAACTGGTTTTGCTCTTTTGAGTAGTTTTTACTCTTTGTCTGAGTCTTAATTTCCTAAAATCCAGTACCAACAAAGAACAACTTGATGAATTAAAGGAATGTCCTAAATCAGACTCTAGAAATATGGAGTACAGCACATCAAACTCCATGCAAGAGGCTTTCCACAGTTTGTGATCCAGCAGCTGTTTTGTTTGGGCAGAGCTCATTTTTAATAACAAACAAACAGACGGTGGTGTAAAAAATGAACCCCAAACCAATGACTCAATAAGTAAAATTCCAGGCATTGTCTGGGAGGAAAAAGAGAAAACCTTTTGCATCATTCAATGTGCTTCTGGAGGGCAGTGAGTGCTTACACTTATGAACCTTGTTAAAAATGGAGAGGTAATAGTGTAATGACTTTTAGGTTTCCAGCGATGGTAGGATTGGCCTGTGCTTCTAAGTCAGATGCAAGCTGTCAATATAGTAGACAAAACAGACATGTTTTCCTCTAAAACACAGCAGTAAATGTAAAAAAGGAAGTTAATGGAAAGTAGCAACTAGAGCTAATATGACAATTGTGACAATAGAAAACCAAAGCAGAAGGCACCAGTGTAGTCTCTGCATGATTTCAGTGGCAGAATGGAAGCTTTGGAAAAGGTTTACCAAGGAAACCATCCCACTGAGTCATAAGGTTCCTAAAATCCTTGTTTTCCAGCTCCTTCTCAGAGGAGAGTCTTGGTGTGACTGGATCCAATATTAGTTCCAGACTTGGTCATTGCTTTATATGGCTTGGTCCCACGGGAGTAAGGACAACGATCCGAATGTATTTATATAGGACAATATAAAAGATTAATTTAATTCCCCATCCTCCCTGGAGCCACATTTTGTCAGAAAAGAGTGTTCTTCCCATCCTCAGAACGTCTAACTTTTGCATTGATTTATCAGGCCACTCCCAGACGTCTTGAACATGAAAAGCAGCATGATGCCCTTTCTCCATCCACCACTGATAACATTTGCCAATAGAGAGAAGTTCTAGCTGCTTTCCCTTACTTAGGTGCTACATGTGCCTGTGATACATGGTGATTTACATTGAAAAGAGTGGCATGAAAATCATGTCTTTGTGAGTGTGTACGCAGCTGAATTAGGTCCTGTGCTTATCTTCTTCACCTTTAGCAGGTGGTGTGTGTGTCCTCTGCTTGGTGGAAAGATTTTGGCTGCTTCTTAGCCAGCGTGTGCACTCAACCAATGAGTTTTGTTCAACACAAGCAGAACTGATGGAGTGCATTAGGCTGTTTCTAGGAAGTCAGAGCTGTCTTTGAATCGTCCTAGTTCTCTAGCGGCAATGAGAATCAGAGCTTATACTCAGAGGAGCCTATTCTCCACCTGCAGCCACAGTGACCTCCAGTGCAGTCAAGCAGTCAAGCCCCACAAGACAGCTGTGCTCCCAGCATGACCCCCAGGCGCAAGGGGGATGGTCATGGTACCAGGGGCAGAGCTGGAGCTGCCCTGCTCCTTCTCTCACTGTGTAGATCTCAAGATCTTTTGTTAAGCTGTCACAAAAAACCAGGAGCGTTTAATCTTGGGGCTGCAGCAACAATCTGGGAGCAATCTACACACAAGACATATTCTATTTGGCCTGATATATTGGTTAAAATAATACAGAGGCTTAGTAAATGTTGCTTGCAAGTTTCACATCACTTTATTATTTGAAAGCTGCAGTGCTTGGACAGCAGTTTTTCAAGGTCCTGTTTCAAATGTTGTGGTAAAAGCAGAGCAAGCTGGTGGGCAGACAGGTTAAAAGACCACAGAAAAGAAAAAGGCAGTGAGGCAAAAAGTGCAACTGGCTGCAGAGTTGTCATCTGTAGTGCTTCCAGATCTGTACAGGTATTTTCCAGTCTTTCACTACTGGCCAAGCCAGTGTAAAGGAGCAATAATGAATTCTGCCTGAAGCTATTGGATGAGCTTGAACTCATGGAGTTACTGAGTAGATGATGTCAGGAGTACCAGGCAGATGTTGGCATATCAGACCAAATCCTGGTTTTTGCTTCAGTGGTTGAAGTCTGGAGGGTCATATCCACCTGAACTAGGGAATAGCTACTTTTACTCAGATGGTAACATCTGAATATTTTCCCAAGCACACTATTATGATGCAGACAAGTTTTATGTCTCTTGTTTTAGAATTGCATAGTGAAGCAGAGAAGTCATGATCTCCTGGGCTTATATAAAAAGTTAGAATTCTAGTTCCCAGTCTATTGTAAGAAAGGATAACATGCAGTCTAATCTAATCTAATCTAATCTAATCTAATCTAATCTAATCTAATCTAATCTAATCTAATCTAATCTAATCTAATCTGATTTTTTTTAGGTTTATTTAATCCAAATTTATTTTGGTCTGCTGTTAATATTTTAGGTGGAATTAAACTTCAATTTAACACTAGAGTATCTGAGAGAATGCTCTGTCCTCCTTGCTGGCTCAGCAGCTGGATGCAGCATGGCCTGCTGTCCTGCATCATCAGCTTAGAGGCAGATAAAAATGGAAGTGCTGCATTACACAGGATGCTGAAAATCTAAATTAAAGTACATAAATAATCCCAATGTGTTCAAAGCCTTATACAGGATAAGCAGAAAGATCAGGAGATAGAGTTCTATAATTTCTGCTTCAGGTGTTTTATAAATATTTTCTATCTTAATGAAGGATAGAGTCTACTTTTGGTAAAGCAACCAATTGGTAATGACTCAGGATGGCAAGGTAAAGGGGTTTAGGCAGTATTTTTTCCTCCCACCCCCAAGATTGCTCATGTTTTGTTTCTTTTTTTGTTCAGGTTATTTCTGTTTTCTCCTGATACACTTCAAAGTTGCTACAGCTGCACATCTGTCAATGACTGGAATATGAGTTTATATTTTCTGGCCTTTTCAGTTGTTGAGTTTTCCTTCCTAAAGATGGAGAGTTTATTTCCTCCACTGCAGTCCTTTGAGACTGGGTCTGTCATCAAAGGGTTTCCATTAGCTATTCCTTACAGTGGCTATTCTTTCTACTGTATCTTTAAAACCTGTGTGATTCTAGAACTCAGTTTAGTAGGACTAGCACCTGCTTCATGATTTTGCACGCTGCATCATCTTATCAGTTATTTATTTTATGCAAGTAATTTTTAGCTTTTAGTTTGCATTGCGGTCATGTTTCCTCTTTTTGTGTGCACACACGCATGTAACATCGAAAATAGCTTTTCATGCTCCTTACTTTTCTTCCCAACTTGACTATATGAGTGCTGGAAATTTCCTGGGAGATGCTATGCACTGTCACATCCCAGCTGCTGCTGAACCCCACCAATTACAGTCAGAGCCGTGAGGCACTGCTGTCTGTCTTCAAATTCCTGACTATCTTCTTTCATTAGTCAACATATGGCAAACTTCCCCCACCCCTACCTAGTTCATACTGTAGGCTTAATCTAAATTCAAGTGAATGTTATTCCAAAATGCCAGATAATTATGACAGGGACAGAAAAATGCAGTCTGGTTTTGTGCTGGTTGTGGTACTGATTTCTTCTTTGATATTAGTCCAGTTGCTTACCTGAAGTTTGGTTGTCTAAATATTAGTGGTGATACTTAACTGAAAAGTCTGAACATTTTACGTAGGGGTCCATCTGGGAAGCAAACGGCTTCGTTCACAAACGCAGACAGAGTAAAATTAGACAGGAACAGAAACTATTTGCTATAGCCCAGTGCCCCTGAACCCTGCATCAATTACAGGTCAGCTGATTAAGTGCCAGCAGCTGATGTACCCTAAGGAAAATGGTTATTTGTGCAGTTTTCTGTCTTCATGGCAGGGATGCGAAGCAGCAAAGATGGGAGTCCCTGGAGAACGCCCAGGTCAGGCTGTCCTGTTCATGGTTCTGGTATTCAGGCGCTGAACTTGGATACAACCAGGCTACCTGTCCTGTATGTTAGAGCACTCCCCTATGAAAAAAGAGAATAATCCCTCTAATATGTGAAGTGCTTTGAAGCCTTTTCTGAGCCGGAGCTGAAGTGTTTAGTGCCTTTCCTTGTAATGGGGCTCTGATACTTAAACATGCAGCAATAGTGAGTCAGAATCAATTTGTTGCTTCTATGAGGGTGGTAATTCATTCTTCCTTATTGAAAAGATCAAGGATGCAGAGGCAACTCTCTGCTTCCAAATAAACACTCCTTTTATGTTCCTTTAGCACAAATATCTGGCAGTAAGCAGGGATGCATAAAAGGAAGTTGTGCTGCAGGTTTTTACCTCAAGTAAGTGGTTTTGTATGGATTAATGCTAAATCATAATACATTATTTATCAGATAATAACTGTGATAATTGTTCTTATTTATCATCAGTCTAAGCTCATTCTCCTTTCATTCCTTCAGTCAAGATGCCTCTGGGGATTCGGCAGGCAATAAAACGAGTTCAAAGGTCATTCCAACAATTTTTACTTGTAATGACATGCTGATTAACTCTTAATTGAAAAGTGTAAATTACAGACACTTTAAGTAATGCAACTGACCCCTATTCTCATAGCATAATGTGGAGAGTCCTTGTTTGTCTCATAGCCAGCCACAGAGAACAGCATCTCCTTTCTCTAATCGCCACATCTCCAGAATGAATTAGGAAGAAAGTTCTGTAATTAAACTTTCCCCATAGCAAGAGTATGCTGTTGATGTGAAGATACAATATTATGAAAGCAATTCAAGAGTGATTTGGGCTCAATTTCAGGGCTGCATTATAGCACAGCATTTGGGCTATCAGTCAAAAGTCTGTCTCTTCATGTTGAGATGTTGTGAAGATAGTTCTTCCCCTTTCTGCTACCTCTCTATTAATTTTTCTTGCTAGGCATTGCAAAAAATAGAAGCTATCTGCAGACTAATTCTTCATTGTAAGATTAGAAGAAAAAAAAGTGGGATCTATACAAAATATCTTCAAAAAAATAAATAGAAAGATTTGAAACAACCCTGCAAGAAGCTGAAGGCCTTGGGGCAGAGCTCTGTAAATTAACGCTCCATTGCCTTGGACGGCTGGATGTTAATACCTCCCACAGACGAAGGCTATCTGCCTGCTGGGAGATACACCAGGAGCTTTTTTTTTGTGCCTCATCCTCTGCAACAAATGAAATAGCAGAGTGAGGGACCACATCCAGTGACCTAAATTTGCTCGTGTCTAGTCAGTCCATTGCCTGCCTGAACCTAGGTGACCCATGAGTCCCTCACAGTGAAGGCATTTTGAAGTTGTTTGAGTCAGAAAGCATGGAATTGTATCCCCTTGTTACTAGGTTCACTGTCAGCAGCTGGTGATGTGAATCCAGAGCATGACTTGGAATTGTGCTTCAGGAAATCTTGTAGGCTTCCTTCACTAGTCTGTATTTTCCTTGGTAGGTAATGCTTGGTACTGTCTGGTGTAATAAAAACTCGTCAGTAACTGAAAAGCTGCAGTTTTTAAAAATGAATGTAACTCTGTGGAAGATCTTGTAGAATAAGGAAAATGCATGTAATAATTTGTTAAGGTGTAAGTATTGTCTAATATTGTCTGCTGAGCAGCTGCATCTAATAATAGTTGGATACCTTGACGTTTCAGAAAAAAAAAATTGATTATTACTGGATAATGCCTTATATCATTGAATTGAGTTCAAGGGAATGCCCTTCTATTTAGTGTTTCTTGAAAAGCTAATGAATGATTTTCCTCTGTGAAAGAACTGTGTGAACTGAGCAAGAGCAATATATTAATGCAAGCTGGAAATATAAGGAGCCCTGCCAAATGTTGATGTGCTGCTAATGTGTTTATTACCCTGCCTCACGTATGGTAGCCAGTCTCTTCTGTCACAGAGAGAGCACAAATATTACATTCTCCATTCTAGGAATTTCTAATCATTTTTTTTGTGTGTTTACATGCTGGTTTTGGGTATTCAGTGTATTATTTTAAGCTTCTCTTACTCTAATTTCCAAACTCTGCTTGAAGTCCCCAGAGGCCCTCACCAAATTGTTGTTGGTATTTTGAGACAACCTATTTCATCCCAATGTTAATCAATCTTCCCTCCTCCCAGTGAGCTAGACAGAGACACATTTTTGTGTAAATTAGTGTTGTTCAGTAACTATAAATTGCAAAAACACAAGGCTCTTTGATGTAAAATTTTTGCTCTACATCTGTGGTCAAACTGTCCTTTGGTGTCTCTTTGCACAGTGACTGATGCTTTTTCTTCAGCTCTTCTCCTGGGTAGGATTGTTGCAAGACATGGATTCTTAGATAGGAGTGGTGGTTGCTTTGCATCCATTGGATGCAGAGGGTTGTCCCTTCCTCAGTGTAGCTTCTACCTTTTTTTCTTCTTTCCAATTTACTTGACTGAGAGAGCAGGTGATGGGGGCTGGCTCTTCTCTGTGCCGGTAGGCAGTGCTGCTGAGGTGTCCAGGAGCAGCAGTGCCGCCAGCTTGGACCTGGCTTTTCTGTCTGCCTGAGCTGTGACAAGCAGCCTCACAGAAGTTGTGTGGCAAAAGGTAGTGAAGTCAACTGAGTCAGTTGACACAATTATTAATTGATTAGTGCAGAATAACAGAATGGTTTGGGTTGGAAGGGTCTTTAAAGTTCATCTGGTTCCCAACTCTCTGCTGTGGGCAGGGCTACTTTATGCTAGCCTATGTTGCTCAGAGCTCCATCCAGCTTGGCCTTGAACCCTTCCAGGTATGGGACAGCCACAGCTTCTCTGGGCAAACCTGTTCCAGTTCCTCACTATCCTCACAGTTCAGAATTTCTTCCTAATACTTAAACTTGCCCTCTTTCAGTCTGAAGCCATTCCGTCTTATCCTTTCACTACATGCTGAATGAATTAAGACTTTTCTGGGAGAGACATATTCATCCAATTACCACAAGGACTCTACCTTCTTCCATAAATACCTTTGGGCATGCTTCAAAAAGACAGTATTGTACCTCAGAAAAACCTGCATTTGCAGTTAAAGTCTTTATATCAGAGAGCAAGTCTACTGTACAAGTAGGGTAAATCCTGCTGATTCAGTTACTGCATCACGTAGCTCTGTGCTGTACCATGGAATGGCAATGCTTTTTGCAAAACCCAGTTCTCATGGCAACAAAAGGACAATTCCATTGAAGGCAGTGTAAAAGGATTATATTTGCTTCTACAGACTTCTGCTGCTGAATTCAACAGTCCCAGAATTACATTTATGATTGGGACTTGCGTTAAGGTGGTATTACATCACTTTTGACATTGCTGTAGGTGTAGGAGAAGAATTGCTAAGAACAGGAACTGTCTTATATGTATTTTATTAGGGCAGTAAGTCAGAAGAAAATGTAAATTTACTGTATAATAAGCATCACAGTGAGAGAGAGAGAGCCTTCTCAGAAACTCTCTTTGGCTGCACAGTCTTCTGGTAAAATAGGACTATAATTTTTAGACACAGTTTGATGAAGACACTGATAGCAAACGAGGCAGAAAGTGTCCTGATTTGTCAGTAGATAGTGCCAGATAAAGCGAAGTTGAAACCAACTTCCTATCAGCACTATTCTTCCAGCCAGGATGAGGAAAGTTTTCTTTTTTTTGTGTGCATTCAGGCCAAAAGATGAAGTTGGCCACCAGTGCCCAGTTATACATGGGAAAAATGATCTTGTGCTGACCTGTATGCGACTGAGTTATGCTTTTTTGCTGACACAATCTACCAACATAATTATTCAAGTAGTGAAAGCTAAATCTAGGTGAAGTTCCTAACCCCTCAGCCATCCTCAGGGAGTATGACAAACACTTCAGCCATCTTCAGCTTTGCCATAAGGGGCAATCGCCATATTTGCATTTTTGTTGGTAAAAAGGTCATGTTTGGTTGAAAGACCACTGATTTGCCAGTGGGATCTGCAGAAGTGTGCAGCACATAACCTGTTTGCAGAAACAGGTTTCTGTGTTTATCACAGAGTGACATGATGTCAATGTGTGCTCTCTTTTGCATGTATTTGTGCTGAAAATCGTGTCTCAAAATGTACTGAGAGATTCAGTAGATTAGGCAGGGTGGAAACTAAATTGATTTTCTTTGGATGTTGTCAGTAATCCTTGCTTGCTATCTTAGGAAGTTGTGAGTGTAGCAGAGGAGCATCAGAATTGTTGAAATTCAGTAACACCACAGCTTATTGTCCCTTTTAACACAAGTCTCCAACAATTACTAACATTAATGGGAAAATGACCAGTGCAAAGTGTACCTTCCTGTTGTGACCACAACAATAATGTGCAGTGAGAAAATCTAAGAAACACTAAATCTGTGGTGCTGCATGAAATGAACATCAGAAGACATAAGAGTTTTAGGAATATGTGTGTTAAATAACTGAATTTAGACATGTCTAGCTTACAGTATCCAAGTTAGGGAACCTTTTCTTGATTCCTGCAAAGCTGAAGTGGACTGGCTTACTAAAGAAAACAGTAAGGGCATACATTTGCATTGTGTGTCCTTTCTGTCTGACTGGTTCCATTGGTCTATGTATATCTGTTGGCTGTAAGGGAAGTCATTGGCACATAGAGGCCCATCAGCCACCCTCACTGGCAGCCATTTCTAGTCAGAACTCAATTCTGTATCTTCCAGAGTGAAAAAGGTTTCTGCTATACCTAAAACAGGATCAAGGCTGAGAATAAAACCTGCCTGTACTGAGCTCGTGGAAGGAAGAGCAGATATCATGCCTAGCTGGTATTGGGCTGAGTCTTGGCTCTGTAAGTATCAGCATTGCATTGACAGCACAGGCTTTTGCTGTGAGACATATTTGTCTACACGCTTCCATATAAGCTAAGTCTTCTCTGTGATGTGTTTTTTCCCCCCCCCCCCCCCTTATCTTACTGCCTTAGGCTTTGACACTAACAGCAGCACAAGTTCATCATATTCCAAAAAGTTTTCCCTTCCTTGTGATGTTTCACTTCAGAGCAAGATTTGGAGACTCTTATGGCAATGTGCACAGTTTCAGGGAAAGAATGAGGGAAATCAGGGCAGACTGGTAAGTGACCCAGCTAACCTCTCTCCCTCTACACAACACTGACTTTTTCTTCAATAAAGTCTCTTTCAAAGCAATCTCAATTTTTCATCACAGAGATTTCCAGTGCACTCCCAATGGGTTTATATAAATCTCATTCCTCTTTTTTTTTCCTCTTTTTTTTTTTTCTTTTTTTTCAGCTCCCCACCACCCGAAAACTTGTGTTGCCATTTCTTTTAATCTTTTATCCTCAGGTTGGTACTGATGGCAATACCTATCACCACCTCCAAATACTGCCCAAAGTCTTTGTCTGCTCTCACCCTGCAGTGCTTCCAGCCACAGTAGTGATGAAAGAAATTTGAAAGGAACAGCAAGGCAATCCTGAACCAGGCTCTGTGCATTCCCCTTTTTCTGCAGCTTATTGCTTTCTGGATGTTTCTTTTGACCAGTCATCAATCATTGTGAAAGTAACTCTGAAGTAATTTCTGAAATATATATTCCTCGGCTAGAAGTTAACAATTGTACATATATTGTAGGAAAAGAAAGGCACTTGGGACATTATGTTAAACAAGAGCTTTGTTCTGACTCTAGTTTTCTTTCCTCTCTCTTTTTTTTCAGGTTTTTTTTTTTTGAGTAAGTGTTTTTCCTCAGCAGAACTCCATTAGTTAAACCTCTGTGTGCATAAGTGGCAATCAGACATACGCAGTCTCTGACAGAAGAGCTCCATGGAATGGGGGAGGAGAGAAAAGTAGGATAAAAAAACCCCTCAAAACCTCCTTGACAATAATGGAAAAACAACCCATCTTAGAGTTTCCTTTCAGTCTCCAAATGTCATTTGTTGAGCAGTTGTTTAAAGAACACTAAGCTTCGAAAGCCCAATGAGTTACAAACAGAGGCAGACCGTTGCCTGGCTAAAGAAACAAGCTCTCAAACCTCATTTATAATCTTCAAAAAGTAAAAGAAGTGCAAGAAGCTCTGTGCAGCCCAGCCTATGCTTTCCAGGTGATCAGTTAATGGTGTGGAATGGTGTCAGTGCCTCTGTGTTACTGCCCACCCTTGCATCGAGGGATGGTGGGATGGCTGGTACTGTAGGACACTGTGGTAATTTGGGTTACTTTATAATTCTGTCAGGAGGTGCTACAAGCCCAAGTTTTCTTTTATACACATCTCCCCCTGTTGGACCTACATTCAGTTTCTTTGGGCTGGGAGTTAAAAGTGAGTAAAAGTAATTTTTTATTTTTTATTTTACCCTGCTTCTGTGCAGGTAGGGCTCTTCCTAGAGCCTTGATTTTTCTCATTTCCTTATCTAGGGCTGTTTCCATTTTAAGGGCTTGTAATAACCCTTGTGAAGTGAATAACCCTTGTAATTCAGTGGCAAGCTGTGAATCTTCCTCCATTCTTTTATTAACCTGGCCCATTTATTAGAATAATTTTTTGGAATCTGCAAGCTTCTGGGTCAGATGAGTGTTTAGGATGTTAGCGTGCACTTGATTAGCTCTAATAAAAAAGCCCTAGCAGGACCGAGGAGTTCTTTGGCTGCAGTACATTCATTGTACGTCATGACAGTTCGTTCTTGTCCATCAGCTCTATGCTTTACAGAGAACTTGCAAATGAAGAAATTTACTTGTCACCAATGGATAGAAAGGTGATGGAAATAAGTCTGGATTAGTCAGACTTCTGTAGCTATTTTCAGCAGAAGGCAGGAAGTTCAACAACCAGCTCTGAGCTATGAAGTAAGAAATGTGTGTTGTTTTTTTTTTTATTTTAAATGCTGAAAGAACAGCCATCTATCCTTAGCTTCTGGATTTACAGTAGAAATTAATTTGACCCTAGGGGCCTCAGCCCCAATTTAGGAGAGGTTGCTCTCAGCAGAATGGCAGAGCACAAAAACTTCCCAGAGAGCCCAAACTGACTTTTACCTGCTAAGAAGTTGCAAAGTTTTTCATTTCTTAGAAATATCAGACTACATAATTTTGTTGGTCTGAAGTGTTTATATGGGTTCCTACAACCCGCTTGTCAGAGTGGTCCTTCAGAGACCTTGTAAATTATGTTGTGGGAATATAAAAAACCATGGATGTTGTGTGTGAAATACTGTCTGACTCTGCCAGTCTTTCAGTGTAAAACAACCAAAGTTCATAACAGATGTGATAACAAAACAAGCAGAAGAACGTTCGATTCTGGCTTTGTTTCAGACCTGAAAGTCACACCCAAAGCTATCGCTGTCACTATGCCTTTAGAAAGAGGTCACCCAAGTAAAACCTCAGGAGGGATACCTGGTCCCTCCTTGGTGCAGGAGGCTGAGTTTGGGTTGGCTGGGCTATTTGGCCTAGAGGAGAGAAGACTGAGATAGGATATACATTGTGATAGCTTCAAACAGAAAGAAAATTGTTTACTCAGCAAAAACCAAAGACAAGACGAAAATGGGCTTAACTTGCAATAGATTAAATTGAGATGAAATATTTGGAAACCCTTTTCAAAGGCAATGATGGTAAACCACTGGAAAATACTGCTTGTGTGTGTCATGAACTCTGCCAGGCTGGAGGCCTCTAGAAAGCTCTGGGACACATCTGTGGGGAGTAGCAGAGACAGTGAGGAACCCTCCTTAATGTAGGAGGCAGGAATGGATGACTGTCTGCGCTTCTTTTCATTCCTATGGCTCTGTGATGAACAGACACCCCTGCAGTATGAAAGCAGTGAGCTTGGAGCAGGCTTCCTTTGCCAAAATGGGGAAAAGGACAAAAGGTGATGGGCCTTGAATTTTGTTCCCTCTTTTCTGCTTCAGTGTGCTGACAGTGTATATTTCCTGCACTACTGAGGACAAAGAGGAAGGGGCTGATACAGGGGAGTTTTAATTGAGTTCATTTTTGTTACATGCAAAAAAAGTCTTTTGCCCTTATTACAGTACATAGACATCACACTTTAGTAGTTTTATGTAAATATGATGCTCCAGGCTGTGTTATATATCATTTAGAAATAAAATTAGACAGCGTATATTTTTTATTTGCACAGTCCCAGACACCAAGAATTAGATAAGTGTGATTTTTTGCTTAAAAATGATAAGCCATGGAAGATAACTGCAGGCATTTCTGGAAACTTTTGAATGTCAATGCCATATGCTGGCCTTATACTGGAACTGAATTTCCTTGCCACATTTTTGCAGGTCATTTTGTGATTAGCCAGGGGAGATCAGTAAATTAGTGTCACAGCTTTACTCTGTTGAGGGTTGTGTGGGAACTATCCTATTGCTTTGGGAAGGGAGTGAACTGGTTGCCCTTTCTAGTTCTGTTTTCTGTGCTTACCTGATGGTATTGGGTTTTGTGTAGGTCCAGGCTCACCACTAAATCCTCACATTGGATATAGGTCATGGGAGAGGGATGGGCAGGGTAAAGCCTTGAATGTCTTCCTCTGCTTCTCTGTGCCACAGTCTCAGGCAAGTGTAATTTCCTGGTGTAATTGCAGCTCACTCCATCTCTACATCTGTCAGCATCTGCTGATATGCTTTTATTTAGGAATTGTGGAGAAGAGGTTGAAATGTTTGTGTATTTGGCCCTGAGGGAGGACCTCCAAAGAATCATTACTCAATTTCAAGAGGTCAAGTGTCAGGATTGGGTTTGATTTTTTTAGGTTGCTAGCACCTAACTTTTGTTTGTGGTTCTGGCATTTAAAAAACTCCATATTAGTAATTTTTTTCTCTTTTCCTGCATTTCTGCTGTGTGGTTATTCATTTCAGTAACTGCTTGCAGTATACTGCCTTGAGTAGTTAAAGATTTAGTTGTTATAACGGTAACTCTTTTTTACAGTGTTCTTTTTCTTCAGTAATGCATCCAGGTAATGCAGATTTGAGTATTGATTGGTTGTGTTTTTAAGGCTGAGAGAACAGAATTAACTTGGTTCTCTAATTGAACTGTGGACCTCACCCAGCAGCTCATCAGCAGGCAAAGCCCTTTCTCCTGGGCCTTCCAGTTAGAAATAAGAGCCAAGATTTCTATTTACACTCCTTTTACTTATAGTCTGAACACCAAGTTTTTTACCAAAGTCATCAGGTTTTGTGGAAGCTTAGGAGAGGGAGGCATTGCTAGTTTTGTACTTATAATTAGCGACAAAGCATATGGTTCTGTATTAAATAGAAAAAATAATTAAATGAAATAAAATTAAACTGCACCCGAACAGATCATTTTGCCATTGGTTCTTTTGCAGTGCCTCTGCAAAAACTTTTTATCAGCAGCACTTTCTGCCTGGAGAGCTGTCCTACATGAACAGGAGAAGCAAAGTTGTGGCTTTCAGTGCAGGAAACATTCTGGTCTCAGATAGAATTTTGAAGAGCTATAATAATTTTTTGAAGATGAAGAGGTAGTTAATTTGTGATACAAAGTATCACTTTTTTAAAGTCAGCTTTAGTTATGGTACCTGGGTGCAAGACAACAGAAGAAAGGTGTCTGCACTCTGTTACTCATTACTTTGATATCTCCTTTACTATGAACCAAACTTTGATGCCTCATCATTCACAGCAGATATTTTCACTCCCTTAATAGTAATGACAAGAGAGAAGCACCTGAAGGGATCGGTGCATCTGAAGACACTTTACTAAGATGAAGTTGTTTCTAAGATGAAATTTGGTTTTGGAGATGTTTTTTTTGACTGGCTATAGACAGAACTCAGTTTGAAAATTAAAAGTAAATGTCTTCATTTATAAGGTTAGCATCAGCTGGATAAACCCAATGTTATGAGAGTTCCCCCTTCTGGGAAAAGAAAAATAAACAAAAAGCATTTCATTAAACTTTCTATGAAAACAAGTGAGCTCTGAGCAAAATTCAGGTGTAAACATTTGTTTGTAAAGATATTTGTTCTGGAATTACTTTGTAATTCCTCATTTTCCAGCATACTATAAGCTTTCTTTGATGCAAAATGTATAGAGAACTTAGGAAATCTGAGTCATAATGAGGACAGGAAATAACCATGTAGGTCTTTTTAAAATGAAACACTGAAGTGGCATGTAGGGAGGGACACAATTCCATGTTTTGGATTTAACATGTGTTAGTGGTGGAAAATGAAAAGATGCCACAGAAAAAGACTTTTAGTTTGAAAGCAAGACTCCCTGGTTTTATTTCATAGCAGCTTAAAGAGAGGTTTTTCAGCCTGCCTTATGGCTGAGACTCTTGCGACTCTGGACTCGAAGTGCAACGATGTGCAGTTTGTTTTAAGGTACAAAAACAGGCATATGTGACTGTCTTGTAAATTAAAGAGTACACAGGGAAAGAGTGAGGTGAGGCAATGTTCATCTGAGTGAAAATGAAAAATTCTTAGTGCGCTAGATCTGAATATTTTGTTTGCAACTCTTTCTTGGCCTGTATCTTCAGAAGAGCGTGATGGCTTTAGAAAGTGTAAAACATCACCTATCCATCCTCTCTTACTGAAGGAACCTGTTTGTGAGCTCATACAGGTCAGTTTGGATGATACAGACCACCAAGCAGGGCACCCAGAGGAGCAGTTATGTGCAGGAACCTTCCCTCGCATGTTATGGTTATGCAGAAAACCAGGCTGCTCTGTGATCTTCCACAACTGCAACAATGCAGGCTAGCAGCTCTTCCCAGCTTTCACCCCTTCGTGGGGCTCTTCCTTGCTTAGCAAAGACACTGTGTCCATAGCACATGAAAATAAAAGTGTCATCAGACTGCTCTGTGGTCACTGTTTACATCAGAAACCCATCAGAATCCATGTCCACAATAAAACTGAGCCACAGACAGTTAAAGAAACAAAAGAAAAAGAAATGCCAGCACATGCACAGCCCGATGCTCAGCCTTAGTGAATGGAGCTGAGGGATGTTGGTTATCCTGTTTCTCCTAATTGCATAAACAAACTTCATAATTTCCTCTCCAGGCATGTCGTCTGAAGGGAGTGTGGGTGAGCAATGCACTGAATGGTGGCAAGAGTACCTCTTTCCATCTCTCTCTCTTTTTTCTTCTTTTAGTAATGAGTAGCAGTTTTGTCAGCTGCCTGCCTCATGTTCATCACTGTCAGGGCTGGCAGTGTAACAGATAACTGAATGGATTCAAGGCCACCCAGGGAATGGTGCCTGACAGGAGCTCATTCATCACTTCCATTTCCGAGTTCTCTAAGGAAGAGCTGGAATCAAAGAAGTAATCAGGGCTCACAGAGCTACATGGGTATTTGGGAGGAGTGCTCTGCATTGCAAACAAACCGAGATGTCAAATCTGCTTTGTAAATGAAGTACTTTTCTGGAGAAAATGTGAGTGTAGCTGTCACTGTAAGCATATTCTCCATAAATATACTTCTACTGTGACTGCCTAGGGCCACAACCTGATCTTTTCCCAGCTTCCACACAAGAAATTGCAGTTTCAAGCAGAAGATAAAAAGGTGCATTTTAAAATGTGGTTCATCCATAATGGTTTGTTTAATCAGCCTCTCTATCTTCAGTTCTGCTCTAGGCATTCAGGTTCCATTCATCTCATGGAATCGTCCCGTGAAGTGTGATGCTGCTGAGGTCCAGGCACATGCTGCACTTTGCTACGGGTTGTGTGGAGTTCCTGACAGTAAGAGAGTCTGCCCTTGAGATAAAAGTATCCTGTAAATACCACAGAATCACAGATAGGGCTGGAAGGGACCTCTGGGGATCAGGTAGTCCAACCTCCCTGGCAAAATAGCGTTATCTAAAGCAGGTTACACAGAAAGGTATTCAGGTGTGTTTTGAACCCCTCCAGAGAGGGAGATTCCACAGTCTCCTGAGGCAGCCTTGTTCCAGTGGTATGCCACCCTCCATGTAAGGATGAGGATGTTTTTCCTTGTGTTGAGGAGGAACTTGTGTTTTACTTTGTGGCCATTATTCCTTTTTCTCTCACTTGTCACCACTGAAAAGAGTCTGGAATCTTGATATCCACCTTTGAGATATTGTATTGATATGTATTGATGAGATGTCTCTCTCTTCTCTTCTGTAGACTAAACAGGGCCAGGTGCCTCACTATCTCTTCACATAAGAGAGATGCTCCAGTCTCCCAATCACCTTTGTGACCCTCTCCAGCAGCTCCCTGCCTTTCTTGAACTGTGAACACCAGAAATAAACACAAGACTCCAGATGTGGCCTCTCCAGGGCCAAGCAGAGGGGAAGGATCCCCTCCCTCTACCTGCTGGCCTCACTCTGCCCAATGCACCCCAGGATCCCATCGGTCCTCCTGGCCGCAACAACACACGGCCGGGTCATGATCTTGTCAACCACCAACAGCCTCAGGTCCTTCTCTGCAGAGCTGCTCTCTAGTAGGTCAGCTCCCAGCCTGTGTTGGTGCTTGGGGTATTTCCTCCCCAGATGCAGGACCCTACACTTGCCCCTGTTGAACCTCATGAGGTTTCTCTCCGCCCGATTCTCCAGCTTACCAAGGTCCCACTGAATGGCAGCACAGCCTGGACTCTACTCCACTGGTCATGACCCTCTGAGCTCTGCCTTTCAGCCAGTTCTTGATCTACCTCACTGTCCATTCATCTGATTCCTGAGCTTACCTATGGGGGTGATAGTGTCAAAAGCCTTGCTGAAATAAATTTAGACAACCTCCACTGTTCTCTCTTTGTTAACCTATCCTGCCATGTCATCATAGAAGGGTATCAAAAATTGGTCAGGCATTTGTCCCTGGTGAATCCATGCTGGCTACTTCTGATGACCTTCTTTTCTTTTACATGGCTGGTGATGAACTCTGAAACGATCTGTTCCATTACCTGGATGGAGGTGAGGCTTACTGGCTGATGTTTTCCTGCATCCTCCTTGCCTTTTTTGAAGATGGGAGCAACATTGGCTTTCCTCCAGTGATCAGGCAGTTCTCCCACTGTCCACGATTTTTTAAAGATGATGAAGAGTGACTTAGCAACAACATTTGCCAGCACCCTCAGCACCTGTGAGAACATCCCATCATGATCCACGGATATATGGGTGTTAAGTCTGTGTAGCTAATCTCTAACCCAACCCTCTATGCCAAAGAGAAGTCATGCTTTCTCCAGCTGCCTTTTCTTAGCAGTAAGGTCTGGGACTCCTTAGGGCTCGCCTCAGCAGTAAAGACTGAAGCAAAGAAGGCACTCAGTAATTCTGCCTCCTCTGTCTTCTGCCACCAGACAGCCATCTGATTCAACAGTGGCCCTGCATTTTCCAAGAGGAGTTTATAGCTGCATTGAAAAGGTGAACAGGCAGATGTAGGTTTTGCTGAAGGTGAAAGGAGTCCTGACACCCTTTATTCCCAGGAGAATGGAGGAAGCAATATAACATCCCTTTGCTCGCTGAGAGCTGGAGAGAGCAGCAAGCTCTCTATTGGCAATGTACAAGAGGTGCCCTGGATGCTGAGAATGAAGGTTGAGTGCCAGGTTAAAGAAAGGAAAAAGGCAGCAAAGAATACTTAGAGAGTACTTGAGCACATACATCAAGGCATTTTCCCCATGAAGTCATCGATAAGGAGTTCCTACATTTGAAGAATAGGCTAAAGAAAAGGGGGACAAGTCAAGCATAAAGGGGATGTGGGTTCACCCCTAATTTGAAATCCAGATTGGCATCTGGCCTTCATGAGAGAGGAGATTCCTGGTGATGTATGGGTGAAATATTAATTTAAAAAATCTAGAGTGAAATTTAAAAGAAACCCAAACAAACTATTGCTTTGCCATGCTGCCCTAGTGCCCACTGCCTCCAAGAGGACAGATTTTTCAGTTCAGCAGGTGTCCTCAGGAAGAGAGGTCCTGCTTCATTTTTTCTTAGGCAGACTTTTTTTTTTTTCTCATTTGAGCACATTCATGATTGGGTTAGTCGCACTTTTGATTAAAAAAAATAGTATTTGTGTAGGTGCAAAAGGTCTCGGCACTGACGAAGCATGTGAAAAGAAAAGTAACAGGTGTTTTTTTTTCACACTTTTCAAACCAATCTGGTCTGTTGAGTTACCAGGCAAGACGGAAGGGTGCTCATCAGAAGCCTGGTAATAATTATTATAATTATCCTAAGTAATAATTAAACATTATTTTATTGTGTTGTAATTGCCTAGTAATTTCACCTTTGTTAATACTAAGAGCAAATTCCCTGCTGGTGTTAGTGATCCTGAACATAAGAAGGATTTATAAAAATCCCCCTTCTTAATCTTGTACAGTCTAAAGTGTTTAATATTTGATGAGGTTTGTTTTCTGAAGCTTGATCTCTGTGCCTCTGGGAGCTCAAACACTGGTATCATCACTTAAAAATAGGGAATTTGGAGAATTAGATCAAAATGCAGTCAGGATGTTTTTGCAACTCTTCACCTTGGGCTGTCCTTGTCTTAGCCGTGTTGCTAAAGAAAGGATTGTGTGTTTTTTTGCTTGTTTTTTTTTTTTTTTAACTGTAATTAAAAAACAGAGATTAATTTAATGGGTATGAGGAGTCCCAAAGTGGAAAACCAAGGAAAACAAGGCCTGTTTGATCACAACCTAAGCAAAGAAAACTGACCGGTGTCTGGCCGAATGCTGCTACATTAATGTTTTAATTTCCTTCTAACATAAAACAAATTTACTTTTGTTCTGTTTTTCTACATGTTTAGATATTTTATAATAATAAAGAGTCATTTCCTTCGCTCCCTTCATTGTGTGCAATAATCTGAAGAAATCTGGCACAAAGATTACTGGTGTCATGGTGATGACTGGTCTGCATGTGTCCCAGGAGAGTGGAGAGTAGGCTCCTTCCTTTTTCCCTGCTCAGGTCTCTCATCTAGTAATTAGCTGGAGCATTCCTCTCACCTTTTTTTGCACTTGATGACTTTTCTTCAACCCTCCGACCTGAGCCCAGACATTTCTGCACAATGTTTTTCCTCATGGCTCAAACTGATTGCTGTTATTGGCTGACAGGGCTGTTTAGTATGTGGATGCTTTGGGTTGCCTAGAAGGCATTGCATTTTGGATCACAAAAAGTCCCAGAGGGTGCCTAATTAGACTTCAAGCTGTATGAAGCCAGCTATTCCCCTTTAGATACAAAAGGAAGTTTATGTCAGGAAGAGGCTTTCAGCTACAACAGAGTGGTGTAGATCATCACAATGGAAATAAGACAAAGAATCTATCTATCTGTCTGTCTGTCTCTCTGTCTATCATCTAATCTATATTTATCTCTATATCTGTATCTACTTATATATATGTAGTTGCATATCCTTAAAGTAGCATATGATAATTGGAGAAAGAGTGTCTGTTTTTCTGCTTACATTAATTTTTTTCAGAGCTGCCACAGCTTTAGCACATCAATAAATTGATGCCGTTGTGGCTCTGACTCAGGAGTTTTGTTGAGCAAATACCGTCAGGCTAAAGGTCTGACAGTCCTTTTTTTGCAAATCTTATCATCTTTGAGGGGTGCAGGCCTACTTCTGCTCTGTTCTGAGCCATGATATTTAATCTGTTGGTGCATTTATACCCTATGCAGATTTGTTTGTTCCTGTTCCTCATTAGGTGATGTAATGATTGCAAGGTATAAAGATTGCAAAGAGGTATAAAGATTGCAAAGAGGTATGTAAAACTTGCTGAATGTACTTTAAAAAAGTAATAAAAATTATTTTGTCTGTAGAAGCACAAGAAAAATTAACTAGGTTTGGCTGGTATTATATGTTGAGAGGTAAGATGCCTGTTGCCAGGGTATTTTGCTATGTCTTGAGAAAGAAAAAGGAATGCATTACAATTTAAGTGAAAACTGTAAGTCCAAACCTAATATTGTTTAGTAGATAGTCTTCGAAAGTGGCAAATTTTAACTATGAATTTGCAATTAGAGAGGACAAAATGTTCCTGAAACTGATTGTGGACTTTTTTCCCTAGAAACTGATAAACGAAATAGTAACTAAACTAATTCTAAATGGCCAAAATAGTTTTGAGACTAAAGACATATGTTGTGCTAAGTCTGGTGGATAAAAGGGATTGATCTTAATCAAGTTCTTACCCAAGTTCTATGAAATTGAAGAGTTCCTCCATAGAGGTCACTCCATTCTAAGGTCAGTTTTAATGTGAGCAAATTAGCTAGTACTAGTGACCATAAATTTTATTTAAATTTTTCTTTTAATCTTGTGAGATTATTCTCATTTCCAGGAATACATAGTGTAACCTTAATGGTATTTAGCAGGAGAAGCTGTTATTATTTAAGCTATAAGAATAATATCTTAATATCAGAAAAAAATATAGTTGTTTTTTTTTTTTAATAAATGTTATAGTCACTTGCCTCTGCTCAAGGTAACATCATTTTGCTTGTTTTGATGAAGGAACAGCGCTAAATAAAAAGTGGCTCCCCTCAGCTCAGGTTTCTGGCTCTTTGTTCTGAGTATGGTAATTAGTAGTTTTCTTGCAGATAGACCACAAACAAGAAATGATGAGGTAAGAGTTGTCCAAAGAGACCACTTGCTTGATCACTCTAGAAAAAATTTTGGATTTTTTTATATTTTTGGGTATTTAATGAAGAAGGCAGCCATATCTTTGTATGAGTTTTCTCAGTATGCTGTTTTAATCTTGCTGTCCTTGTGGGTCTTTCTGTATTTGCCCTATTAGTTTTCTCTTCTAATGAATAGAAATGAGAAAAAAAATTTTCAAATTGATCTTCAAGAAATTAAGACACCTTTAAATGTCTAAGACACAAACCAAAATTTTCATGTTTAATAACATTGTAGGTGCAATAAAATTCTAAAGAAATTCTCTGTGTGTTTAATATTCTTTGATATCAGAAGGAGGAAACATTTTCCAAAGGACTGGAAAAAAATTTTACTGAGAATAAAATTTTACTGGGAATAAAACAAGGTTTTATTGTGAAAAATGGAGTTAGTTTAGATTAATACTTGCATACCAACCCCGGTGAAGTATAGATTTCAATTCAAACACCTCTTTGAAGCATTCTGAACACAATGCAATTCATTTTAAAATCAAAACAAGGCTTTTCTAAAATATCTTACAAAATTGGTTTTCAGTAATAGAATTCTTCTTATATCAAATATTTCAAAGTAATCTCTCATCATGCACTTGTGCATAAGATGATTTTGTTTTTCCTTTGTGTTTCGTCCAAAATAGAGTGCTTAGAAAATTTGTCATTTGTGGGAAAGAGACTTATGTGGAATAGACTTTCTAAAAGAAACATTAACACCATCACTCAGAATTCACTAGAATAATAGGTAACACAAAATTCTAATTTAATTCTCGTTTTCTTCTTTGTTTGTCTCTATATTGTTTTTTCTGGCTGTTGTCTTGTCCTCTGATGTGTAAGGTGATCTTTAGAGCTAAAGGGGAAATCTCCAGGAGTGCTTTTAATGTGCCCTGATCATTTTGTTTAAGAAAATATATAACCACAAGCATCAACAGAACATTGCCCCAACTCTCTCACCATCTGTGCCTGATTGCAGATTACCTATCAGGAGTACAGTGGTGGTGATTACAGGTGGGAATGGAAGTTTCAATTTTTAGTAGGGTTGCAGGACATTTCCCATTATAAGATTATTTTCTGTTCCATTTGATAATTTTCCAGCTCATTTTCCATGCTGGGTGACTGCCTGCCTCTAGGTCTTGGTGGTTTTTTTTGTTGTTGTGGGTTTTTTTGGTTCTTTTTTCATTGTTTAGAGGAGATTTCAGTGTTGTCAAACTTTTTGTTTGTTGTTTTTCAGGGAACAAGAGGGATTTGACAGATGACAATCCCTTTGACTCTCCAGAAATGCCCATCTATCCCATGCAAGGGAAGAGCAGTGCACATGGTGGCTGAACTGGATTTGCCAGCAATATGTCTTTTGTGTTTCTAAATTTGACATTAACTTGTTTGATTTCCTGGCCCATTACACTAGCTTCCTTCCTTTCTATTGATAAAGAAGGGACACTCGGCTGCAAGGATGAGAAAAAGGAGAATGAGGAGCACCATAAGGCTACTTGTGGTCTCACTATAGTAGGTCTTCCAAAGAAGAAAGAAGAAATTCTGCTTTCTTTGCTCTGTAGGCAGTGGCGAATGTCTGGCTGGTTGGGAACTGCTCACTTGTCCATGTAATTCAGGAGCATTGCCAATAACCATTAACCTGAAGTAATTCGAGGCAACTATGCTGGAATTCACTGCATCTTAAAAATGCAAGTCCATTTAATAACTCCTAATATTCCTCCATGTGAATCAAAATATATGCTCACTAAAAAACTTACAGTTTTGTGTTCCTTACTTTCATTGGTAAAAGGGGAAACAAATACTTCCAGGGTGATTAGAGAACTGAAGATGTGTCATGTATTATTCATTCCACATCAGCACTCTCCTCTCCTTCCTTGCTGTGTTAATGTGGCCAGTCCATAAGGTGTGATACTTAGAAAACAATTTGTAGCCTGCTTGGTGCTTTATAATGTATATTTTACACTATTTAGCATTTATAATGCAGAAAAAAATATTTGTCTGCATATGAGGGAGAATTTCTATAAAAATAACTTGTTTCTCTAGTTTCTCATTGTTTTGGCTGTACCTCCAGAGACATATCCAGCTCAATTGCTAAGGAGAAAGCCTGGTCTGGTGCTGTACCTAGCTCAGTACTTCATCCATGGCTCTGCCACTTGCAGCATGTAGTTGGGAAGTTGTCTGATGGGTCTTTCATTTCCCTGAGTGGCTTCAGCAAGAGGCGCACCGGGATCAGTCCCAGCACGAATGGGTCTGCCCTGAGTTACCCTTACTCTTTGCAGTCTTGTGGTGAAAGGGCATTACTGAGGAAGGAACAGGAGTAAATAACAAAGGGAATGACTCACAAGCCATGTGTACCTCAGTGTACAATTTACCTTGTGTCCTGAACATGAGTCTGAACCTCAGGTCAATTGAATTATGTTTCTTGTTGAAAGTGATAGCTGATGGTATGGATGCTCTTGAAGAGATGAAATTGCAGTAAATGCCTTCAGTGAATTAAATTTCTTGAGAGGCAGGGCAAAAATACTAGACCCATATAGGGATCTCTTCTAGGATGCCAATAAATAAAGGGAGTTTTATTCCTTGGTAGCGCACCTTTAATTTAAGGCTTTCATGCTTCTGGAGCAGACGGTACACATATTTTTGAGTAAATAAGATAAGTAACGGTTGATGAAGGTGATTACATCCCATGGCCAAAAAATCCCATTTTTCTGATTATCCTAACCTGGAGCCACTCATTGATGGGTTTGCCTATTCCTATCAAAAGTATTCATTGCTACTGGAAGGATAGAGGAGATTGCTACTTGTGCTCCTGATCCCTCTACGTCTTTTGATTGTCCTCTTTTTTATTTTGTCACTGCCAGTTCGACTAATCAATAGCAGATAGTAATCAGAGGGCCTTACTAGATTGGAGAGTTTTCCGGTAATGTCCCTTACCCAAGTCCCTGGAAGACAGCAGACTTCCCTGTGAGCTGGGTCTGGTCTGCATATCAGGCCCTTTTTTCCCCTTGGAAGAGAGTCTCCTATTACAACTACTCTTCTTTTCCAGAGGAGGTCTTGATGCAGGATACAGGTGTTGGGTGTTGTTGTTTTAGGAGGCTCCACTACCCCAGAAAGACCTTCACCCACCTCATCAGCTGTCTGTCCTCCTCGTTCCAGAACCTCATACCTGTTGTAGAAAGTAAGTGCTTCCTGTCAAATTTTTAGGAGGAATCTTCCTCCTGGTACATGCAGAGACCTGCTTTCAGCCTTCATCTTTAACAGAACCTTGACTAACAGTCCTTTGACTAGTTACTCAGCAGGGTTCTCTGCTACAATGGAGGTTAGAGACTCCCAAGAGTCTGGAGTCTGTAGCATTTCTGAAAATAATCGGTCACTCCAATACCATGTAGCCTGTTCATTTCCTGTCACTCTTTTGTGACTTGTATACAAAACTGGTTTTGGGTATGTTATTTGCTTATGGAGTTCTGACTTGACCAAATTATAGGAAAGAAAAGAACTAAAGAAACGTCCTATGTAGTGACTTCAGTGCTGGCATATTTTGTTTTAAAATCATCTTCTGTCATAATGCACTCTGCCCTCCTCAGGTGTTCCCTCGTTGAATGAAAATGAAGGAAGAGTTCATTTTTAGGTCTTTTTCCAAGTAATTTTTCAAATGATAGGCATGTTAAAATCAAAATAGATTCATCATTATGCACCATAACAACTGCTTCCCTAAAAAAATTTTATTAATTTTCCAAAGTTAGCCCTTAGTAAACTAACTTCTTGCTAATTTAACTACAGCACAGTCATGGATGTATGGTTTAGTGAGTGAGTTTTCAGAATATTTGCTATGATGTCTTTATCAGTTAGGAAAATTTGTCACGGAATTGTTGTCAGAGGAGAAAGCATGAATAAGGTCATCCCAGGGTATGAAACAGTTTCTCATACCTATCAATCACAAATCTAGGCACATTTAAGCTTGCTGGAGAAGTTCTTCTCCTGCTCAGGATTTATCTAATTCTTAATGCAGAAGCACTTTAAATATGAAATTTTATATGTTGCTCCATCTTGTACTGGATTATTCTTTGCCACAGCTGCTGTGCAGCTATTTCCAAGAAATTGCCCAGCAGATGGTTTGGGCTGTGTGTAAGACCCCAGAAAGGGGGTTGTCTGTTCTTCCCTAAAAGGAAATGTGAGGATTTTGCTGTTATTTAGTAAAGAACAGGGGAAGAGGAGTTTGGGTGCATGAGAAAATACAGTAGAGAAACAAATGTTGCTTTTGTATCCTGCACCAAAAAATGAGAAGAGTCAGGGAATTATGGTGTTGGAGATGAGTTTTTGCCGTTCTTCCCACATAGCTGACTTGACATTGTCCAGCTTCTCATGCTTCCATTTATGAGGCTGCTGTTTTAGAGTGATAGTTTTATTGATGCTGATGTGGATGTCACCTTGGGTTTCAGCAGTGGTTAGCTACTCACAGTAAGGTACAGCCAGCATCTGTTACGGCAACAATCTCTCTCTGGGTATACAAGGGTGCTGGGAGTCCCCTTAGGATCTTCTGCATACCAAGCTAATTGCATCACTGCTTTCCTAATGGTTGCAGTTGTGTGCTGCAGTCATTATGACCCTCAGAGAGACTGATCTGCAGTGTTCGGCTTCTGATGCTTTTCTTCTTTCCTGCTCCTCTCCTGGTAATGGCTGTTGGGTGCCCTGTGTGAAAAACGGGCTCGGATGAAGATGGGATCCTTGCACAAGTCACATGCTGGAGATCAATCCACATTTTTGCCTTCAAACCTTCTATCATCTGCATCTTTCATTTTTTCCTACTCCTGACTGTATCCTGTCGCTGCTTCAGGAGCACGGCATACCTGTCTAAATAATACAACATGGTGCACAATGCCTGCGATGCCATTGTAGGCTATGGATTGTCACACAGAAGGATTTTGGACGGTGATGGCCCTTGTGTGAGAGCACAGTGTGACAGCACTCCCTTCTGAATCGACTGCTGCTTCAAGCAGAAGGCAAAGTGTAATACTTTTATTTATAACTACACATAACTATGTCTGGCCGCACATTTACCAGTACTTTAACCATTTAGTGGGAAGCAAGAAGGCCAGTAGGGGAGTAGATGAGGCAACAGCTAGCTTTTAACGTATTGGGGGTTTTAAGGTGTCATTTTGCTGTTAATATTTTCATCATTAGGTAGATTATTTCAGAGATTTTGTTTGTGTCTGTTCCCACTGGTCCCAATAGTGAGTAGCCCCTGTTTCCAAGGTGAGGAAGATCAGCAGCAGTGCTGAATGGTGTGGTAATAAATGAGAGATGAGAAGATAAACTGCCCAGTCCAGCCCACTCACCTCCATCCTTTGGATGCAGATTGACTCTAGGACATGAAAGGGCTGCCAAGTAGTTAACCTTCTGAAAAAAATAGAGTGCAGCAGCAACAAATGAACTGTCTTTGGTGAATCTTAATGCTTCCTTAATTACATCCCTGTAGGGTATGCACAGCTTAATAGCCACCAGTGTCCGCAAGGAGATGGCAATTCAGACTTAAGTCTTGCAAAGTTTTAGGGAAAACAGGTACTGTAGTTTTTGAGAAGTGACAAGGGAAGAAGATTAAGGAGGGTTGGAGAATTGGGATTTCAAATGTCTGATGTTATTCTATTCCTTTTCCTTTCTGCCAATATTGAAATAGAGATGTCCAGTACAAAACGATCTCCTCATTGAACAGATTCTCATAGATTGCCAATTTGCATGGGATTGTTGTACACATTACTTCAGCTGAGTGGTGTTAGAAAATTGCCTTTTTGAACAATTGTATTTCAGCTGAAGTACACATACACATGGTAGCAAATACAATTAGATTTATTAAAATCGCTGATTTTTGCTAAGCTAATATCTATTCCCCCTTCAAGGAAGACTGAATGTAGCTAACGTGTCATGTACTCAAGTATGGGAAAATGGAATAATTTCTCTTTGCTTTTAAGCTCTTCAAACTTCATTGTTTAGAAGTGTTTCAGATCGAAAATTATTTTTAAAAAAAGTGATTGCTATAACATAAAACTGTCAACATTTCACCTTCAAGTCAGTGGGCTGCACCAACCTGAGGTACTGACATACTGCCTTTTGACAGCTGGCTAAGTGGCTTCTGAACAAAGAACATCCAATTTTCTTGCCTCTCTGAAATTTGCATGTTAGGCCTGATGTTTAGGGTGAATTGAGTCTGTAATTAGCTGATGTATTGAGTAGCATTTCTTTTATGATGTTTGTATGCAAGTGATTTATCCTGGAAACAGAGGACAAGATTTTCTGCTTGGGAGAGTCAGCAGGCTATTTATTTAGGTCCTACACCTTGGAACCTGTGTGCTCTTCAGTTTCTCTTGCTTGAGGTGCTGCAATACTGGCTAGCTCTTTATTTGGTCTTTTTCACTCTACCTTCTTTGACGTGGGACAATGCAGCCCAGCTGCCTTGGGGCCTGGGGGTTTTTCCCCGTCTTCCTTTACTCATTTTTTCATAATCCTCCTTCAGACTCCCAGGGGGACCAGTGAAAAATTAACTTTTTGCTGAAAACAAATTGCAAAGCTGAGGGGGCAAAAGTTTTTTTGGAAAAAAAGTTGTCTATTGGAGCTCTTCAATTTCAGAAATATTTTCTCTTTAAACTATTTGCACTTGAGTGTGCTTTGAAATTAAATGCTTCCGAGCATTTGAATGATGTCAAAATGAAAAGTTTTAAACACAGAATACATTTTCAGCCAAAATGATTTGCCAAATATAGTGTTAATCAGTAGCCTTAGTTGCCTTAAGCCTGAACTACTCCAGGGCAAAAAGCGTGAGGTTGACAAATTGCCCAGCAATGTGTCCTCGTCCCTCTTTTACAGCCTTTTCCAAGGCTTCAGCCCAAGCCAGCAGAGTTTTGGCCTCCAAAGGCAGAAAAGCCAAGAAATACATGAATATTTCTAGATACTTTGTTGGAAAATACGAGTTTACTGGAGGGGAGTAGAAGACTTCAACGCAAGCAGCATGTATGACACAGCAGTCAAATTAAACTGGAACAACATCAAGTAAATTATATGTCTAAAACTGAGAGCTGCAGTAAACCCTTAGAATTTAGTCTGAATGTTTGCAGTTATTAGTGGATGAAAGATTTCAGCACATCTGAGCATTTTTTTTTTGAAAATGAGAGACAAGGAAGGAAAGGCTCCTATCAGAACAATGTGAAACACTGGCCTTTAGTAGGCTGTTCAGAACAGTTATCACGTTAAAATGAATGTAATATCAGTATTCTAATCAAGGCACATAAGCCTCAGAACAGTGCAAGCTCAGTTTTTTCCTTTTGACTTGTTATTTATACAGATCTGCACTGTCAATTCTGCAGTGCTTACGACAGAAATACTGGTTTCCCCTGTAGTGCTGTCTTGGATCCTTTTGCATGCTAATGCAATATTCTATTTCTAACTTGAAGGTAATAGATTAGCGAATACATGAGGCTATCATTCCTCTGCTAATATGATTCCAGCCATGCAGAAAACTCGAGGTTTGTCATAAACAGGCCAGCTTCTGAGAATTCTTCATTTAAAATTCAATTTAAATAATTTCTAATTTAAGTGTCTACTTTGTTTTCTGCCTTTTGGCTTTGATGTACTTTTTTTCTTTTTAAGAAGAACTTGATGTTAACTGTTAATGGGTGAGGATGGACATTAATGATGTTTACTTTTGTCAGCTAATTATTTCTATCCTTGTCATTCTCTCTGAATAGCAGGTGTTTTGCAGCTCTGTATGAAAAATTCGTCTTGATTAGCCTTTCAAATAGTTTCAAATAGAGCTTCAGTGCCTTCTCTGGACAAAGAATGTAGACTTGTGCATTTAGTTTTTGCTTCTCTTTCTGGCATGGCTGCACAGATTGTAGTGCAGTCCAAACACATGATGAAAAAAACACTATATCCCAATTATACTATAATTCCCCTTTTTTCTGAGCACAGTGTGGTGGATGACATTGCAAAACTCATGTGCAGTCTGCTGGGCTCAGGGAGAACATAACAGGGTAATAGGGGTTATTTTATTCCTGCTTCCAAAGTGGAAGAAGGGACCATTGTAAGGTCTTTTAGAATATCAAGTAGGTTGATTTAATGATGTAGTCAAACCAGGTCTGCACAACTCTTTACCTGCCATATTGTGCATGAGATGGTAATAGTCTCTCCCTCTGGCCCTTAAGCAGTGGATGTGAAAGGCTGCGTACCTGCCTTTCCTCGCCTGGTGACGTGGTGACAAAGTATTCATGAGAGCAAGTGCCACATGGCGCTTACCACAAGCAGGACAGTGGAAAAAAGGTAAATTCTGGGGATACTTAAGGGTGGGAAATAGCCATAGCACAGCAGATATCTTATTGGTGAGGTAGGAATGGACTGGTTCGGATGTGCAGGATATCCCTGGTGCTGGGTGATGCTATGACATCATCTAGTGACACTTGTTCTCCTGCTTCCTGCCATTGTTGGGATCTGGATGATCTGGTGGCCCCATGGCAGTGCAGTGCTCCCAGTGGACAGGGAGGTTGTCCTAGCACAGGAGCCATATGCACTGTAGCTATTAACTGTTTCTTAATTACACTCGGTGGTTCAGAGGTGCTATGCCACGAAGTCTCAAGTCTTTGGGTTGTTTTGGCAGAATAGGATGGAAGATGCTGGGTTGCTGTTGAAAATTTTGCATTAGGCTGGGAATGTCAAGCAGAGAATAACCCTTCTGAAAAATATGAATTTTTCACACAGAGAGTAGGCACTGCAATTACAAGTAGAGTCATTTAAGGGCCAGCTCTCTCCCTGATTTACTTTTTATGGTTATTAGACTTTGTTATGTTTAATTTTTAATTCAAGGATTGCTTATGTTGATAAAAAGAAATTATAATTTTAAAGTGAATATATGTTTGTTTTGGGCTAATCTCAGGATGATACACAATAGCTTGGGGATCTGAAAAATACATTAGTCAATTCTATCTTTCTATTCCTTTATATGTTATAAGCAGATTCATGTCACTCTTATATATCCTCATACAGTCGTATTTTAAAGACGATTTTCTCTTTGTCTCTTTCTATTATTCCCAGTGCTTTGATATCTGTGTGTTAAAGAACTGCTGAAAAACCCCCACTGTGCTGCTGAGAGGAAGTGTGGAACATTTTAGCTCCAAAAGAGATTTTTTTCATTAAGATATAAATAAATAAGTGTCTGGATTATATTTGAAGCTAGTTCTCTTTTATTCAGCATCTACAGCAATGGTTGTGTTTTATAGAATAATATAAAACTTATTTCTTTCTTTTATAGAACAGTTTCTCTTTGCCTCTGTAGGCATCAGCAATTGGAGTGAATCATATTAATTTAATCCTGCCCCTTTTGACATTCATGGGAGCTTTTCCACTGACTACAGTGAAGCCAGAATCTGTCTAATACGTTTTAACTTGGGTGACAGAGTTTAAACCCAGGTGAAGCTGTTTCCTGCCAGCACTGTATGATTTTATTTTCACTTATGTGTGTTTCTCAACTGTGTAATGGAAGGTTAATCCAGACTTCCAGATGCCAGGAGGAGTGTTATAGAAAGAAGAGGTGTTTGATCTTACCTTTCATCTCTTTAAGAGGTTTCCTGCCCTATAGAAATCATGGTGAAGAACTTTTCCTTCCTTATGTCAAACTCTTGACCTGGTGAGCCTCTATAAAACCACTGGAAAAAGCCCTGCTGGAAGCCCGATGTCCGGCCATTGACTCTGGGCTCCTTGGGAGCACAGTGTATGATTTCCCTTATCCTCATCCTCTCCAAGCTGAGGAGGTCCAGCTCAAGAACCTGTCCTCAAACCGTGGTGTAGGATACAGTTGGAATAATTTAAAACACAGAAATCCATTTCTGCCAAAAGAGGCAAGATGGTCTAGTGAGGCTGGTGGGGCTCAGTAGGTGCTCAGCTATAGCTGCATGGTGTTTGTGGAGCTGGAGAGGAAGAGGACAAGACCAGCACTGCTGGTTGTGAACTGATGTGAACTGATTGGATTGGACTGATCCCAATTCAAACCGGCATTTTGGACAACATGGTAGAGGGCACTTATGCCATTACTGGAAAAAAGGCACATGGTTGTTGGTTAGAGTGATGCATCTGAACATTTATGATCAACTCACACAAGATTCATCATCATCGTAGACTGATAGATTCATCTTTCCATTCATAGATGAATTGTTGCTGTAAGCTTTTTAAAATGAGTTAAGATAGAATAATATTGCAACACCACCATCTATTTTAAATAATTTTTGTTTTCTCATATCTATTAACTCCTTCAGTAAGTTTCTTTATTAATGTGGATTTTTAATGTTAGACTTCTAACTAGGACTTAATTTTTGATAATGTCAAACTGTACTTGAAAAACGGCATTTGAATGCTAAATGCTGTAGTTTTAAAGTGTTGTAGTAATAATAAGATTACTTATTGCTCTCTGTATGCTAAGAAAATACAAGTATTATAAAGATGGTGTGGCTATTTCTAGAGCATACTGGTATTTGGGAATCTGTTCAAGAAGAAAATTTTGTTTTGAAATAACAAAAGGGAAGCCTCCTTTAAGTCATTCTAAAAAATACATTTGAATGACCTGTGGAAAAAGAGTAGTCCAAAAATTTTCTATTTCTCTTGTGATTTGTTCTGTTTCTCTGACCCACTCAGTTGAGCAACATCTTACTTGCATCTGCTGCCGTTGGCTAGAAGGGTTGCCAGGGAACATGAACCAAATCCCAGGCTTTTTTTCTTCAGCTGTCAGAAATAGTTGCAGCTCTTCAGAAAAGCAGGTGAAAGAAAGCTACCAGTCCTGAGGCTTCTGTGAGAGACTGAAAAAAAGTTATTAAAGTTATCAATGGCTCGAAACCAGTCTGTGTGTGGAGGAGAGGGCAGATCAGATTCTGCCAAATTGGAATGGTGCTCTGCCCTCCTTGAGAGCCTCTATTGTACCTGTCAGTCACTGGTACGCTGAGAGCACTGACCCACACCACACCCCTTGGATCCCTAACCCAGCCCCAGAATGGCTATTAGCCACTGGTACAGCTGAAACCACACCCCACACCCCCTGGAGCCCCTAACCCAGATCCCCAGTGGCTGACAGACCACAAGCCACACTTGGGGGAAATTGGCCACTGGAGGCTGGAGCAGACAAAAGTAATGGCACAAAGCTCCCATATAGTTGTCCTGACGCTCTTGGCTTGTCTAATAGCTGTAATTCTTTTTCTCTCTCTTTTTTTAGTTCTTGTTCTCCTAATTCACTTTTCCTGATATTTGTGTAACTTAAACCTGGGTTGGAACTTGCTAAGTCAATGCTTTGTGAAGTGCTCTATGTCGATCGAACGTGTTTGCTTTAAACTTTTGCTGAGTTCCCTTATTTTCCAAAGTTTGCCAGTGTAAGTGTGTTATTTTGCCCCCTTGAAAAGCATCGTAGCGTTTTTCCGTGCATGGGTTCAAGGTGTAAAAGAACCCAAGGCCTTTTTAATAAATCTGTTGAGTGGATTTTTGGGCCTTACATCTTTTTGGTGTAAACCCCAGGCAAACCTGGGGTCTTACAGCTTGTCTCATGGGTAGACAACACGTAGCCTCATCAGAAAATGCTTTGCTGTTTGAGCTGCTGGAGGAAGCAGCTATGACTGTTACGTGGGGGAAGTATATTTTTGTTGGCCAGGTTTGGTTCATGTTATCTGAATGTTCTTGCAAGGGTTCTTCTGAAAAGTAGCAGGGTTTCAGCTCTGTACCCAAATCAGAACAGCCATGTTGGTTTGAAGTCTCAGCAGTGTATTTCTATGTTCTAGTGGAGGAGTTTGAATTTGGGGCATCTTGGTTACTAAAAGACTTTCAATCTATAAAACACCAGAGATTTTGAGAATCAAAATAAACTTTCCTGCAGTGCTGGCAGGCCTAAGGTCCCTTATTTTGTCTCTCAGATGGAGATGTGAACTGAGGCTTGACTTGAAATGTTAATATCACAACTGAGAGAACTGCTATATCACTCAGCCTGACTCCAGAGGGAAAAGACCAATCACTTTAGAGTTAGGATGCCTGAGTGAGAAAGTGCACATGGGCCAAGAGTGATTGACGTTTAGATACATATTTTTTGTTCCGTTGGATGATACCTGAGAAACTCTCTGGGCTTAGAATAAATAAGGGCCACTGAAGAACATGTCTCAAGGCTGCTGCTACCACATAATCTATGGGTATGATAATGAATTTCCATACTCTGGAGGATAAGATGCTATATTGAAACTGTTTAAACCGTGAAGTGATTTGTATGACAGCAGCTTCCTTTTAGGTAATGGCAGTGTAGAATGCCTTTGGTGAGACTCACTGGAAAGAGTAGGCTAAACATTTAGTAGTTCCATAAAAAATAAAAGCAGCAGTCCCCTAATCTCCACCAGCAGCCAATTGAGTCTGTCATTCCAGATCCTAATCTGATAGTGCAATGGGAATCCTGCACCAGTACAGCCGTGCATGTCATGTACAGTCTGGACAGTCTGAGTTTATTATTGAATTATGCTCAATAAAACATGTCAGAATGGAGTCCTTTTCAGGAGGTGATATATAGGCACTAAGTTTGGTTTTTGTAGCTGTTCCATGAAATACAGTTTTTCAAATGTATCTTAAAAAGTTAATGCAGTTAAGATTTTGCTCAGCCAGTTTATGGAGCCTCTGAAAATAAATTTAGTTTCAATAGAATGACATCTCTCATAAAAGCCAAATCCGTCTTCCTTGAAATTCAGTTTTTGAAATGAGAGCTGACAATTGCTTAAACTGTCAAATGTCTGTGCTGGTTTAGTCTCAAGGACAGTCGCTATGTGACTTATTCTTCTCTTAGGCTGCAGAAGACAAAAGGTCACAAGGAGGACAGTATTTCTTTCCCGCATCAGACCTTGCATTAGCTCTCATTAGGAGATTCTCTTTGTATTCACATCTTGGCTTCGGCAATGCCAGCTGTAAGCTGTGTAATGAACCTGTACAGGACCTACAAGGAGGGGAAGTAGAATGGAGAGGAAATGAAAGATAATAGCTTGGAAGCCTGGCAGAGTGACACAGTGCAGGAGTATCATCTGTCTGAATGAGGTCTCTTTATCTAGTAATTCTATAGTGGAAGGGTATTTTGGGTTTCAGTGTAGTGGGTTAGGGAAGCAGTTTTGTCTTGGGGGAGGGGGGAGATTGCTTTCTTTGAACTTGATTTTTTTCTTTCCTTGGGAAGGGAAACAGCCAGCTAGGATGGTGGAAGCCCTCCCCAGGCGGCTGCGGTGAGTGGCTGCAGGACCGTGTCTCACTGCAGCCATCCAGTGAGAGGAAAGACTGGCCGAGAAGAGGACCCTGAGTTCACGTGGGATTGGCAGCCCACAAAAGCCATGGAACACAGAAGTCCTTCCTCCTTCCAGCTTCCGTCGGTGCTGGGAGAAGCACGGCTGCTCCTTCCCGGGTCCCTAGGCTGCGCACTGTCATCGCAGCGGCTCCAGAGCCCCAGCAGTGATGACAGAACATCACCCAGCTGCAACAGTGCGGTATCTTTTCCCCTTGGGTTCCCGGGGGGAGGGTGCTTCTCACTGTTCTTGTCTTTCAGAGGCTCTGAGGGTCGGGAGTTACCATCTTTGAGGCGGCCTTCCCCTCTTCCCTTTCTCCTCAGCCTACCAGCCTGCTTGGAGGAGCAGTTTGTTATTTGTTTTCTTTTTTTATTTCATTGTGTAATATTGTTGGGTCTATTGTTGTATCTGTTTGGTGCCTAGTGGGATTCTATAGTTCCATAGAGCCCCATAGAAAATAAACCTCTTTGCTCTTGCGTCTCTATCGTCTTTTGTCACTGTTGCACCCCCTGGTGGTGAAACCACCACGTTCGGTCATTGCCGAGCACATGGCAGGTTGCTACACAGGCACTAAGTGAAAATCAGAACTTCTACCTACCTTTCTGTCATGGTCTTGAATTTACATCTTAGTTGAATGTTTAATACTTCCCCTCCCCCATGTTTCTTCTAAGAATTTATCTACTTTTTTTTAAAATTGGAAGTCATCCTGTCTGCAGATGTTAATGGTCACATTAAAGATCACATTTTAGCTGTTGTGCTAAAGTGGTTTTTGAAAAATCTGTATCTCTGAAGCCTAGTTTTCCCAGAGTATTATTCCAGTAATTTGAACCTCAACATTTTGAAACTCCTGATATTTCTTGTTTGTAAGAAAAACATGCTATCCAAGTCAAGGTTAGAGTCTGTGTGTGCGTCTCAAGCTCTTCAGTGGTAGTTCCAGAAGAATTCCCTATGACTTCCTATAAAGAATAAGTTTTGCGTAGGTTTTATGTCAAATTATTACACATGACTTCCAAAAACTGTATTGGTTTCCATTATAATTTGGTTTCTAGACTGGCATTTAAGAATTTATGTTCAAAATTATGTTTCTGTAAAACACTGGATAAAAAGCAAAACCGGGAGATTTACCACGTTTGTTTTAGCATTCATGGAAGTATATGTTAAGGGATCCTTTGTTGTTCATGATATTTAATATTCTTCACTGCCAATACATATGTGCTAAAACATGTCTTTCATTTCTGATACTGCTGAGTAACTGCTGTACTCTTGTGCCTTGGAGACAAAGATAAACATGTATCTCATAAGTAGGAGGAAAGGATTTGTTGGTTTCAGCACTCCTCATTCTGCTAGACTCCCTCACAGCATGATCCCATCTGTATCATGCTTTTTAGCACCTATCAATGTAAGGACCAGAAATAATTCAATAATTTTAATGAAATAACCCCAAATTGCATTTGAATGATTTGAAATATTTTTTTCCTGGTTTTATATGTACTAAACTCTTGGTTCCAGAAGAATGTCACAGAGCAAGTATATAAAAACATTTTTCAGATAAAAACTGTTGGTTCTCATCTTACTAGAGTAAAAATACAATACCTCAGTGTTACAGGAGGCTCCTGAGGTGCTTTTACAATGTTACAACAAATATTAATATTTATATGTATTAGTAATATAATATTAGTAATTATAAATTTCAACTCTGCTACATTTAGGGAGAGCAATCATTTTTAGGAAGAGAATGTGTAAGTACGTGCCTAAATTCCATAGTCTATAGTAAAATTTCTGTATTTTTTTGATACGTTGCTGGTTTTTATGCATGTCATAGCTTTTTATTTAAATTTCGTTATTTTTCCTGGGATTAGAAGAAATTTGTGCCAGTTGGAAACCAAGTATAACAGTACATTGAGTTATATGTACAGTTCTGCAACTGGAGTGTGGACAGCCTAAAAATAGCAGTATTGAGAGCAATTGCTTTTGTGTATCATCCTTTGTTTGTGGAGCATTGCCTTACAGAGAGATACTGAATATACTTTTTGCCTGGTATTTGAAGCATGGAACTAGGCACTCCCTAGAAGTGGATTTTCTTTTTTGAGATGACTGCTAGTTTATAGTAATTAATGTGATAAGAGACAGCTACAGCTGCTGTCTTTAATTCCTTCATCTTAGAGTGAGAGCTAGAAATGGATTAGTTAGAGATAAATATATCTTACAGCATTTTCTCCTGAGAAAAAGCCCTTTAAAAATATTGTATTCTTGTAGCAGGACTGGACAGCACAATGATGAAAGCAATTTTCCACTGCTGGAGGGAATTGTCCACAGTGAACTGAATGCAAAAGATAAATCTTGGCTAATTTTAAAGATGATGAATAAAATCTTGACTCTAGGCGCTGAAAATAGTTTTGTGGGCTGATCGAAGGGTGCCTTAGCCTCAGGCATAAGAGTGGCCATAGGTTCTGTGTATAGTGTGGATGAACTTACTACTGATATCAGCTGAAGAATAGGAAAATGGAGAGCATCATCTTTGGGAAGGGATGCTGTTTTTAGCACTCCTGTTGGGGAAGGTTTATTATCTTTTCTGATATTATGCTTCCTGTTCCAGTATTGCATCCCAACTGTGCAATGAAACATTCTTAGTTTAATTAATTGTTTGGGAATGCACATGCTATGGTTACTTAAGAATTTTCAAAGTTTGCAAAGAATTTTTTTGTCTATTTTAAAAAGTCATCACTGAATTAATACATCACTGAAATGAGTTTCTGGAATGTCTCTGTTTTATGTGAATATATTTATTATGAAAGAAAAGTCCATAACTGAGGTACTGTTTTGGATACACTTGACTTAATAATCTGTTACCCAAGTTTATTTATACATCTAATCTGGATGACAAGTTAATTGACTTCTTTGCATTTTATGGTCTTTGCTGAGAGAACTGTGAAAGCTGTTGGAAAGCGGTTTGATTATTTCACTGAGGTGGATGTTTTTCCCTAGAGACTAGCCTAAGGTTGCTGTCTTTGACAAATGAAATCAGCAGATTAATTTTTGATTGCTGGATGAAGGAATAAAGCAAATCCCAACAAAAGATTCAGCATTTGGTGGTGGTTTAAAAAGTGGCCATGGTTTTTCTGTTTGAAAAGAGACTAGATCCTTCATTATCAAGTACTGTGCAGCCAACCTGTTTTATTACCCTTGCAAGTAAACACAACATTTACTCCGTTACAAAATCTCTAATAATATAGTGTGCATAGAGGAGAGGGTAGAGCTTTGTGTTTTTCTAAGTTGACCTTTCTGACTGACATGAAAAGCATTTTGTGAAAGAGCTCCCAACATCTTTCAGTGAAAAGGTGAAAGCTTTGATGGTGTGCCCTCAAATTAAAAGCTATTGCAAGGGGAGAATCAGACTGCTGATTTCTTTGTGAGTTTGGCTTGGAATTAAATAAAGATAATATTGGGCATAAGTCTACCAAGTGTTTATGGATGCTAGATAGATTTTTCTTTGTTTTTTTAATTAAATTGATTTGCACAAATTGATTTTCCTCAGAAGCTCTGTCAACAAGGTGCATGTTGCAACACAGGAGCTTTCTGCAGCCTTTGAACTTGCTTCCCTCTTAGCTACGTAGAAAACTTGTCTGTGTTCCACCAGTGATACACTGAGTCTTTGAGGAAGTCTTAGCATAATCTCACATTACATCTGTTTGCAAGATTTGTGTGCTGGTATTTAGCAAGCTCCATATTTCCTGCATCCTTCTTGTTTTCAGGCAGGCTGGTTTTTTTGTTGTGGAGCCATAGTGAAGAACTCCGGGCAGGCCATGTTTGCAGAAAAGCTCTTTCTTGCACGCAGCCATTTGTTTGCACCCGCCTTTTGTCTCTGACAAACGAGATTACGCAGAATTACACAGAATGAACAAGGTTGGAGATGGGTGCTGATGCTTTGTAAAAGCAGCTCCTCACCGGCTGAATTTGAAGTGACCATACAAACAACACCTGCAACAAACACTTGTGGAACTCAGATCTGTCTAGACGAGATCATTATCTTGTGTGCATGGATGTATTCCCATGAATTTGTTTTGTTTGATGGTAACAGTAATTTTTAAATGAAATATATAAGCATTCTCTATTTTTCTATCTCTGAAGCAAATTGATGTTTTGGGGTTTTTTTTGTACCTAATTTCTATTCAATTACAATTTTAACAAAATACTTGGAAAGTAGCAGTGCACTCTCCTCCTCATTACCAGGTGCACGGAGTTATTTCTTTCTAGCCTGATTATGTTTTCATGAAAAGTGATGAAGCTGCTCATCTCACTCATGTGGAGTAATAACCTCACAGAAACTAGCTGCATTATTAATGAAGCAAAATACCACTCAGTGTGAGGAAGACTGGTAGGAGAAGGTGAAGTGCAGTTTAAAGCTTCAGTTAGCTCTTATTATGGCCGGATTGTTTGTTCTCTGTAACCTAAGCAGCCAAATGCAGAGGCATCCGTGATTAAAAAATGATGGCATGTGGTGATGTGTGTGCCAGCAAGCTCAGAGGACACGTTTGACACGGTGTGCCCTCTTTTGTGAAGCAGCAAAGCAGCAGTTAGGATAGATGGGATTCATGCAGCTAAAAATCCTGCATGCACTTTGAAAACTCATCCAAGGCATTTAGAGCCTGTTTTTATTGCTTTCTCTCAGGACTTGTTCACAGTTTCTGAAAAACACGGTGTGTGCTGCTGGTAGAAAGATGTCTTTTTCTGCTATCTAAATGCAAGAGGAATAGAAACCTAGAGGAAGCAGAGTGCTTTTATAAAACCTGACACTGGCAGGGTGTTTTGGGGTCAGCTTCCGTCAGGGTATCTCATTCTCTGCATGGCCTTTTGCCAAATAAATTCCTGCTGAAACAACATGCCTGACTAGCTCCTTTTTTACCAGGAGTTTAATTAGAAGGAGGTGGGAGTTGCTTTGGACATTGAAATTATAGAGAGTTCATGGACTTTCTCTGCTGAGAAAAATATTAAGTCCAGTTTTACTATGACAGAGCATCTGGGTTTGTCATTTGTAAAACAGGTGCTCTACATTTTTGAAATTATTTCTTTGTGAATACTTATGCAGAAACCAAGAGTTGCTCCACAGCAAAAAAGATGCTAGTGTATTTGAAACAAATTAGTAGTTTCAAAAAACTATTTCAAGCAAATCAAAATTTATCAGCCATTTTTTTGTTTTGTTTTAAGTAGACTAATTCTTATTTCGTTGAATACTATCTTCAGCAGTTTATTAAAGGCGTTATCTTTGGATCTAAGAGGAAGTGTTCCGGTTAAACTTTGTGAAGACAGATTTTTCTCTACTTGGTGATCTGCCTGATGCCAGCCACCAGTATAAAAACATCAGGAATTTTTTTTGTGTTCTTCCAGAACAGTCCAAGTCATGATTCGCAGGATATATCAGAGAAGAGTAATTTGTTGTGCTTCATGACTTGTAAGTAACTAATGCAACATAGGATAGTCCTACAGCTCATCTAGCAGCTACTGTAGGTACAAGCAGACTGCAAAACCTGCATGTGTGATGTGTTACTCCTTTTTTTTTTTTTTGGTGTTCATACGGGCTTATTGGATATACTGAAGCTGAATTCATCCAGTTTCATTGTAACCAAAGCTGCACTCATAGTACTGCAGGATAGAGTAATTCTGAGATTAATAAATTACTCTTGGATGTCTTTTGAATCTTTTTATGCCTCCTGTTACCCAGGACATATAGTGCTCTTGTGTCTGTGCTTGTCTGAAGTGAAAAAAAATCTTGTAGAAAGAAGTTAGCTGGAAACATCACAGACACTTTCAAATGCTTATGTCAGATACTTTTTTTTGGTTTGCTTTTTTTTGTTTTTGTTTGTTTTGCTTCTGTTTCAGCAAAAATGTCTAAGTAATCAATGCATCTAAAAAGAGCATTGCAATAATGCATTGAACTTTAGCAGAAATCTTGTGTGGACTCAAAGAGTGATTTTGTGTTGAGCATTACTTGCTGCATCACTAGACAAATACCCTTTGCTCAAAAATGTAAAAGCTTCTTTAAGTCTCTTTGGGACAGGCCAGGGGACCATTTCCTGGAGGGTCATGAATTTAATGCTAATAGAAGTCTTTCTAATGTTAACATCCCTTTTACAATGTCAGCAATAAATGTTGGAACAAGGATTTTCACCTGTTAAATATTTATTGTTTGGTACTGATGTGTCTACCAGTAGTGTTGTCTTTTTTTTAATGCACTTGGTGGTCCAAGCAATGAAAGGGTCATTATCACAATATCTTACTTCACCATTCCAGGAAAGCCTTCAGATCTGTCCTCTCTGCTTCCTTACTCGGGATGCAGGCCATGCCCATTTATTGTGGGGAGCTTTAACAACCAAAAAACCCCTTTATCTAGACCACCATATGGCACATCATTGGAGTACCTAGACATGTGCACTTTTCTTTTCAGTCATTTCATACAGAAAATACAATTAGACTTGGCTGTCAGATGGAATTTGTCAAATGCCTCCTGTAGGAGCTGAACTTGGTCCAGCCCACTAAATACAAAAACATAGTCGCCCATAAAATTGCAAGCAGAGCCTGTGATTTCTCTTCTCTTGGCTAAGATTCTGTAGGTCTGATATGCACCATATTCTGTCTGAACAGCCTGTTTGTGTGATCAGCACCATTTCCCTGCTCAACCACACTAAAACCCATCACAATAAAGTAGCATATGGTTTTGCCCCACCTTCCCTAAAAAAGGCAATTTCCTACGGAAAAATGGAACTCTGTATCCTTCTGATGAATAACCTTAAAATCAAGATACGTTAGAGTTGCTTTGCTAGGATAACCTTGCAAAGTGATTTCTTTTTATTGTTCCTTCTTATGTCTTCATACTTTTATTGTGCCCTGCCTGCTGTATACATATGTATGTGTGTGTGTATATATATATATACACCAGAGGAGGAAAAACATTACTTTATTATAGGCTTCATAATGTCTTCTTTTTCTGTTTTTAATATATTAGGGAGCAGCCCATATTTTACAGAGCTGTTTGCTTATTTGTAACGTTTGAAATCTTGTGATTGATGTTAGACAGGCTTATTGCTCTCAGGCGAGGAGTCACAGTTGACCATGTGTCAGGAGGTCTGTGTTAGGTTATTGGGGGGGCCTGGGTTGTGTGGAGTTCTGCAGATTCCTGATGGTCAAGGCCCATCTTTCAAGGATGAGGGCAACAGATGTCCTTAACAGAGAGAAGAGATGCAGGAAAAAGCAATTTTTCAGAATAATTGTCCCCAGTGGTATAACACTCGGGCCCTCAGCCATTGTAGGCAGGAGTGTGCTAATAGCCTGTGTTTAATAAGCTTAGGACCACATCTACTGCAGTCTGCTGATGATCTCAAAGAAAAATTTGTGCCTTTGTGTGTGAGAAGGATCTTCATGAGGTGGTGAGTATCTGACCTTTTTGTGGTACTGGGAGAGTTTGTTCATAGTGCTTCTGGCCTCTGCATCAGGTTCACCTTATTCTTTGCATCCTGCTCTCTTGGATGTTCAGCTGCCCATATTTTTAACTCTAGGGAAAGATCTGTGAGGTTTTGTTGTTAAAGAAGCACATTTTAGATGCATTCCCATGCACCAGCTTCCCAGTTTGTTTTCGAGTATGTGCCTAGATGGACTGGAGAAGGCAGCTGCTGCCTTTAGGGTGTAAGAGAGGGGTCACTGGCAGTGGGCTGAACTGACATGAAGTTGCTATTGCTGTCCTGCTTCTAGGCATTAAGGACAGATGTTTCTTGGAAAGACAGTAGGACTGACTCATTACTTTTTTGTGTAGGTCATGTGTATGCTCTGGGGAAAGAAAGCTGCATTTATCAGGTGCTATTAATCTTTTCTTAAACTATATTCAACAATAATAATGCGAGACGGAGAAATCTTACTTTGGAGAACTTCTTGCATCCTAATTCCCTTTTCCAGCATTGTGCTCTTATTGCCTAGTGTTTGAGCTTGGGATAGTACAGTCTTTTCTTGTGATCATCTTCATTTATAATGCTTCTATTTGGTATGAGACACGTCAGTTTGACAGGAGGCCATTTAGAGCTTTAATATTGCACCAAGGAGGCTAAGATTAATCTGGAAAGACACCTAGAATTAATGTAAGTGCAGTACATCTCAGATGCTGACATGGTAGAAGTCAAATAATAGCAGAATGCTCTAAGATGGTGATACATGCAGGTGTAGCTAATTCAGTCTTGGTCTAGTACTTTTTCTGCTTATAATAGTGTGGACTGAAACTCAAAGGCAGCTCCCAGAAAATAATCAACAAAACTTCAGTAAAACCTGAGGGGTTGAAGAACAATTCACCAGTAGATTGAATACAGAGTAAATCTAAGTGTAGGAGTGTAATCAACTAGCTGGGGCAGTCAGTCCTGTACTAAGAATCAGCAACATAATAAACAAAATGTTCATGGAAGTCTTTCTCTGATAAAGTGATGTGTTCTCTGCATTTTGCCTGGTTTCTATGTGATAGGGCATTCTCCCCCTTCCCGTCACCTCCTTTGGTGGTGTTTATTTTGTTTTAAAGCTGTAACTTGAGTCTTTTGACTTGCACTGAAACTGAGCTGATGACTTCTCCCCCATCAGGAAGATATTTCAAACAATTGCTCGCCTGTGCCTTTTTTGCTGCTGGAAACTTTTTTTAAAGATTAGTAGTCTATAGTCCCATTTCAAGATTCAGACCTTCATTCCATGCACCATTACCCATGGAAAAAGGAAAAATAGACTATTGTAACTGCAAGTGTAATGCTCTAAGCTAATGGCCGGTACGAGATGAGTACTTTGCACATACTATTCGTTTAGAGTGAGTGCATGATTTTGATGTTCTGTCCCCTAATAGAAAAGCAGTTAATAACACTGAATATTCTTCTGTAGAAGAGATAGAATTTCCACCCATCTATCTTATGCGGGAAGAACAGGTAGAATAAGATTTGTGAGAGAGAAATACCTCTAGACTTGGTTAACAGGTATTTTCTCACTATAGTCCCAGCAGTAAAGTAAGTAAAAACATTTGTCTTTTATTGCTGAACAATTAAGATGGAAAGTGTGTGAATAAAATGGAATGTCCTTGCAAAACAACAGCAAGAAAGCATCTCCTGTGTGATAATCACGAGGTGAAGTGGTGCACTTATTCTGCCAGTGTTCCTTACTTTTATATCATGGCTTTTAAGGCGGTAGCGTGACTTTTGTGTACATGTGTGTGCACACAGATTGTTTTCGTGTGTGTACATATATATATTCTGAACTGTGTAGTATTCCACCTTCACAGATATATTTTATTGTTTGAAATGGAATAGAAAGAGGGTCAGTTGATGAATGACTTGTATTTGGATACATTCAGATCAGTATTCTGTGAGATTTGCTTTCACATTATTAGTTTTTCTTAATTCACACAACCAGCCACCCAGTTCCAAATGCTGGTAAACCATTTTTAGTTTATAAAGACTCAGTTCCACATGGACTTTCCCCCTCTGTCTCATGGTACAAATGAATCCAAGTGGTGCTCCAGAAGTGACTGCTTTAAATTAACAGTGCGTGCCAGCACAGTAAAACTGCTTCAGGCTTTAAATGATTGGGATTTGTCTGCAAACCCTTTCAGCCTTCCACTATAGTGTTTCTTTACCTGGCTAATCCACTTACTGACAACCACAGATGTGGTTGTCTGGCTTCTTTGAAAAGATGTTGGCACTGAATTCAGTTGTCTCCCGGTACCATATGGAGGGTATCCCTCTAGATGAATTTGAATTGGGTCCAAAACGTGTAAATAACTAGACCCTCCCTGCAGAAGGGAGATATAAAGAAAACCAGATGAACAGCCTTGATGTGAGATTCTTAAGGAGATTCTTAAGCCATGGATTCTTCTTAGGATAACATATAGATAAAACTTTGTATCACCTGATCAATGACTGAAAAAACATAAGAAGCCTTTGTACCACAATAATCCTGAAATTAGTGACATTTCAAAAAGGCCTAAGTGATTTTGGTGTTTGAATTTTTATTTTCTTTTAGAAGACACTGTGTGAAACTACTCAGAAAATGTTCCTTGGTCTACTTACCTTTTTTCCCCCACAGTCTGACTAAATCTGTATCTTTGCCCCAGTCATCCTAATTTACTTCAATTTCTTTCTCAGTCTCTTAAGGCACTTTGGTTCTCAGTCCATTTCCTCATCAGCTGTAAATGCCTTTGTTCTTGAGTTACTCTCCTTGACCTGACCAGTTATCTCTGGATGCCTCAATTATTCCTCCAACAAGTCCTTCACTACCTTGTGATGTTGCATCTGTAAGATCAGAACATCTTAACATTTGCCCATTTTTTTCTGAAAGATTTTTATAAGTTTTTTCCTAGATTTTTTCCTAAGATTTTTCTTAGTTTTTTTTATAAAGATTTTGCATGGTCTTATATAAGGCCTCAGTCTCACATGGTGAGTTTCTTGAAGAGGCTTTGGCTGTTTGAGACCCCCAGCACAAGGGAAAACCATGACATTTTCCGAGAGGTTAAACAACACCCTTTACTGGCAAACTTTAGCAAATAAGAGATTAATAATGATACTTCCTTTTACAATGAAATACCTTTTCTTTTCCAACACATGGTATGAAATTGAAACTGACCTGTGAAGCTTATCACTGGATTTATTGGGGAAGCCTGGTAGGAATACTGATCAGTAAACAGCAGGCTATAGCCTCTGACATCCCCGTGAATTATGTTAAGGCATACATGTTAAGAAATTACATTTCTTTTAAAATTTGTTATGCATCATAACTCCAATTATATTTGGAGTTGAAAAAGTAACATACTTGGAAATTTGTTGGAAAATTTCTACTAACTGGGATTACAGCAGAGATTTTTCTGGCACTGAATGCATTTGAAAACTCTGTTACTAATGTCTCTTGAGTGTTAAGTAAAAGGTGTAGGAGTGCTAAGAGTTGAGGATGTGGTTGTGTGGTTTTCATTTGATTTGATTCATCTATTTGATTGGAAGGAGCTTTCTTTTAAGTGGATGGGAGGCTAAATATATCTTTGATTTTGGGTATGCAGCAAATCATAAGGTTATTAATGGCCAAGGCTTATTAGTGATGCGTGCAATACAGATTTTAGCTTTATCAAGCTCTTATGTTCTGGGTTTGAATTGCACTTCATTGTCACTTTGAGACAGGTATTGCCAGCCCGATTATTCTGGAAAACTTGAAGTTTTATTATTGCTATGGGCCTAATTGTGTTATTTTGCTACATATTAGAACAGCTGAAGCAAGGACAGGGTGTCTTAAGTTAGGAGGGCTTCAGTGGAAGGCAAGGACAGGGAAGCTTCTAGGCATACCTCATTTGAGCATTGTCCTTTCATTGCTTGAGAGTTAAGTGTGAGATGGTCTGAAGTCCTGAGTATAGGACTACTGAATAGAGGCTAGGCCATATCTGCTCTCCCAGGAGAAGGCAATGCTGTTGCACTCAGTAAAAATACAAGAACCACAGTAATTAAAAAGTGCCTGTACTAAAAATAATAATAATAAAAAAAATCCAGTCTCTGCCAGTTACTTCATCTTGTGTAGGATCAATCCAGCCCTCAGCCCTTTGTAGTGCTCCCTGGCAAAGTTTTGCTAATTAGTCTTTAGCTTTTCTAGATTCAGGGCAAGTGGTATCTTTCTACTTTCTCAGTTTCTGACAAAGTAGTTGGTGGGGGGAAGTGTGGGAAGGAAATGACATTCTCTCCATAGACCAGCCAATTGCTTGTTCAAGTTAGAATTCAGCTTGTTAGGCAATAATCCCTGTGAATGATGTCAAGGAATTTTGAGAGATGGAGAGATAATTCCAATAAGAGAAGTGAAAGAATGAATACTACTGAACTTCATTTTGAGTAATAAATCTACAAAATACCATTATGTACAATTCCCTTTGCTTAATATAAATACTGCTCTGCCTAAGCCTTTAACAGCTCTGTAGCCATGGCATTTAATTGCCAGCTGCCTTTAAACCTTGAGCAGGTCAGTAGAGACACAATGCTATCAGGGATAATTTGTCATTTATGTATTTCCATGGAGTGATATATAATGTCTTGCTGAGAAGGGTCCTTGTGGGTGTCAAATACTGCTGCTACCTATAATGGAAATAAAGGAAAAAATAAAAGGCTGGAAAATAGATGTTTCTGTAAATGTAACTTTTAGTTTGCAAGTAACCTTGAGGCTAAAAGATAATTCCACCTCTGCTGGGGGGCAGTAAAGAGGTGGCAGGTGAACAATTCAAACTCTATGTTATTTATTGATTGAAAACAACTCCCAGCATGTGTGCTGCTTCTGAAATTTATTGAGGCCAGTTGAACAGAGAGGGTGTGATGTACACAGACTTGCTCTCTTCCTTTCCCTCATTTCAATTTTTAAGTGCTTCCTAGAGACAGATATAAAATCAGACATCATGTCTGGCATGGGGTGTGCATTTAGGGCTGGAGCCAAAACCTGTTAAAGTTGTTGGTTGTCTTTCAATTGACTTCAACTGGCTTCGGATCAAGCCTTCAAGAAAAGAAAAAGAAAAAGGAAAAATATGGCTGCATATGGTTCTATCTAAGAGAGCTGAAACAACCCCAAACCTTTCTTATCCTCCCAAAATAAATGGAGAGAGGGAATAAAGAGGAGTAAAACTCTGGGTAGTTTGAGTACCTTGTAACACTGACAATTTTTTAGAATCATAAAGCCTTTATGTTTGGAAAGGACCTCTAAGATCGATTCCAACAAAAGGATGAGGGAGTGCCTTTCAAAGCAAATGTGTTTTGATTTGCTTTGATTCTCCAGCAGGAAATGCCTGGGCAAAGAAGGATCATGCTTCATTGAAGGGTGTCATGCTGCCCCTCTTGGGGCCATGCTTTGTCTGGCTGCTCACAACTCAGCTTTGCTTCTGACTGTGCACATCGCTGGCATTTATGGACACTAGAAATGCTGGAATCTGGCAATACAAAGTAAAAAATGCTTTATAAAGATACATCCCTCCCATATAATTTCATGTTGCCACTCTCCTGTGTTTCCTTTATCATTCTGTGTTTGTAGCACCTTGCAAAGGCAAAGTGGCCCCTGCTCCACCTACCCCTGTTTTACCAAGGCTTTGTGAATGAAATTTGATAACAGCTAACTCCGCTCCCACATTCATCACTTTCACTCACTGTGAAGGTGTCTAGTTTTCCTTGTGTTGCACTACTCTCGTTCTTGGTAACTTCTTCATGGTGGTCCTTCAGATATCCTCACCAGTGTTATTTCTGAGTGCCAGTTGTTGGCTATCACTGCTCTGCCCCGAGAGATGAAGGTCATAACTCTGGATCAGTGTGAACAATCAGTGCAAAGCTGCTGTCGTGGTCTCTCTTGGTTCCATATTTCTTTTTGTCTGCAATGTGGGATGGCCCATGGCCCTGATGCTTTTCCCAGACTGTGTGACCTAGTTGTGCTCAGTCCTGGCATATTCTCTTCAGTTCTCCACTACCTGACAACAGGTTACAGACAAGAGGAGGCCAAGTGCTCCCTCTGGGCTTAGGCTGGAAGTATGAGAGGTGATATTCAAACACTGAACCAACGGAAGTTGTGACTGGATATGAGGAAGAAGTCCTCACTCTTGTAGAGGTGTCTCAGCAGTGCATGGGTTGGACCAGGAGCCTGGGCAACCTCCATCCTTGGAGGTGGTCAGAGAATGACCGAATGTTCCTTGTACTGAATGACCAGACCTGCTTGTGGCATGACTGGGACTGGGGACACCCTGTCATGCCTTCCATCATGCCTTTGTGGTCCTGGGATCTTCTGATCATGTCATCCATTTCTCATAAGATACATTTTATGCACTCATTCCTTGCAGATACCCTCTGAGGGAGCATTCTCCTGTCTTCCTGATCATGGATGGCATGGGTGTCAGCCTCTTTTTGAAATTTCTGCAAATTTCCAGGAAATTGTGGTGCAAGTGTAGATTGCAGGCTTCCTGCACATACATGGCTTATAAAAGAGAGAGAGAGAGCACACTACTTCTTATATGGGCAGATAGTGGTAGGACAAGGGGGAAACAGTTTTAAACTAAAAGAGGAGAGATTTAGATTAGGTGTTTGTAAGGAATTCCTCACTATAAGGGTGGTGGGGCACTGGCACAAGTTGTCCAGAGAAAGTGTGGATTCCTCATCCCTGGAAGTGTTCAAGGTCAGGTTGGAAAGAGCTCTGAGCGACTTGGTCTAGAGGAAGGTGTCCCTGCCCATGGCAGGGGGGTTGGAACTAAATGGTGGCTTCTAGTACAAAACATCCCATGATTCTGATACTTCAGGGATTTTAGGTTTTAAAGAGCTGGGGATATTAATTTGCCTAAGGATTACTAAGGGTGCTGCCATACTGCTAAGGAAGAGGAAACTATACCAGTTCTATTCAGTTGCTGTGTCACCTTGTGCCAACTGTGGACAGTTGGCAAAGCGACAGCAGTGGCAACTGAGGTAAGTTTGGGGGGGTGAGTTTTACATCAGGCTGTACAGAGGGGTTCCTGTGCACAGGGACACATGAGCAACAGCCCAGAGTCTTGTCCGGACCTGGAAGTTCATAGCAGGCTATCAGATGAGGAAGTGGCAGAGCAGGGAGGACATAGGAGAGATTTAAATGGCTCCAGGGAGCACGAGTGAGCGGGAATGCTGTGAACTGAGCAGGCAAGCAGTGCAGGAGCTGCAGTCCGAGTGTGCACAGCAGTTTTACACAGGCGGGGTGAGCAGGAAGGTGAGGTCTCCCTCCTCTCAGTTCAAGAGGCACGTTCAGGAATGGTTTCCACACTCAGGGTGCTGAGCGCTCTGTGTGTACCAGAAAGGATGTGGCAATGCAAATGGTTCTGCCATGGGAACACACAAGTATTGGGCTGCAGAAGGTGCCAGAGTCTGGAACTGGCATCAGAGTGTAACAGAGATAACACTTGCACGAGGTGCAAGAAGGTCAATGATCTGCTCTGCTTTGATAGTACAACTCAGAGAGGAGGTGGAAATGTTAAGGAGTATTTAGGGCATCTGAGGAAGACACTGACTGGTGGAGCAGTTCTCTACCTGCCCTGTATGTACCTGCTGGCAAATGTACCACCCAAACGCAACTCGGAAAGTGGAGGATCCTCTGCTCTCTCCACAGCAGGCAGGAGGTGACCTAGGAGATGGGAGAATGGAGGCAGGTCCCTGTTTGGGGCGGGAGGTGAATCTCCTCCCAGCCTCCCTTCCTTCTCCACTTTCCCCTACAGGATATGTATGAGGCTCTGGAAACAAAGGACCAGGAAAACAACGGTCTTGAAGAAGGACTTTCTAAGGGTTTCCCCAAACAGAATGAGCCAAATAGGCATACTGAAATGTCTATTTGGCTCCAAAAAAGGAAAAAAGAAGGCTTGAGGTAACTCCCTGCTGAAGGGAATGGAGAGCCTGATATGCAGACCCAACCCAAACCACAGGGATGCCTGCCAGGATGCTTCCTGATTTGGTGTGGCCTCTGACTACTATCCTGTGTTCCAGGTGGGTAGAAATGAGTGAAGAAAGAAGTGCCAGAGGGATCAAAATGGACTTCAGGGCACTTGGGCATTCAGTTAAAGAAGTGTGTGCACAGGTTGTATTCTTCATTCCTTCAGTATTAGGGGAAAACACCGAAAGGAATAGGAAACCCTTACTAATTAATACATGGATAGGAGGCTGGTGCCATAGATGGAATTTTGGATGTTTTGACCATGGGGCAACTTGCGCAGCACCGGGCAGGCTCATGTCTCAGAGAGGGGAAAAAGATTATGGCCCAGGAGTTACCAGGGCTGATTGAGAGGTCTTTAAACAAGGTTTGAAGAGGAAAGAGGATATGATCAGGCTTACTAGAGATGAGTCTATGAGTGACAGACCTGTGTTGGGGACAAAACTGTGAAGCTCAGCTGAAGTGCTTCTACACCAGTGTAGGGTGGGCTGCAAGCAGGAGGAGCATAGCAGGAAAGTTATGACGTAGTTGCTATCATAGAAATGTGGTGGGATGACTGGAGTGCTGCAGTGGATGGCTACAAGCTCTTTAGAAGAGACAGGTGAAGCGGGGAGGAGATGGGGTAGCACTATACCTTAGGGAGTGTTTTGATTTTATTGAAATTGATGAAAATGACAAGGTTAAGTGCCTCTAGGGAAAGATCAAGGGGAGGGTCAGCAGGGGGATGTTGGGGTGGGAGTCTGTCATGGATCACTCAACCAGGTTGAGATGAGTCGTTCTACAAGTGGCTGGCAGAAATCTCATAGCCCTTGTACTTCTGGGCAGCTTTAACTTGCCAGATGTCTCCTGGAAATACCACACAGGGAAGAGGAAGCAGTCTAGGGGGTTGTAGTGATGTGGGGGTCAGTCTCTTCTATCATGGCTACAAATAAGAGGTTGAGAGGAAATGGCCTTAAACTGAGAGAGAGAAAATTCAGATTAGATATTAGAAATTTTTTTTTTCCACTTTTAGGGAAGTCACACATCAGAATAGGTTGCCCAGGGAGGTGGTGGAGTTGCCATCCCCTGAGGTGTTTAACAGGCATTTGGATCTGGCACTGGGAGATGTGGTTTAGGGGTTACAGTGTAGTGCTGGGTTGATGGTTGGACTAGGTGATCTTAAAGGCCTTCTCCAACCTTGATATTTCCAGACAATTAAGATTTTCTAGCTATATATCCCCAGATTTTTGCCTATTTTTACTTTTATTATGTTCTGGGGAACTCACTAAAGCATCAGCTGAGGGACTGCAATGTGCAACTTGGTGTTTTTATGAAAATCTGGATGTGTCTTATAGAAGAGATGTTTTTAAAGAATATTCGCACCTTTATTTTTGGAATTTAGACCTGTCACAGATATTCTGGCTCTGGACAGCTTCAGGATACTTTGGATACTTTGTATGAAAAAGTGGCATTTATTTTATTTAATAAGAAAAAAATCCTTGTGTAAAAAAATCAACAAATAAAAAAAGCCGGCAAAATCACTGCTAATATTTTATGTGCAGTGAAGAGCCATGAGGAGAACTAGATGAGTCCCAAGCTCTGCTAGCAACACTTCAGAATCCATTAATGCAAAGATAATTGCAAGATTGGGCCATAATTATCTAACATAACACCAATTTAAATAAACAAGCATTTCTTTTATTATTCCCATTGGAAGCAGTTTGCAATTTTACAAATACTAGAGCTTTCTCAAGAAAACAACTGCAAAACTCTCAGTGAAGGGAATAGGTAAATTTGCTTTAAAATTCCACCATCTGGAGACAGTCTGGAAAATGGGTCTTTAAAACAGGTAATAATAATTAAAAAAGCTGTCATCTATTTTTCAACTCCAACTGTTGTTCTTGGTGCAGTCTGGGTTGGAATATGGCAAAAAGAATTCTGTGTAATTCTGTGTAAATATTTCCATTGAGTTCTTGTTCCTCTACACTAAATATGATACCTGTGGAGTATGTGCATGATTTGTGGTTTTACAGAAAGAAAATTCAGCCACGCTGTTTTTCTTTTAAGATTTTTATAGCTATCAGAAGTGCCTGAAATGGGGAAGAAGAGATAAAAAATAAAATTGAACCAACTCAGCAAAAAAATTATAAATCAGTTAAAACTAGAAACAAGTGTGATGAAGTAAAATATGGTGGTGTCCAAGCTTCAGTGTAACTGTTATAAGGAGATACTCATAGATCCATCAGCTTTATTCCCTTGAGCAATGCTCTGGGTGAAATATATTCCTGTAAAGTGAACTAAAAATCTCTGTATTAAAATTGATTGCATGTGTTTCTGGACTATAATTGGTTATAGCACCTAAAAAGTGTGCAGACAGACACAGGATGAAAAATCTAGTCTATGATGTCAGGGGTAAGTGACTGACTGGCACGAGGGAGGTAAATTATGGTGTAGCCAACTCTTAGAGCTTTGGAAATTGCTGTCTGAATTAAAATTTAACAGAAACATTGTGTTTTTCAATAGATAATCAACAAAGCAGACACATCCTGCTGTTTTTTGTCTTTTGTGTCTCTTTATTTAATGGTTTTCTTTCCGAGATCTCCTCGGCACATTGCAGAGGCTGTATGAGCATTAATAAGCACTTTGCTGAATTTTCGAAGACTGGAAAATAGAGCTGCAAAGTGCAGATCAATTAACCCTTGGTCACCAGGTAGTGCAGCAATTGGCAGGGAATTGCTGCCAGTGCCATACTTAGTCTGCTGGCATGCTGCTGGGTCGAGGAAGGTCTCTCCTGTTCCTCCACCTTGTGAACTGCGGTACTTCCCAGGCTTCTCGCTTGCCCTTCTCAGCATTTAAATTCAGCAGTAAACAGGCGAATCATACGTTGCTTTTGCCATGCTCATCCTGTAAATCTGGCCTTGGGATTGTTTCTAGGGCATACACTTCAGGGAAGCTCACATTTCGCCTTAGGATCTTTGTGCCATGACACAGCATCCTTGTGTCACGATCTGGCCTCCGAGGCTTCCTGTCTGTCTCTCTGGACCCTGTAACTGAAGAGGTGTGCATCTGAAGAGATCGAACACTCTTGCTGGGGGTGGTAAAAATGGCCCATGAGGGCGTTGTGCTTGCTTTGCACTGCAGCTTTCCTTGGCAAAAGAAACAGGGCCATATTTCCATCTGTCATAAGCTTGGTGTGTCTTCGTTGAAGGGAGCTGGTCTGTAGTAGTGATGGTCTGACCCATCCCAGCCTGGATGCAGATGACTTAAGAATATCTATCGGCACCCTGATGAGAGAATGAAACAATGAGATCTGGTGCCACAAGGAGGAAAACAGGTGTTTCACCCTATTCAGTCAGAATAAAAAAGAAATACAAACCAACTTTATGGAATTGTTAGGGTTTGTTTTCTTCTTTTCTTTCCCTATGTGGTAGCACTGAGCCAGCCCTCCTCTTGCTTTTTTCTTGTCTTCCTGCACTGGTATGGTTCTGAGCTTTACAGAAGTGCATATAAATCCCAACAGTAAATTTCGATGGAGCCTCTTAAGACACAATGGCTCATCACGCTCAGGCTTTTCTGCAGGGAGTTGATATCCATGTCTGTGTATTAATGCTCAAGCTCCTCTCTAGACTTTTTTCATCAAGCTTCAGAGGTAAGAGAAAACAGTTTGGAAATCACATTATTTGTGGTTGTTGCTGTTGCTTTTTTTACCTCCTGGAAGCTATTCAAAAGTGATACTAACGAAAAGGAAAGGGAGATCTGCTTGTTGTAGTGATGTATCTTCTAGGTTAGTGAAAATTACTGACTTGGTACTGGATGTTAGAGAAAATAAAATCTCTTCACAAGTTCTACACTATGGCTTTCCAGGTGATAAACAAAGCAAATTTTCCAGACATAGCTTTTACAATACCCTTCAAGTTGCGCATTTTATACATTATGAATCATGACTCATTTTATTCTCCAATTATATCTAAAATTTTATCCCTTTTAGAAAACAGGTGTCTGATACTCTATGATACACCACCAGCACTCAGGACTCAGATTAAAGAAAAGTCTGAAATCAATTTTTTTTTTTTTGTGGGGGAGTAGCTGAATTCCTGTTAGATGTAAACACTGTTTCTTCTGGAGCCTGGGTTCTCATTAAATATCTTCTGAATGTGGCTTTCAATCAGGATTTGAAAATTTATGAGATCATTCCTTATTTTGAGTGACTTTAAGAAGGAATGAGTTAATTTATTAGATGGCTTTTTTTTGCAGTCTTACACAGAAGAAAAGCCCCTTCTTTGCTTTGCAGTCAGCACAGGTTATATACGGGAAGAGTTGGGAAAATGATTGTCAGTAAAGCAGGCTAAGCCAGATAAGGTGTCCGTGCAGACTGGTTTTCTATCCACAGAATAAATATGAGACTAGATGCAGCAATTCCATCTGAAAGGCTACAGGCTACTTGGAGATGGTTTCACGTTTCCTGAAGCATGCCAGCATTTTCTGACAGCTCTGGAGGGCAGCATTGCACTTCGGATTAGAGGAGGCTTGCTCTTAGCCCCTTCATTAATGGAAAAAATGAATAAAATAATTTTAAAAAAAGTGTGTGGGAAGGAGTACAGGACCAAAATGAATGAGAAAGAAATAAACCAAGGAAAAAAGCAAAAGAAACTCTGAGTATGCTGGAGGAGGGGAGAAAGGTGTGTTTGTTTTTCTGTTTGTTGTCCATTGCTTTTCAGTGCTGTGTAAACTATGGTGCTAAAGAATTGAAATCTTCTGGTATATTCTATACTGGACAATTGATATAACCTCTTGAAATGGAAAACTACTATTATTTGACTTCTTCCCTGTGATGATCTGTTGATTCTTGCCCATCCATCTCCTCACCTTTTCTGTTTCTGTACAGCCACATAGAGAATTCATTTGAAAACACAGCTAATAAAAGATTAAACTGGAAGCACGCTTTGCCTGCAAGTTGCCTCTTAAAAGCAGCATAACCACCCTTTAATTCTTGCTGTGGCCAGTGAGAGTTGTATTACCAGTGGCTCAGGGCAGCAGATGGAAGGTGGTTGAAAGCTCCTTTCCTCCCCTTTCCCTTTCCCTTTCCCTTTCCCTTTCCCTTTCCCTTTCCCCCCCTCATCATTTTTTTTCTGTTGCTACCACTCTTAGTTGTCCTTATCTCTTTCAAATCTGAATTGTATCTTCTTCCAGGGAAAGTAAAAATGCAGCCTCGATGCCGGGTTAAACAGGTGACCCTGGTGGCTTGCGGTGGTCCGCCCTGAGCTCCACCAGGCTGCTGCTGACTGGGGCAATACGTGTGCAAATCTCTTCNCTCCTCCCCTTTCCCTTTCCCTTTCCCTTTCCCTTTCCCTTTCCCTTTCCCTTTCCCTTTCCCCCCCTCATCATTTTTTTTCTGTTGCTACCACTCTTAGTTGTCCTTATCTCTTTCAAATCTGAATTGTATCTTCTTCCAGGGAAAGTAAAAATGCAGCCTCGATGCCGGGTTAAACAGGTGACCCTGGTGGCTTGCGGTGGTCCGCCCTGAGCTCCACCAGGCTGCTGCTGACTGGGGCAATACGTGTGCAAATCTCTTCCTACAGGTTCTTTGTTCTTCGCTTCCTGTCAGTTCCATCCATGGTCCAAAGGATGTTCTCAGAGTTTCTGTGAGTTTATGTGACACAAAGCTGTGGCATTTCAGAAAGAGGTGATCGAAGTGTTTATAATCCAGAGGCGAATCCAAGTATTGATGCTCAAACCTATTTTTGCGTAAACTCTGCCTTGTTATTGCAGCTGGAGTTCGGTACAGCTCCCTTCCCATCTCATGTCCACGTTTTCTTTGCGTAAGTGTTCAAGGGCAGTGCAGGATTGCAGTGATGGTGCTGTGGGAATGGCAGTGGAACAAGCTCTTGGGATTTGTGATGGTCTGTTTATGTGTTGTCCAGCATGTTGTCTTTATGGATCATTGTTTCCTGCAGCTCAATCAGAGTCAGGCAGGAACTTAGCCAAGCAGATTTTTTTTTTTTTCCAAACAAACACTTTAAATCTAGAAAGACACACCTTTTTATTTCAGAGTAACTTAGGTTGGTACAGTTTTCTTAGGCTGGAAATAACTTAAAATATCTTGGGTGATAAGGGTTGGAGGCTGTGGCCTGCGCAATTCAGCAAGGGGACTTGGGTCTGGCATCCTGCATGACATGGACTGTTGATAGTCTCATGCTTTGTGCTTCGTTTTTGTTTATGAAAAAATAAAATAATCCAGAGGTTAAGACTTGTTCTGACATAATATAGGAAATATTTTGAATTTTTAATACTTTTTTTTCAGGAAAAGTACATAATCCACATCCTATATTAAGCTTTGGAGACATGTATGTGAAAGGTCCCACAAGGATGAGCCTTTATGTTTGAACAGCAACCTTGCAACTGATTTAATTTAAATGAGAAGATATTCGTTCCTCATATATGGAGGAAACTTGTGGAAAGGAAGAGGCAATGGGAGGAAATGTTTTACTTTGGCTGAAAGTACAGGTAGGGCAGAGTATAAAAGACCACAAGAAGATTAATTGCTCCTGTTGAAATTTAGCTTGACTGCACAAGGTGAGACAATTTAATTATTTAATCATAGTGCTGTCTTTAGCTTTCAAGGCCAGGAATGTAGTGATTTTGCTTCCTTCCCCACCCTCCTGTATTTAATTTATGTGACTTCTTGTACCTAACCTTTCTACTCTCTTTTTGAATAGAATGAGGAATTAAAATTTATTTCTTGGCATGATGGTTTATCCTTGTGCCTTTTGTATGCCTCATGTCAGTCTGAACTGACGGACTGCACTCATTACGATGGATGGAGTGTTGTGATTTATTGAAAGCTCTGGCAGTTGCAATTGTTTATTTAGTCTAATTCCAGAAGAGTCTAGAAGCTTTGAAGAGAGATCAATAGGTTTAGAAGAGCTCTACAAAGATGCTTCCTGGTTCTCTGTTTCAGTGACTCTTCCCTTTATTGACAGACCTTTTCCTCCTTTGACAAGTTAGTTTTATTGTGTTTTGATTCATGCTTTATATGAGACCTTTTTTCTTCTACTCCAAGACTGTTCCAAATTTGCATTGAAAGGACAAAACCTTGTAAGCCCAGTGAGAATTTGGAGCAGAATGTACTAACTCACAGAAAATTTTCTATGGACTTTCACTGGCTTGAAGGCTATCTGTCAGGCAGAGGTTTAACAAGGTGCAGCATTTCCAGGTGTATAATTCATTGCAAGTGATGCTGCTTTGCTTTAGCAGACTGCCTGGTGAGCTCAGCTTACTCTTGTTTTCCTTAGGCTACTGCTTGTTCACTGGCCTATGGACAGCCTGGCCAGTTGGTCCCGTCCTCCTGCTGCGGCTCCTTTCACTTGATGATATATCATGGTGTTGTACAGCTTTTGTTTTTGAGTAATAGCAACACAGTGTTCTCTTGTAATAACTCACTTGTGCAGCTTTGTAACCCATATTTCAAAATGTTGGTTTATGTAGCAATTAATAATTAACTAAGTAGTTGTCATTCTGAGGTTGTGCCTCACAGCTGATCATACCTATTTCAGCCTATTTTCCTGAATACTTCTATGATAGAGGGTTTGAACTTTCAATTGCTATTCCTCACCCTCTCCTGAAACATCAGTAGCTGTATGCACAGCTTTATTGATTCCTTCATTGCCCTCAAAACTTAGACAGAAGCAATCCACAGGTTTGCTGGCAATTTGTGAGTCAGGAATGAGAGGGGAGTGAAGTAATCCAACTTCTGTGACATCGTATTAGTAATATTTATTGCAGCTTGACTTGCAAAGCAATGCTTATTGATAGTATGTGACCAAAGGTTTCACAAAAAGTACTTATTACAGGACTTAATGTGTTTCTTTCACATACAGGATCTTGCAGTATGCAGGGCAGAATCATTTTACAAATGAATACAGCATTTCCTCAAGTGAGATACTGATCAGCTATTAGCAACAAGTACATAATTTTTTATTTTTTTTTTACGGGAAACACAAGTCAAAATATAAAGCACATACGTTCAAATATGAGAAGTACTATTATCAGTGTGAATTCAGGTTGCTGGGGCAATAAGCAGTCTGCCTCTCTGGTACAATTCCCATCAGATGATATTGGAAGCAATAATAAGATTCAGATACCTCTGGGGCTTCTCTCAAAGCACACTGGTTAGCGTCCGCCTGGTGACCTTGTTCATGATGTTAATCCCCTAAAACTCCAAGCAAATATTCTTTCCTCGGGGAGCACTGATGTTGTAGGAAGGCAAACAAATGTTCCTGTGGAGGGAAAGCCACTTGGAGTTAACAGCAATAAAGTGTTACACCTTCTAACACTCCCTCTAAACTTCAGGGTTGCGTGCCTGGGGGCCTATGTCTGCTTTGGGAATGCTCACCTGGCCTTTTACTGGGGAGATGGGAATTCACTCCTGGACTGTGAATGGATACACACCATTAATTTGGTCACAGCATGATGCTTGTGTTACTCCCTGCAGAAAAGGCCATGTTGTCTTTTGAAGTACCACTTTTCCACCTTCCTGATTAGCTTCACTTGCTTCTTATAGTGAAGTCCCATATGGCTCTGGATGCCAAGTGTAACTTTTACTTGGCTGCTGTGAGGAATGCTTCCGTGGTTAGTTGTGTTGCATTGGTGCATCCATCGGTGTGACAGCCTCCAAGCCCAGGAATGAAGCCTGTGATGCTGCTGTGCTGCTCTCCCAGCTCTTGCCTTTCAGCCACCCAGGCAGTCGAAAAGGGAGATCCTCACATGGACACCCTCAGCTCTGTTGCTGTCTTCTGTACTTCCTGTGGGAACCCTGAACTAGACTGCTACTCGCCTTGTCCAAGGAGCAAGCTTCCCTGCTTTCCTTTTACCATTGGGATAGTGTTGAAGCATGCTTGGTGGATAGCTGGGTCTACTGAATTTCCTGTCTCTTACAAAATGACAGCACACTTCCATTTCTCCTGTTGCAAGGTATGTGCTGTTGCAAGGCTGTTTGGAAGAGATTTTCCAGAGGAAAATCTGAGGAAGTTGCCTCGCTCCAGTGAAATTAAGTACAGCTCTGTGTAAAAGGGAGCACAAGTTTAAAAGCCTTTTTAATAAAGAGACATATCTCCAAAGGTAGTAAAAAAACTCAGGACAAACTCTCCCCCAATCCTGAGAGGGGAACCCTGCCTCTTTTTTTCTGCTGCTGATGCCAGCTATCAGAGAGCTGCTTCCCTGCAGCTCTTAGGGCAGGTGATTGCACTGAAAGCTACACTTGTGTTTCCAGGCTGCAGCGCTTTAGAGATATCCTTTACTTTGTTACATTTATTTTCTACTTCTGAAACACCCTTGAATGAAATATTTTACTATTACTTATTCAGCTTCAAAGAACTAAAAGCTTTTGCACTGTGGATGCAAAAGCAGAGCTTATGTAGGGGTGTACAGCTCTGCTCACATGAAATGAAACCTAATTAAAACTAAATTTTTGTCTCCATAGATAATAAGCAGGATAATTTTTCTGGAGTAGTGTGTGTTCTTTTTTTTTTTTTGCCAGGTCAAAGTATGATCTGAAACAGAAGACGAGGTTTTTGTGAAACAGAATTTGGGGAAACTAGGTGAGACGTTGGTAGATTTACAGTCCTGGAAAGCAATAAAGAAAGGTCTCTCTGCTGTATTGGTGCTTTCCTCTTGTCGCTTAAACCCATCAAGGTTAAAAAGATTGCCCCATTTAAAAGAACATGGAGTCATTTCTGCCATCCACATATACAGAGAGGGTAGGCAGCTGGGATGGGAATAAGAGGACTAGAGGCAATTCCTCTGCTCCAAATAAATGGGTAATAAATCAGAAACTGGTAACCAGAGCCTGTAGCAGAGGATGAAGTTTTATTTTTATCTTCAGAACTGTCCAGCAACTGAGCAGATATTTTTCTGAAAACTTTAGCCAGAAACCGGCTTAATACTGGAGTGGCATGGCCTTTTTAAAGTGGGATGCTACTTTAGGACCTAAGCCTTATTTGGTATCTTAGAGTCTGTTTTACAGTGTCACACTTGGAGCTCAGATGGTATAGAGATTTTCTGGAAGGAAACTCCTTAGTTCCTGAGGATTTCTGACTTTCTGCAACTTAAATTGGACATAGGTTGTCACTCCATGTCAACCTACTCAAAAGCAAACAAGATGATTGGTGGAACATAAACCTGAGATCAGGATGCTGTGACTGGTGGGAGGTATATCCTCCAGGAATAACAGATGTGTGTAATGTAGGTTACAAAATTTGTTGAACCTTTTAATGAAAATATTTGAAGTAGTTGTTAATAAACCAAAAAGAACAAACATAGCATGCTACTAATTAAAAATTCAGGCAAGCATATATTTTAATTATTATTCCCTTGCTTCCTGTGGGGTTTTGGCACAGGGAACAGAAGCATTCACTGCTGTGGCAAGATGTGTTTGAAAAAAACCGCAATTTGAAGATTGTATGGGAAAGCATCTTGGAGAATAAAAAGCGACCAAATTACTTTTTTTGCCATCACAATTGCTCCCGGAGATCTCTGAAATAATTTTGTTTGTGGAATCCATTAATTTATTATGAATTAATCCATAAAAGTATCACTAATTAGATTGCAAGATTTTTTTGGTAATAGCTAGTATGTGCAGGGAATATGTATATTTGCTGTAGTTTTGTAGGAGTTGTGTGAGCAAGAACAACAACACGGCGAAATCTGCACAAAGAACCACTGCAGATTTACTGCCCGGTACTTTCTCAAGTGAATGCAGCACTTTCCAAATTCCATTCCCTGTTTTCTTTGCAAAATGATGTGCTAGTGTCTCTTATATTGGAGCTCTGCTCCAAGATTTGGCTCTGTATGGTGTCTTTGGGATAGGTCCTCGACAGCTGGTGCTCCACTGCTTGGTCCATGGGGAGGCTCCCTGGTGTGGAACTTTGCTTTTGTCTTATGCAAGAACTTTGCAGGATGTGTTCTTCCTGACTGAGCCTTTATGATCTTGAGATGCTCAAGAACTCGTATTGCTTGACATCCAAAAACTCCTTTGTCAACTTGGTTATTCAGATGTAGGGGAAAGTGCCTGGTGGAGAGGGGCTGGAGGTGTTTCTCCAGACTTTTCTGTGTGGCAGAAAAGTCTAAAACTGCTGCTGTAGGGAACAAGGTGGGACAGGTGAGGCTAGGGAGGGAGGAGACATTCTCACCTGATCCCAATGTCTCTGCTTGTGAGACGTGAGGCTTTTTAGGATTTAATTGTAGAAGGGTAGTTAGAAATGTGCTTTTACACATTAAGCTTTTGAAATAATTCAGTGCTGTGATTTTTCCTTTCTGTTGCTGATTCTGATCCTGCATTGTATGAACCAGCACTGACTGCTGGTTAATTACATGTTAACATAATAAACCACTCAATCCTGATTTGATTTAAACCATGTGAGTTAAGTAATTTTGCTCTATGACCAGCAGCACTGCATCTGGCAGAATATACACGACCCAGACACATCAGCAGTGTTGTATCTCGTGAGTCATGACAGAAACCCAAATTACTGCAGTCTCCCTGATCGTATAAACCTGTCTTTTGGTGGTCAGTGAGACTACTCTTGGCCATAGGAAAGCACTTTCTCTAACTTTTCTGCTGATTTTTTTGAAAGACTTGATACTCAATGACTTATAAGTCAATCAACATACCTAGAAGCATTGAGAAAGCTCACAGATGTGTTGCTTAGGGACATAGTTTAGTCATGATCATGGAAGTGTAAGGTCAGTGGTTGGATTCGCTGATCTTAAAGATCTTTTCCAACTGTAATGATTCTATGCTAATTGAAAAAAAATTCTAATGTATGCTACAATGTGTAGATCCTGAAGTGTTTGTGGAACTTGTGCAAACAGGGCTAAACCCCACAGAAGTTTGTCTGAAGAAATCCTACTAAGAGATTAAATTAGGTAAGTTGTCACGTGCTACTGATTTATTTCTTTGCTTCTTCTCCTATGCAGGTAGGAATGCCTGGGTCATACTAAGGTATCTTTTTCATTGCATTTACATTTTCAATGTGGTCCTTACATTGTTTTTGCACTGGGTAGCTGAAAATGTAGTTGCAGACTTGACAGCTGTATACGTTCCCACACATGTGCACACGTATGTGCAATTTCACTCTGAAGTCAGAGTTGAAGGACCAATGAGAAAAGGTTTCAAACATATTCTCCATGCTGTGCTATTGTCTAATGAATGTGCCTGTAAACTTCAGCACAGTGATTTTCTAGAGGTTTTGGCATTTCAGTAAATCAATCTACTTTCTACTTGAAGCATTCTGAGCTATCTCCTCTTTTAGCTTGGCTTCTGTGGTGGGGAAGGTAAACTAAAATCCCACATTCAGCCCACAACATTGCAATGGCAGGTCACTTTGAGACTCTTGGCAGCACAAGTGTTTGCTTTAGGGCTCTACATCATACTGAAATCTATGGTCAGACATTCTTCAGCAGAGAGGATATTTATAAAAGGTAGCATTTAGTTGTAGCTTCAAGTAGCTATGTTTCCTTCTCATTGATACAAACAAACCAATAATTTTAAAATATTTAAATACATTAAGAAATAATATTTCAACCACTGATGGAAGAATAGAAAATAGATTTGACTAGAACAGCAAGACCTGTCTGAAATTACTGCTTTATTTTTTCTATTAAATTAGAAATAGCAGAGTAGAACGAAAAAGGAAGTTGCATATATATATTATCTATGAGAAAGACAGATGTCCTCTGTTCAGTTCCAACTTTATTGAAGTCAGGCCTGTGAATCCAGGCAAAGTAGAGTTGCTGTTTTATTTCTTGAAGGATTCCATAAGCTTTTAGATTTCTCAAAGGAGTCTTTATAAACAGATGATGATGAAGATAAAATGCTTTTCTGAAAATGCAGAATCATGGACTTCATTTTTTTTCCTCCACCACAAGCAGACAGAGGAATTCTTTCTGTTGCTTTCCATGGGGTCTCATCAGTGGGTATATTAAACCATGCAGCACTAGAGAAAAGGAGACATAGTCCCATAAGCTGGAAGGAGAGCAGAAAGAATGACAGCCCTTGTTGTCTCTCTGTTGCATTTAGGGTATTTGCAGTCTCTGCTTGGGGAATATTGTTTTCCTCATACAACTTTTATTCCAATTTCTTTTTTTTTAAGTTTTTTAATTGGGTTGTTCTATAACTTGATTTTCGAAGCATTTGGCAAGCCTTCCCATTTTCGATAGAGTCCAAGATTTTAGTAGGATTGTTTTTTGCTTATACATCAAGGTTTTACCCACCACTGCTCAGTTTACTAGTTGTTTTTGGTATAAATTTATATTGTGGCAGGTAGTTGAGCACAACACTGCTACACTTGAAACCCCCTTTCTCGTGGTCAAACCAAAGTTGAAGTTGTGCACTGGGGCACGACCTGGAGTCATGGGGCAGCTAGATCCCCAGGAATTAGCCCTCTGCACGTGTGTGGCTTGCACTAGACCAGCAAGTGGTGTAGATCTTACTGGTGGTAGAGATATAATGCAGATATGTAATCCTACAAACATATGACTCTTGCAGATTGTATCCTGCTCCTGCCCACCTTATGAGTTGGTAAAGCAGCTCTACCTATTTAGTTCTATTTCAAAGAAGGGACCTTTTAGAATGGTGGCAATCCTAGTGTATTTTTCACAAATTTATCATTACTTTTCCCAAAATGTATTTTTAATTAATTACAGTCATTACCTGAACTTTAGAGTAAATCTGAGGTTTTAGGTTGTTTCTATAAATATTTTTAAAATTTGGTTTCTTATTGCCTCATGCCGTAGCTTTTTTATAATTTTTTCCCCTCAAAGGTTTTATTGAGGAAAATGTCTGGGAAAAACTTCTCTGCTGTTGACTGGACCACATTTGTTATGACTGTAGTGGAGTGAAGTCTGAACACATGTTGTTTACATTCTGGGAAGAACGTAAAATTCCACCTACCATCATATGTGTTTGTTGTCTGTGATTGCCTTTCTGTTACAAAGTGAGTAGGGTGGCTGTAGCTCTTCTAAGGAGAGTCCTGGAGTTTGTGGTGGAGGCAAAGCTGGAAGACAAGTGTGTTTCAGTAAGCACTTTCCGAACAAACACATGTACTTTGTGTTTCTCTGATGGATTATTGATAGTAGCAAAAAAGTCTTGCCTATGGCAGAGAGGAACATGGTTTTAATAGGAAAATATCCATGTTCACGTCTAAAGTGGTACTTTTCTAGTTCCATGTCTGAACTGATTTCAGTGGGCAAGGAAAATGCATTGGACTCCAGATGCAAATGCGCACACAAAGGATTTATACAACTAAAGACAGAATCTTATAAATGAGGATTAGCACAAAAGACAAAAACTTTCAACATCTTCCATAGCATCATAAAGCATAAATCATGAGGCATGAATTTTTTTTTGTCTGTACTTACGTTTATTCAAGTAAGTCATCCACTTAAATTACCACCTTCAGAAGTGTGAAGTTCAATCTGTGTACATGTGAGCCTAAATTATAAAAAATGTATGATACTTAAAGTATTCTTAAGTTTCAGGCAAACTTTTTTGAGTAGGTTAAGAAAAATGACACCTGTGTAAATGTTTTCATTGAGTTGATTCTGGAATTAAGCTTGTTGACAAAAAAAATTGTGGTTTTGTTTTTTTCCCCTGATGGATTATCCAGATATCTGAAGGCTGTGTGTTTAATTAGGTATAAGTTGAACTCTACATTTTACAGAGCAGCGGGAACTGACCTGAAGGATCAGACTGATCGGTGTTTAAAAACTTATTACAGAAATAACTGATGACTTTCTTGCTCTCCTATTGCCAAGATTTGGACTTATCTGTACCGCTTATTGAAGTGATTGTTGATGAACAATTTAAACCAGATCTTAAAATAGTCTGAGTTGGAAAAGACCTTTAAAAGTCACATAGTCCAATCCCCCTGAAATAAGCAGGGACATCATAAACTAGATCAAGTTGCTCAGAGCCCAGTCCAGCCTGTTCTTGAGCAATCAGTGATGAGTGTCAGAGATATGACTTCTTTGCAGAAATTTTTTAGCATAGTTTGAAAGTAGAAGATAAGTCAGCTTTGTACTCTGACCACTCAGTTTTTCTCCTGGTCTTTCTGTCCTTCTCAAGGATTCGTTCTTGACATTACTGACAATGAGAACATGTATGCCCTTTGTTTTCATCAGATTCTTTCCCTCATCTATTTCTATTTGCTTTTTCAACAGAAAAAAAGTCCACACTGGTATGTGAATGTGATGTGTTATATGGCACTATTTTTAGGTGGGTTTCCTTGGGAAATAAGAATTGATACGATTGGTACAGTATGACTGTAAGTTTACTGCATTCCCCCCCTAAGTTTTAAATGGGATTGGGGGGGGGGAGGGAGGGGGAGGTGGGACAGAGGGTGCAATTGCAATCTAAATAGAAGAGAGTATCTTCGGTTTTTTCCATTTAATTTCAAAATTTGTGATAGGGGGAAGTGTAAAGATGTAAATTAATGCTGCTGGCTGGCGAGCCCGTAGACAGCTTCAGACTGGTCTCAGTCTGGTAGAAGTGTTAGGCGAGAAATAAAAAGAGTATGGAAATTGTAGAAAACGTAGTGGCACGGGTTAGAAGATAAAAATGAATTGGGGGGTGAGACTTCACTAGTTCTGTTTCTCATGATAGGAGGAATTTAATGATATTTGATTATTAATAAAGTGGTAATAGAGAAGATTGGTGCATTTAATAAATGGACAGAAGGAAAAGAGCAAATTCTTTTGCTTATATGAAGTGGAGCCCTGTTTCTAATTATTTTCCTGCACTTGGGATAAAAAAGGGTCAGATTCTTCCCTGTCTTTGTAGTCTTGGACAAATCACCATAGAATTAGAACTTCAAATAGGTCACTCTCGTTTTGATTTTTCCTCCTCCTGCCCCCTCCAATAATGAAGGGGCAGTACAGAGAAATATAAGTAAAAATAAGATTTTACTGAAGAAAATAGCAGTAACTGCAAAGACACAGAGGAAAAGGATTTACACCTACAGAAAAGAATTGCCTTGCCCTGAAGGACAAAAACCAAAAAACCAAAATGGGAGCCGTTTCTGTGCTGCTGACTCCATGTGTGGTTTCCCTGACAAAGACAAAATGATGGGAATCAAAGAATGACGATATGGGATAGAATAAATAAATAATGCTAAACCCAACCTCCTTTTCCTATAATTAGGACAACTGTACAATATCCCAACCACTGATGTTGCCATTAAATATGCTGAGGACAAAAGCAGTATAAAATTTAGGCAGCTACAAGTGATTTCTTTTTCTCTTCTTGCCCATCTGTTCCTATGCTTGTGAGTGCCCAGTGGTTCTCCAAGTCCACACCCCAGATCAAAAGCAGTAATGAACATCCCCTCTTTGCAAGAGAGACCAAACATATGGTCATTAGCATCACTTAGGGTCCTCCTATTATTCCTAATACTGCTATAAATGGTCCCCAAGGCTGAGAGCTCTGTAGTTCTTCTGAGGAAAACAAGAAGGGAGTACTTCTCTTCTATGCTGCCTCAGCTGGCCCAGATTGCCCTTTACACCTTTCACCATTAACATTTGCCTTGGAGCACACAAAAATTCATTATTACATGATCAAAACAAACTTCCTTTTCCCTTTCTATGGATGAGCATTGTGTTCTGTTTGCTTTCCTTCTTACAAAAATCTATTGCTACTCTTCCCACTTAAGCTACCTCTGGCTCTCATGCTTCCTGATGATCCCACTGTGTGAGTGTACAGAGTGCTCCTTGTTTTCAGTTTTCCTCATGGCCAAATTCCAGCTGCTTGGAAAATTTTTTGTCTGAGACTTGCTGTTGCTGCAGCCCAAATTTGCTGCACAACACATACAAGCCAGTGGAGGTGAGTTGTTTAAGTGAGACAATAGATGAGAGTTAAAGAAAAATTCCTGTTGCAGGGCCTTAAAATGTTTTGGTAAATTCTATCATTCTATGATAACTGAGAGATATTTTCTATTATCCCAACAGAAATATTGGACCTACTTTTCCTGTTGAAACCTCTCATCATATGACTGCTGAACAGCATCAGCAGTGCTAATTAAAGAAAGCTCCCCACAAAGGCAGTTTGTGCTTTCCAGATCTGTGGGGCAGGTCTTGCTGCACACTGTAACTGTGTGCTGTGTGCCAGTACTCTTGTCCAGAAGATGAAAAAAAAGAGAAAGCTGACTATAAAAACAATTCGTTTGGAAAAGGAAACTTAATTTTTTTTCCCCCCAGATTTTTAAAGGGCACAGTGTTACTTACCACTCTCAGAATAACCCAGATGCTTCTTTAGGTTGTTGGGGCTTAGGAGTCAATGCTTCAGTCTGAAGCAAGAGTCAGATGTGACAGTCCAAAAATCTTCTGCACTACCTCAAGTATCCCAAGTACAGGTTAGATGGGATTTTGTGCAACCTGTTCTAGTAAAAGTTGTCCCTGCCCATGACAGGGTGTTGAAATGGGATGGCCTTAAGACCCTGTAATTCTATGATCTGTTCTCTCACGTTTCTTATCTACTTGTAGCTCAGCTCCTTGAGCATCTGGGGCAGTCAGTGCTCATTCACCTCCAAAGCAGTTGCCCTAGCAGGCATTCAAAACAGCATACAACTTGAACTGCATTTTCTGAGGAAAACAACAAAACCAAAGCAGGGATGGTGTTTTGGGGGATTTTTATTAGTCACGTCTTTAAAGTAGTGGGGAATATAAAATTTCAGAACACCTTATGCTGTAAAGAAAATGCCCCAGGATTAAGCCAGTGGAAAACTAGAAATTGGAAGAAAAATTTGTGTGAAATCGAGAAGATTCTTCATGTGATTCTTAGGAAAACTTTTATCACTGAATTGATCTAAACAGTTCTGCATAAGAGCAAAAAAACTGGGAGAGGGGAATGTCATGTGATACGTGTTGTAAGTAATAATTAATAATTACATAAAAAAATAAAGCAAAATTTCCAATACTGTTTTAGAAAAATAGCCTGATTATCTATGTACACTTCAGTGCAAGTATATGTCCTTGGTTTCTGAATGATACCTGCATTTTTTAAGACCTCACCAAAATTTCACGTTTAGTGCTCTGTCTCTCTGAATGGTTGCCCTGACTGCATTTTTAAAAACTAACCATCACTTTATTTCTGTACACCTGCCAGTGCCTATTGACTGATCAGTTACTGCTGGGTTGGAAATTGTCTGATTAGTTAGAAAAAACTTTGTGAGAAAGACCTGGAAGTACTTTAGACTTAACTAAGAAAGTGCAAGGCAAGTCAAGAAAAATCTTTCTTTAGTACATTTAACTTCCATGAAAGTTGACCAGAGCTCTGAAATCCTGCTTCTGTCTCCTCTCTTACTTTGAATTGAAGTTTCATATCTAGTTCAAGAGGTTACAGTCATATTTATTATTTATATTCATTAGAAAACAATTTTTATCAGCCAAATTGATTTTTTTTAGCAAATACGAGAAATTCATTTGTGCTTGTAAATTTTTACCTAATTAATCTCTGACAGATGGTGCAACTGGTTTTGACAAATTTAACCTATAAGATCATTCATCTTCCTGCATAATGAACAACAGACGGCCTTAAGTTTAGACTTTGAATATTGATTCAGTCATGTAGGAAATGACTTAATAATTATAATGCAACAATCTTGATGAATATATTAACAACTTGTTTAGAAACCTGTATGCTGGCCAAGTCCATGCTGTTACAACTGTTCTACATTGTTTGTAATTTGAAATATTTTGGGCAAGCAATTCCAGCTTCAGTTAAAGTAAGCCTGTATGTGTTTTCCATTTTAAGAAGCAATTCATATTCTGGTAATTGCTATAAAGCTGTGCAACATTGTGTGCTGTAAAGCTTATGTAATATGCTTTGTATGCCGAGTGCAGTATGCCAAGTCCCTCTGGTAGTCGGCAGATATTTCTTTAAAAGAAAATTAAACACCCCTCCTTTTGTTATCTTTGAAATGCCTATTCAATTTACAAAATCTGTAGTCAGACATCAGAAACAAAGCTTTTATACAAGTTTCCACTAACCATTGGTACTTGTGATGTATGTAGGAAACTAGAGATTTGAGGAAATCTGCTTACATAGCACCACAAATTTACATCTTTGAAGGGCTGAATTTCACCATAGCACAAAGAAATGTAAGTATCTTACATATTTGTATTTACTGTTGATGTTCCACATTTATTCTGAGTAAACAGCGATCCTTAGACTATCTTCATCTATATCATCCCAGTGTTTGAATCTACAAAATAGATCAGTATCTCATTTTCAGTTCTCTTCCTCCCCCTTGTATTAAATGAGACTGCTTGAAATTAGAAGTTGTAAAAGTTATATTCAGATTCAAGGCTGTTTTGAGTAAAAGAATGGCAGTCAGCATCTAAAAGAGTGCAACTATTAAGAGACTATTTTTTAATCATCTGATTTCTTTGATGCAATGCTCTTATTGTTTTACCTCGTTCAGTTCTCTTTGGCCCCTTAGCCTTCTGAAAATATTTTCATTGAAATAATTTTCATACAACATGTTACAACTTAGAAAAATACATCTTAATTTTCTTTTAAAATTAACGGTTTTTGAAATCCCTGGAAAAATTTAGCCTGAGAGCATCCTTCACAGTCTTGCTGCTTCTGCTTGAACTATGGCAAAAACTTAATCTTTGAGGCCTCCTTTGCTATCCTCTCTCTCAGCTGAGAGAATAATAAAATTGCTTAAATCCCATCTATGGGTTTGAAAGCCTGATGCTGGCAGGAATGGGGATTCTCTGTGGCATGAACAAATCAGGAAGGGTGTATGGCAGTGATGAAAAAACGAGAGAGGAGATGTAGGAATTTTTCCCTTTGGAGGACAGGGTGTCACTGAGACATACCTTTACTGTTTTTATGCTTGTTGTGAATGATGTACTCATTCTGTGGACAGTGCAAATCGTAATAGTATCTTTTGTCAGGTATGTTAGGAGTTAGCCAGTTACTCTTACCTCCTGCTAATAGGAACATCATCAAAACCAAACTACATTTCATCTGCATTTACAGCTGATAAACGAAGCATACTCTTAAACCTAGCTGAGGTGTGTTTTGGAAGCCAACCTAGAGCCTGCAGTAACATTTAATGACTACGTGCATCTGTCCATGCCACAACCACAGGGCAAAATTCTTCTATTAGAAGGAAACTGAAATAAACCTGCAGGCATTAAGTAACTCTTGTTTTGTTTGTACTTTTGCTTGCGGGCATGGTTTCTCTCTGTTCTCCCTTAAATGTTGTAATGACATATTTCAAAAGTAAGCATGTAAAGCTGCTTCCCTTCCCCTTTAATTACAGATCTGATTAAAGAAGCTATATGGGAGAACTGTGTGTAAGTTTCTCATACATCCAAGATTTTCACTGAGGTTGAAGAATTGGCCTGAATACGAAGATTTCGAAGTGTGTTGGGTCTTTTTTTCCAATGCTTGTACACTTTACAAGCGAACTAAATTCAAACACTAAAAGATCTCAGTAAGAACTAGTAAAGCTGCTTATAGAGGTTTTAGTTTTTCTGTTCTGTTCTGTTCCACTAAATTTTTTATGAAATGTGAGAGTGGATAATTTGCAGTAAAAGAACAATTGATCTGAGAATAATGAAAATATAATTCACTATAATTCTATTAATGTTAGTCCAAAGTCTTACTATTTGTCATCCAACTGATTAGATTGAATACAATGCCATATAGATTGTTTGTGGGAAGCTCTAGATTTGTTTTGGTCTAAATATTTTTAGGATTATATTTAGCGTCATTTTGGGAAGAACACTCCATGTCCCTCCAGGATGTTCAGAACATCCTTGATTCTTCTTTAACTACTCTAGCACACAAGAAATTAGTTGCTTTCCAGATCTGATTCGATCTTGGAAACAGTTAAGTGATCAGTTGAAGATTGACCACGGTCTGTTGGTAGGACAGGCTGGCCTCATCTGGATTTGGATGCAGCCCAAATTCACATTCAGAAAACCTGTAGTGTGTAAATAACTTATGGAGTGCCATTAACCTTGGCTACAGCTCCGCAGAGAAATCTCTTTTTTATGTGTGTTTGCTTTTTTCATCCCAGGTAGTGACAATTGTTGTCTTAAAACATGTCCTACTTGTCATTTGCACAGAAAAACACCTCAGTGTATCAATGAGAAAGGCAAACTAGCTACATTTATCAAAGATAAAACAGGCTCACTTATTTAGAAATCTATGTGAGATATGGGCTATCCAATGAAGCAGCAACCAAAAGCTGAGATGCTCTTTCAGTCGCTGACTTGCACTCTGAGTCCCTTTTGAGAGTAAACCACTAAACTAAGTTCAGTAGAATGAATGATTGACCTGAAGAGAAGACAATAATTTGGAAGGATTTCTATGTGAGGAGGGATCTGAGAATACAGAAATATGGATCCCAGACACCCGATGCTGTTGAAGTCAGTTTGCTCTGATAGTCATGTGCTGGAGGCTGAGGCAAAAGCCACTTAGGAGAGAAATTCTAAGACCTGAAAAAGTAATACAGTGTCAAACTGGATAGCGTCATCAATGGATAATATAAAAGCAGAAAATCAGCTGGAAAGACCCTGAGCAAAATACAAAGGCAATGGCATTGTGAATTTTGAAAGTGAGACTACAGAATCTGACATACTAAGGACTTTTCTTCCTTACTTTTTTGCTAGAAAGCACCCTGTCTTACTTGTGCAAAATTACATTAATAGAGTCCTCGAGGAGGAGAAATAAAGGCTTTCCTTCTTTGGGAACTGAAGCCATCTCATGATATCGAGATATCAAGATGCAAATCCAGGAAAATGGAGCTTTGAGCAACCTTGTACAGTCAAAGTTGTCCTTGCTCATGACAGGGGATTGGAACTAGATAATTTTCAATGGATTTTTCAACTCAAACTCTTCTACGATGCTATGACAATTATTTTTCCGTGTTCCTCTGGAAGTGTCTTTTCAGGGATGGTAAACTCAAGGCTACATCCTTCAGTGACCATGGCTATGTCCACAGCTGAGCTGGGGCAATCTGAGAGGGATGGGAGTTAGGAAAGTGCAATGGGCAGAGACCCACGTGTTATGCAAAAAGCTTTCATATTTTCTTTTGAGAAATTCTGAGCAAAATCTTGTGTTCATGTGCAATGAAATCATTGTGTCAGTAGGGCAAATACACCATGTATGTGTTGCACTTCTGGAAGACTCTAAAATGGTCAATCTATAGAAAGTGCAGATTTTTGGTGTCAGTGTATCCAGACCCTTCAGTGCACACAAGGTAAGTCTAGGATGTGTCACACTCGCTGCAAAAATGACAGTGGCCCCTTGTCTGGGATGCTCAATGGCTGTTGGACATCTAAAGTATTGAGAAATGCATGAACTAGGAGATGCTAAACCCCCATGTGCAAATAGTAAGTCAGAACATGCAGAGTATCTAGGACTGACCTCTGCAGACTTTATTACCAGCATTCCATGCTTTCCCAGGTTTTTGGAGAGCTGTTTGAATGTGGGACAGACTATAGTGAAACTGAAACTAATGTATACATGAAAACTCTTTTCTTCTAACCATTTTCTTTTGATAGGGACACTTCTGGAAGAGCAGGAAATTACTCTAATGAGCTGAATACAAGTGACCTAACAAAGTGTGCTTGCTTTGAGAAGAGAAAGGTCTTTCCAGTCATCAGGTAAATTAATTCATCATGAATTGCTCTACTTCTCTGCTCAGGTCAGATCGGTATCAGTGTTCATTATATAATGGAACATTTTGACATGATGAGGGTATGGTATAACTGTGTTACTGACCCCCTGTCTTATTACCCTTTTCTAAAGTGAATAAACTTTGGTGAGGTTTTCCCTGTAGCTTGTATCTGGCAGCTTTTCTTCACACTGACCTTCTGGCTTCAGTTCTCTGACTAACAGTTACACCAGCAGAAGCAGAAGGCTTGGCCTGGGAAAACTGCTGGAAAACAGCCTGTGCTGCCGTGTGGCTCCTTTGGCCAGGAAGCTCAGTTTTAAGGAATGGGTTCCAGTTTCAGCCCCAGAATTCACTTACTCCTGTGCCCTCATATTTTAGTTGAAATTGTGCTGGGGAAGGATAATACAGAAGCCTAAAGGCTGCAGGGTTTGTGCAGGATAACCTGCACTCTGGGGGGATCATGCCAGTTTGCTCCTGGTAGAAAAGCTAATGGGGTTGAATTTATTTTTGAAGGCATCCCTTTGGATTTTAATTAAATGCATGTGCCAAAATGGTTTAAAACTATACTGGGTAAGAAGTGCATACATATATAAGTAAAATATATAGTCTTGAGCTGTCTGACTGTGTCAGTGAGGCATTGAAACCCCATTGTCTTTTAGCAGGGAGTACACTTGCATTTTTATGGATATTATAGGGATAAAATGAACTGAAGTAATTTTAAGGTAGTCTGTTTGGGTACTCATTATTCCAGTCCTACCACTGCAGAGTTGCCAGAGATGAGATTTTTACCAGCTGCATTGCAGGACCAAAGCCCAGGCTCCTTTCCCCCCATCCTTCTTGGAGCAATTGTGTACTGGGTGCTCAGCTTGTTTCTGTCCCTGGCAGCCTCTTTTCTCCTTGTGGTATAACAGTGCTGAGGCAGAAAAATCTTTTGCTGTGGTAGTGTTATTTGCACCAGTTCTTTTTTTCCCCTGGCATAGTGCATAGCAGATTTTCAAATGCTTCTTTATGGTTGACATTGAAATAGGACAAATGTTTTTTCTCAGATAATTTTTCCTTACATGTGACAGTGTTTATTTTTGTAACGGGGCACAGAGAGAAGATTGAAAAAAAGAATTGGATTTTTTTGTTTATCTTTTTTACTATATATAAAGGTTATTGAAGAGTATGGTCCTGCATGGTCACTGATACCAGATCAATTGGCTTAACCAAAGAGCTCAGTTCAGTATCGCTGGGTTCTCCCCTCACCTTTGTTGCTCTTGTGGGAGCAAAACCAACAAAAAGACACCTCTTCTTCTTCCACCCAAGTACACACAAATGGTAAAACTGAGTCCTTAGAACTTGCAAACCCTCCATATTGTGGAACTGCAGTTTCTGTGAGGAGAGATGAGTGCATTTTCAATACCATTTCAGTAATGGTTGTGAATCTCTGATCCCAGAGCTTACTGAAGAAATGACATCCACAGCAATAAATATTCTCACTGTAAATGATCTTCCCTCAACTTTCACCACCTCTCAGCAACATGATAGCAGCTGTCACACAAAATATTTACAACCAAAAATTTTTTTCTTTCTCTTCTTTCCTAACGACTTGTTTGTGAAAGCTGCGGTTTCATGGATACCAGAACACTGTTGGACGGAGTTGGGTTTCATGCAGCAAACAGGGTCACAGGTATATTTGCGAAGCCTTACTTGTATTTCTTTAATCATTTTAGTAGACTCTTAACTGGATTAGTAATGCTGACAATAACAGTAATTAAAAAAAAAATCTGACAGTGACGTTTTTTGCCATGGCTTCTCTTGTTACTATTGCTGGAAATAATTAATCCACAATGCTGAGGTATAAATTAATGACTTAACACTTCTATAATGACTCTATACTTATATAATGACTTTACCCAACATTAGGCAGCTATGAGTTTGAAATGGCACTACTCTTTGGTCAGCATATCAGTCATGTTAATGCATTTTCAGCCTCCTGAAGAGGGGTTCATTGGTTAAAATTGTTGCTGAGAAATACTTTCTCATCCCTAGCATAGTGTTTACATCTGGCATCCTGTGGCTGCTGGCAGAGACCTGCCTGCATAAAGCTGGGGGAGATCTTAGGTAAGTACCAAAAGCTCCATCCTTTACTAAGTGTAAACTGTGACCAGACAAAGATTAGCAAATGTGTATTAGGGAATAATCCTGAAGGATGGATAGAAATAGTTGTTCTGATGTTCCCCTCACTTCCTTAGGGATTGCCTTCTTCCTTGTGTGAAATGCCTTCCTGGGATGCATTTGGCTTTGAACTGACCAGATGGCAGCTTTTATGTTTTTGCATCTACTTTTCCTGATCATGAATAAACTTAATACAAGGTGATTCCTGCTGTGCTACAAACAGGAGCCATGGGAATCGTCTCCAAGCTCTTTTTGGATCCCTTGCCAAATGCATTTTGGGGGAGAACTGAGGGAATTCCGTGCATAAGAATAGCCCCCCTGAGTTTTGGGCATAAATGCTTATAACCTGCTGGTGTTACTGATTACTGTGAAACATGGTGTTTCCTCTGTTAAGGTTTTTATGTTGCTTTAGACCTGTTATAAATGCCGCCCAGCTTCTCACGCATGGTATGTTTTGTTTTTCCCTGTTTTGTTTTTCAACCTGCTCTAGAGTTGTTTCCCTCCCCTCGTTGTTTGCAAATACTGTGCAGTAAGTAAAACAACGTTCTCATGTCCCCTTGGAGTTTAGATAAAACTTAAAAGAATGGAAACAGAGTTATAGTTCATGAGTCACTGATATGATCGACCTTAATTAATTTGGTATCTTATTGTGGATTTGTCTCCTGTGAGATTATTCCGAGCATGCTCCCTAGCTTTGTGCCTGCTGTTTCTTTGTTGTTTGCTGCTGGTGAGACACTATCTTTTGAGAGACTATTTAGATGGCAGTCTCTGCCTGGTGGGAAAAGGTTTTCAGTGCTTGTCTATTGATCTTATAGTTTTGTTGCAGTGGGGGAATGAAACTTTGAGCGTGTTTATATGCTTAGAAGCAAAGAGTAGTCTCCTTTCCCCTGCTCTCCTAAGATGTCATATCTTAAAGGAAAGTAAAACAGAAAAAAGAACAAATTTATTCTCAGAGCTTGGAAGGCCATGAATTATTTATCCTTTGAAAGCTTCCACTATCTCTGCATGAAAGGAAGCCCTATTATTAAAAGAGAGGGTTTCTTTCTCTGCATGTCAATAAGAGGGAGATCAGAATTGACTGATTACTGTGGTGTCTGTTCCCTTAGAGAGCTGGACAGCTTTAGTTGGTTGGCACCAAGAAATTGGTTTTAAAACAGCATTTTAAAACAACTTCTAACAAGCTGTTAGATTTGATATTAATGTGAGATTGGAGCTCTGCTAAAAGGTCTATGACGACTGAAAGTTGAAACAGAGACTTGAAGGGGTTAATGAGTGACCATATGACAAGTTATTTTCTACCTGTCAGATTTTCCTCATGTATTCAAAGCTTTTGGTTGTTTTTCAATCAGATAGTGTTTATTATGACTCTTTTCTTGGATTTCTGAGTGTTTACATAGGTTGGAACACTCCAAAATAAAATTACTACACTGGAAGAGGCCCATCATTCTGCCTTGGTACTTCTTCTGTCTTAACTCTACAAACTGAAAGGCTTTTTTCCGTGCTTGTGAGAACCAAGCACCACAGAATGAGTCGGTGTCTGTTTTCCTTAGAGGGAAAACAGCACCTCAGCATTTATGTCTGGTTTTGAGTGAACTTTTGGTAGTGAGAAACAGAATGAGAGACACACCTTTCATTGCATTTGGACATTCTCTTTGTATTGAGGCCAGTAAAACAGTAATTTTTGCTTATATGTGTGTTGTGTATATATACAAGCTTGTTATTTTCTACAATTTTGTTGCTCACTTTAAGTTGTCATGAGTAATGGGCTGGAATCAAAGCTACAGGCCAACAAAATATTTTGTTGGGATGTGTTCTACTGTTGGAACTGGTGTCTTTTTTTTAGTGGTATTTGTAGAGGATCAGAGTTCCTGAGTTTAATGAAACAATAAAATTTGATCTCAATGGTGTTCTAATTTTGGAGGGAATATGTTTTTGTACAACTTTATGTAAGTATGTTAGCTTATAGGAGCTGCTCTTTGGAGGTATGAAATAAGATTTCTTCTAAATTTTACTCAACAGAATATATCAACAATGCTGTGGTCACACCATGGAAGGAGCTCAGCATGCACAGAAGCCTCCAGCAGGCTGTGTGCCTCTGTCCTGGCCATGGATGCACCTTTGCCATCAGCTTTTAACATGAATACAATTTCACTGTCCTGCCTTTTCAGTTTTGGCAAGATGGCTCTTGAGATATTCAGTTAGGATTACTCCAAGAAAGAAGAGAAACTTCCCTTCTCATGACAGAGCTGGTACTGAAAGTAGGTAACAGAATTATTGCTGCATTATTTTTTCATGTCTACCCCCATACTGATCAAGATGGAATAGAGAGCTTTACTGCCTTAAAAGCCTTCCCTTCCCAGCATTACTTTCCCATGTGTTTCCACTGGCTTTCCATTTCCGGTGACCTCTCTTCTGAAAAAATGGCAGGGAGGAGTGTGTCTGACCAAAACAGGAATAATTTTGGCAAAGGGAACTGATTTGCAATATGCCTGTAGCGGTGAAGTTGTAAACCAGGGGCCTGTGCTACTTGCCCTGTAGGGAAGTGTTGCAGTCACTGCCCCTGAAAGTGTTCAAAAAAGGTATGGATGAGGCACGAAGGGACATGGTTTAGTGGTGGACGTGGCAGTGCTGGGTTAATGGTTGGACTCCATGATCCTGGAGATCTTTTTCAGCTGTAATGATTCTGCAATTCTGTCTGGCATTCTGTTTCGGGGCACCTGTTCGTAGGACTTCAGGTCAAACTTGGAAAAAAATTTATGGGATAAATCACTCCAGTGACCACCAAAGTAAGTAAAGGCCCTGGCAGTTTAAATTCCAGGCAGCACTAGGCTCTTTAGTCAGGAGACTGTCCTGCTGTAGTTAGATATTCTGGTCAACACCAGGACTATATGTTGTTCCATTAAGCCAACACTGTAAAATTGTCTCCTTTACTGCTTGGATTTCCACTGTTACCAGACTAAAATGGTCTTAAATTTCACCAATTAAGGGCTGCCTTATGTTTTATTGAGTGACTACAGACTGACAAGTCTGACAAATCTCCTGTAGTTTTTACAAAAATCCAATAATGAAAAATATCCACAGATTATTAATTATATGTGGAGCTATTAAATGCTGCAGCCTGGCAAAACATTTTCACATATGTTTGATTTTAAGCTTATGAGAGACTTAAACCTCTTAAGACACCTTGCTGAATTAAGATCAGAATTCCCCAAAGACTCCAATGCATATTTAACTACAATTTAAGGCAGAACCAACCTCCTCTAGATACTATTAATAATGCTTGCACATGAAATAATTTTTCATGCATTCCCAACCATGTTAAATAAAATGCCATGCAGAAAGGAATCATACAAATAAAGCTGACAGAGACAGGGTTCTAAAGTGATAATCTTGCATCACTGTATATGCCATGCAGCAGATAATGCAATTCATTCTTATTTTATTTGTTTCTCTTGACTTGAACAGAAAGAAGGTTCCAGATGTCTTAAGAGTTAGGCTGCTTATAGCCAGTTCTTGTATTATCTCTTTGGTCTTCAGAGTTCAAACATGCAACTACCCTTGTTTTCTGATAAATGAAAAAGTGAGGATGAGATGTAATCATTGAGGAAAGCATTTGCTACTGATCATTTATCTCCCCAAATGGAGGATGTAATTCAACTTGTGCAGTGTGTATATATCACATTGATTTCCCTCAGAAGACAGGCAGAAAGGAGGTGCCCTGAAGGCCCATTCTTAATATGGTTCAACATCTGCACCATTGTATTACTAATGTGCAAATTGTCACTTGTTGAAAAAAATATTTAAGTCTCCTGATATTTGTTTCTGAAAACAAATTTATACTTCTCCTATTTTGTTATCTTTGACAGCAAATCCCAGGAGGCACTCTTGTGCTCAGGAAAAACACTGAATCACAGCTCTAACCTTTTCTTGAGGGAATAAGGCATGCACCTTTGGCATTGTTGGTTGACACTGAATAGCTGTGTAGGTGTTGTGCAGCTGTGCCATGCAGTTGTTATGTGATAGGTGCATTCAAGTTTTCCCACAGAACACGAGTTTTGTAATACTTAATCGCCGAATCTCAGTAGGGTTCATGATCTTGAAGGGAAATTTCACCTCTAGGCAATCAAATACTTCTGCAATTTTGTCTGTTTGTAGAATACTAATCAGATAAGGTGCCTAAGGTAGATTTACATGCTACAAAATTGGTGCTCATGGGTTTTGAGCATTGCTGAAGATAGTAACAGGTAGTAAATACTACTTCTCTGGGCAGCTGACAAGGGGAAAGAACAGAAGTAAAACCAGACACACACTGGTTGTTCCAGAATTTAAAGATGGATTCTAGGAGCCTTTTTTCCAATGTATTATTTTCAAGAAGATCAAATCAATGCTGGATGGGTCATGGTGATGATCAAAGGAAACAAGGGAAGGAAAGGAGAAATGCACTTTACTTTCAATGCCTGTTACCTGTCTATAGATAAATGGTCAAATATTTGTTTTCAATGCAGATGTAAATCATCTGGAGTGGTTTAGAAAATTCTCTATTGTGAGAAAAATGGAGAGTGTCAGGATTTGAAGTCCCTGAATATTTTAGGAGTGAATTATTGACTCATGTGGACTGTATGACCTTCTTTAGTTAAATGACACGAAATATATAGAATTGTCAACATGACATATTAGCTCAAAGTCATCACACGTTTCTTGCAGTCTTAAAAGTGTTAGTACCAAAATAAATGTCAGGTTTTATACTTGTGAGATCATGATAACATATAATATGTTTAAGACTTCAGCTAGTGTATTTGTCTGGAATTACATGGCTACAAGAGGAGTTGTGAACTCGACTTTTTAGGATAATATGGAAAATGTAATTTATCTTGTATTTTTAAGGAAATCTAGTGGCATTTATACCATCTTCTTCTTTGGCAATAAAAATGAAAAATGTGACTTTTAGCATGAATCTTACTCCTGATTCTGGAGTTTCAAAGCGAGTGCCAGTAGGAAGTTGGAAACTCCAGCTCTCCTCTTGCAATACGCTAAAGATATTTTCTTCACTATAGCCTAACTATGACAATTTGTCAAATTAATTAATTCAGTCTTGATAACAGTGAAAGACATACACATTTCTCCTTATTTACTTCGATTTCTTTTTGAGCACAGCCAAAGGTTTTTTGAAGCATCACATTAGCTGTTGAAAGGAAAGAGAAGAGAATTGCTTTTGTTTCAAAGTATATTTGTAACAGGTATGAATTTGGAGGTTCTAAAAAAGTGAAAAGCTAATAATTGTGAATGCCTATGAAATGGTTCTCTCTAGAACTCTGATCTCTTTAAACTTTATGACACCTGGAAGATGTGAAAATGTCTGTTGCATTAAATCACCTAACTGTGAAATCTCAATTTATTTCCAGAATGAAATGCAAAAAAAGAAAGTTAACTGCATAATCTTGCACTGAGGCACAGAAATGCGGCTTTCTTGATACAATTTAGATAAAGTGGCAATTCTAACATATTTAGGATGATGAATTTAATAATTATGTATAGAGATTATATTAATGCCTAGAGTTGACGTAATTTGGGTGTGCTCATTCTAGTTTGTACACAGAATACATGGCTATTCATGTTGATGCTTTTCATAATTTTCACTCAACACTTTATGAGGTTTTGGAATTACATATGGTATGTTTGTACAAGAAACCCACATGAAGTTCAAAGCAGAATGCAGTGTGTTCATCTCTTTTCTGTTTATGGAACACCTTCATATAAAGACAATTTTATTGGCTGTAAAATATTTTGCCATTTGCTATAACACTAGGGGTTCACACTAGAGCTGTTCACACAGCTGTCCTTTTCTTCTCCCTGTGGTTCATTTTGGGCCCTTTGTTGCTGTTGAAGTGAGAGGTGATTGGGGGATCTTTGGGGGATCCTTACATGTGTGTTGAAAACCCATGGAACAAAGCTCCCACGGGAAGGGGAAAGCTGGTTGTGGTTGTTCTATTTCATTAGTGAAGAAGTGGTGCCAATTGCGAGTCTGAGGAACAAAGAAGGGAACAAGGCCCATGATTCTTAGCATTGTGTTGAGGAACAGGAGGCAAGCATTTGGGTTACAGGGAAATTTACAGTGGCAGGTGTTAACAATTAACATGTGAGTTGAGTGCATCTACAATTTTTTCCTAGGATGAGAAAGATGTCCTTTGCTACAGCATGTCCCACTGTTGTACAGAGTTTTGGTCAGAAAAATCTTCACAAATATATTGGTTTTATTTCTTGCCTTTCTCATTTCTTAAAAAAGAAAAATGTTAATGGCTTACTCAGCCTTGCTTGCCTACCAATTTTGTTACTTTTCATTTTCTGCTTGTTAATGTCAGAGCCTATTTTTAAGACAGAGACACTGCACGAGATGGCCTTTTAGAAGAATGGATATGAGATCTCAATTTTAGCAAATTAGCTTCTACATTAAAATCCTTTTATAGTCACATAATGTTCAACATGGTGCCCTTGGAGAATATCCTTGGTAGTTTGTTTAGGAGTTGAAGAGAAGCTGTTTGTCTAAAATGGGTAAAACTTAACTTTCTGTCACAGAAAAATCACCTAATAAGGCTATGTGCATATTCAGGTCTACTACAGTTGTACACAGAGCTTCTTGTTGATTCTGCTTTTTCTGCTCTTGGTGTTGCATGAATGCACACCACAAAAAATGGTTTCTATGGTAGTGTGCTGGAATTTTCTCTGTCTTCAAATTACCCACACCCCTGTGTGGTATTCATTAATAAGATAGTATTATTTAACATACCAACTGTAAATATCACCCATACTTACACTTTCCCCTTCACTCTGAAAACATCATATAACTAAATAGCAGTTCTGGATTATCCTTGTTAATATTTCATGCATAGGTCTGTACTGGCTTTTCTTGGAGTCGTGACCCAGGGTAACTGAAGCAATGTTTGCTGTTCAAGGAGACATCACTGGTGCACTGGAGCCAGGAGCTGGCCCTTGCCCCATGCATACATCTCTCACTTGTGCACTCCAACTTGTATCTGCTCTCCGAGGCTCTGGCATAGTGGACATCCCTGTGATGATGCTTCTTTTGAACACCACAACCCCTTTTTTACAAGGAACGTGGACTACCAGAGAGACAAAGGATATTTGAACATACACCAAAGTATGGGTTTTAGTAGTGTAAGGAGTTTTGTACAAAACAGCAGAGTTTTAATATTACAACAATGCAGTCAGTTTGTATTTTAAATGCACTTCTAACAAAGCCTCCGTGAAAATTTCTGAAACCTCCTCAGCTATAATTACTAGACAATTGTGTTTTATCATTTAGCAAAGCTTGAAGTGTTGTAAATGCTATTGTAAGACATTTATATCCTGTTCCTAAATATAACACTGAACATCACCGTGCTTGTACTGTGAAAGCTTTCAAGGGATTGTGCTATTTACTGCAACTTTTAATTGATTTGCTGCTACTGTTTAGTAAAGCCATCTCCTGCCACTGCATGTGATGCAGGTGATCACAGGAGTTAAATTTGGTGCTGAAGCTTTATCAAAGCTCTACATCTTAGGCTTGGTGTGAACTGACTGCAATTTATTGCTGTGTTTTGCAGCAAGAAAGTAGAAAAAGAGATTGATGTTGGAATAATTTTATCTCCTAACCTCTGCACAGATGTATTCAACCAGTGGCATTGGCTTGGCTTGGGTTTTACAGTACTTTTTAAAATGGTGCGTGAAAAACGCATAAATCCATCAAACCCTCCCATTCCTTTACTGGGAGCAGATGATGAGTTTTTTCATGCAACTTTCACGCAAAACAGATTGGCTACTTTTATTCTTGTCAATGAATCTATGTTAATTTCCCAATATTACTTGGTTTTACTGTTTATTTTCAGTAGATTTTTCAGCAGATTTCAGCTTGTAAATATTGTTCCCCAGCACAACCTAGTCTAAAGGCTTTGGTTTCATAAAATTTTGTTTAGCCTGTCTTGCCTGTTCTTTGGGACTGTTTTTCCCTACTCCCTGCAGGGTACGGGCCCTGGGTTGTAGCTCCAAGCATTTTCAAATGGTACAAGACCTCTCGGATAACATCTCATGGAGCAGCAATGTGACAAAGCAGCCAGAAGTTTTCCTCTGCGCTGAGCTGCTTGTGGGACAAGCATGGACTTTGTCAAGTGAGCAGCAGTTACTTTCACTTGCTGCCAGTTACTACTGGCATATTAAATTGTAATATAATATAATATAATATAATAGAATAGAACAGAATAGAACAGAATAGAATAGAATAGAATAGAATAGAATAGAATAGAATAGAATAGAATAGAATAGAATAGAATAGAATAGAATATTAATTTGGGGAAACTTTCCAATTAGATGGTCCAGAAGCCATGATTTCCTATGGGAAATCATTCTGGATCAAAATGAGTATGGAAGGTAAGCAGTTCTTTATACCTCCTCTTCCTCATTCCCAGTGGTTTCTTGACAGAAGATTATTAACCATCCTAGATATTAATAACACTTCAAATGTAAGAAGCCTGTGCCAGTAGTATGAAAAGAAGAAATGGTGCTTTACTTACACAGTTAACTGAAAAATAGAATGACAGAATTAGGCAACTATTTCTTAGAAAAAGGTAAGGTAGAAGATCACTAGCACACTGACATTTTTAATTCTCTAAATGAGCATGTAATGTACCTTTTTACTGTATTCATTTCTGTATGTTCTGACAAGGAAACAACCATCTCTGACTAGCTACTTCAGGTTTACACCTGCAGTATTCTATCTTTTAATGATTGTTACCATAAAATGTTGAAGATGGGGTTCATAAAAAACACAAAGCGGAAAGAGAAACACATGTGACTTTTTACCTCTTTTGTATGGATTCATATGGCATGTTTAGTTTAAAAGTCCCTGAATTTCCCTTTCCCTTGTATATTTATTTCTGCCCCTCCCTCACCTTCCCTTTTATTTCCTATACAAATTTGATTAGCTTGTTTGGCCTGGTGGCTGAGGTTTCCATGTGATGCCTCTGAGGAGCCTTTCTGTCCACCTGTGCAATGTGCTTCGCTGCTTCACTGCCAAACTGCTCAGCCTTTTCTTTTTTTGCTGTTCTTTAATGTATAAAGAAGATACTGACTTTATCTGTCTTCGAGAATATGTAAACACCAAATAATTAAGAGCTTGTTTGCCTGTTCCCAAAATCAGGAGTTTTAAAAACATAACAAGTTTATTTTCAAGGTTAGTGGTTATTTATTTTTTTTCCCTGCATTCTGGAAGCAGCTACACGGGTTACAAAAGGAACTTCACTTGAAAACACCAAATTGACCACAAAATGCTGAATGTTAGCCTTTCCTGAACAGGTTTTGCTGACATGACTTGGCAGTCCTGGAAAGAATATGAACAGAATCTAAATAGAGGACTTACAAGAGTGCAGCAGCGACTCGGTGAGGAAGAGACTGCTACATTTTCCATCTGCTGGCTTGTTGCAGAGGTGATGCTAGAAGAGCTACAGAGGGATTTGTATGCCCTTTATAACTATAGATGTATTTCTGCTGTATGTGACGGCCATTTTCACCAAACTAGTGGCTTCCTTGGTGTCTCATTGAATAAGTGATGATGGTTTACATAAAGGTACTGTTAGCAACCATGAACTAGTAGCAGACTTTTAATAGAATTTTTTTAGAAGGGCTTTGTGGTGTGACTGCAGCTGGCTTTGAAAGTCCATTTGTTGAATGTACATGGAATCCTACAGACCACAGAAATAGGAGTAATGTAAAAGTGGAGATGATATTGTATCTTGAAAAATTAATGCATATAATATCTTCTGTTGGTTTTATGCTATTTTGCCACCTGTGACACATAAAATATATCTACAAAGAATGCTTATTCCTTCTAATATGAAGTCTTTAATATAAAGGAAAATTTGTTTCTGCAATTGACACATAGGTTTGTATCCTGTGTGGGTAATGTAGAACCCCTACTGGGTTCATTTCTGTTCCATCAAGCACTGTTGCATCAAGCACTAATTCTGGAATGAATTGTGTCTTGGAGAACACTGAAATGATATAGTGTTTCTGTTTCTTAAAAATTTTTAAGTACAAATCTAATTATTAGAATACATTTGAAATTCCTGAAGAATCCTCGAGAAGATTTATGTCAGAATTTAACATCATCATTCATCACAAACAAAAGCGCTTTTTAAAGAAGTGAACTACTATAAAGTAATTTTTCTTAAGTCTTTCACGTGTTTTATATTACAAGACTAAAACATGCATATTATTGCACTTTTTCATAGATATCAAAACAAAAAACTACATGTTTTAATTTTTTTCCTCATATGGTCGTATATAAAGATAAAAAATAATTTCTCTGCTTATTAAATAAACATGTGTGTGTAGGTTTAATAACATTAGGCATTGTTTAAAATATCATGGTAAAGAGCTGCTTGCCGTCAAATTCTCCTCTCTTTTGGCTTCTCTCCTCAATATTCTGTGTTCAGAAAACCATCAGCTCTGTAGGAGGTCTCTGAGCTACAGACAGTGTTAGGGTTTGGGTTTGGGGGGTGTCGGGTTTTGACGGGAGGGGAATGGTCTCGGGGGTTTCGGGTCTCGGGGGTTTCGGGTCTCGGGGGTTTCGGGTCTCGGGGTTTTTGGGGGGCTAAAGGGAGGGAGAGAAGGGTGTTTGGGAGGGCGTTTTGGGATGGTCCACGTGCTTGGTTCCCTGTTTTAAAACCATGTTTTTTAGGGCCTTAAAGCTGAGGTCTGAGAGATCTTTGGAGCTTCTGTTCTCACTGCCTCGGGACAGGGCCGAGGGAACAGCTGCGGCAGAGCGATATGGAGCCCTCGCCCATCCTCACTCACCACAGTTGCGGTGGGGGACCGAGAGCTTGGCGCCGGTGGTGTTCCCCTCCTCTGGGTCACGGCGGCGGGACGGGCGTGGAGCTGGAGGCGCAAAGCTGCTGCTGCCGTTTTCGCCGCTTTTCCCAGTGGTTTGGGTGGCGGTGGCAGCCCTGGCTCGCGGCCGTGGGGATGGCTCATCCCGCCGCGTGGCTGCGGTGCCGGCTGGAGAGACAGCAACGGAGCGGCAGGGGCAGCGCAGGCGGGGCGCACCCGTCTTACACAGCCAGATTCCCACGGGACTTCGAGGGCAAAAAAGCCACGGACGTCCTGCCCCCTCTTCTCGGCTGTCTGTTGAGCTGAGAGGATCGCGGCTCCCCCTCTCCCAGCTCCTGGGCTCTGTGGCTGGCCTCGCCCCGCTTCCATCAGCCCGGGCAGCAGCGCGGCACCACCGAGCTTCAGTGGTGGCACCTGCAGACACAGCCCAGCCCAACTGCAAGTGCTAGTTTTCTCGTGGGTGTCCCTGGGTGGGGGTGCTTTTCACTATTTTGTATTTTGCAGAGACTTCGAGAGCCAGGAGAGTTCCAACAGAGAGGCGACTTCCCTTTTCCTTCCACTGCTTTTCCAGACAGCCAGCTGGCTTGAGGAGCAGGGCTTTTTTGTTTGTTTTTTTGTTTTCTTTGCATGGCATTGTTGGGTTTTTCTATCTGTGTATTTTTGTCTGGGCTCCCTTAAGGTTGTCTTGTTTTCCCCGGTTGAGCCCTAGGCAAATAAACTGTTACCTGCTGTTAGGTCTGTCGAGTCTTCCGTCACTGTTGTGTGCACGCCCCTAGTGACTATAGTGGTTCAAACCACCACAGATAAGTAAGGTCTAACCCACAGAGCCTTCAGGAAAACAGTAATGTCTCCCTCATGTAGCAGGATGCTCTGCTTTTATAAGGCCACAAGAGTTCAAACAATGAAAGCTATCTGTGGTGAGCCACCAGTCAGCACCATAGTGCTGATTTAGTGCTGAATTATGCTAAAACCAACCAGCCTGCTTTGCCAACTGCATACACATATCGTGCTTTTTGGAAGCAAGGTTTGACAGATAAGTTGATAGCTGACCTAGAGATACACGACTGGCAGCCAATTACTTTATAAAAGCCCACTCCTATTTTCATGTGGCAGATTCTTCTACATACTTTCTTGGAGTGTGTGGAGTTTCTTCTGTGAAGCAGGCATTACCCGAGACCTTAGTGTAGTGTTTAAGATCAATCCCTACTTACTAACTGTTTCTTTTTGCTAACTTTGATATAATTGCTTTAATATAATTGCTTTGGTATAGTGCACTATACTATTCTATGCTATATTATACTCTACTACTAGTTTTTAGCTTTTATATTGTGTAGTAAATAATCCTGATTAAGATCTTTTGTCTGTTCATTTGTCATATGGAATTAATTTTATATAAATATATCTGATTTGCATCATAAAAGTGGTTCAATCACATCTCTGTAATTCTTGAAATTTAAACTCTTGACAAAATATGAGGCTAAGAATGGATTTAAATTCTCCTAGGTTCCTTTCTGAGAAGGTGTTTAAACCACAAGGGAATAATTTCTGCACCTTGTGACTCAATGGGAGGGCTTCTCTAATAAACCTTATCTAAGCCTTCCACCTTCCCCGTGCAACACCTTACCTTTCCTTTTAATTAGGATGGAAAGGTAAACTTGCATCAACCTAGCATGCCTATCCCTGAAGCCTGTAGTGATCAAGGTTAGTTTCAGACAAAAATCTCTTTGTAAGACGACAGTCTTCTAGTCATTTCCAGAGTTAACACAATTGTCATAGTACTCAGCTGATAAATGAACAGATGCATAGAAAGGTGTTGCTCAGTTTAAAATGTCATTGCATACTGCTAATGGTATTAAAAAACTGTGCTACTCTGCCTTAAATGCATAGGTCTAAGAAACAAGAAGGATGCATTTGGATTGCCCAGCCACGGGCATATATTTTTTCTGTTCATTCATTTGTTTACTAAACCCCTTTTGGAAGTCTAGACCCAAGATTTAAATCATACTTGGATAGCCATTTGTTGCCTGCAGCGGAGCTGGAACGTATGGTAAAGTGCTCACAGACCATTGAAATTCCCCTTATTATTCTTTCAAGATACACAGTCTATGAGGAAAATGTTATTTGAGCTGCAAATCCAGATATAGAATAGTTCCAGTTGGAAGGGATCTACAATGATCATCTAGTCTGGTTGGTGTGGGTGATGTGAGGATACTTTTTTCTCATTTCTCTTTTGAGTGTCATATCCCTGGCTGGAACCAGCAGTGACAGAACTGGCTGAACCGGAAAAGGCAAACAGTTTCTTGTGGAGACAAGTTTCTTCTTGCGTTTGCGATTAAAACTTCAGAAGCTTGGGAGATGTGTTTGAAAAATATTGTTAAATTAATTAATTTAAACAGCCTTCAACATCTTTTTTCATTTTTGCTCCCATTTCAGTAGGCAACTCACTAGTCAATAGATTAAGCTGTCCTCAAGAGGACAAAAAAGAGCAAAATCATAGAGTCATTAAGGTTGGAAAAGATCTTCAATCATTAACCCAGCCAAGTCCACCACTAAATATAGCCCTTTGATATACAGAATAGCTGTCCAAGATCAGTCCAGACTCCCACAGACACCTGTCTCAGCCTCCAGAAGGGTTTAATGATGCTAGTTTCTTCATCAGAGGAAAAATTGGGGTGCAGAAGTAGAAGTGTCTACTCGAGCACGTTATTTTCGACTCAGGGGTACAGCACTTGCATTGTTGTACTATCTGGATTTTGCAGGAAAATAGAGGCATGGTGTATTTTCAAAATTGCGAAGTTAAATAAAGAAATTAACTCACAGAAGTTCAGAGCCATATTTCCATCAGTTTAATAAAAATGAAGTCTGTGTTATTTATACAGAAGGTGCATTAACCCAGATCTGAAATCTAAGGGAAACAACAACCTGCAGTGTGTAAGGTGAAAACAATTCTTCTCCAGGTCAGCTAAGCAGCTTGTTTAGAGATTTCTGTAAGATACATGACTCTGCCAGGGCTTTGTCATCTTCCACTTCCACTCCCTCCTATACAATGGAAGTAATTGTGACACTCCTCCTGAGGTACAGAGCAACAAAAACTGCGCAGTGTCAGCATTCCACAGAATTTGTTGAGTTGTCTGTTTGTTTGTGGTTTGGTTTTTCCCCACTTAGAAAGTTCCTTATTTGTCAGTGGAAGAGAAAGTGAAGGAAGCACCTGCTGAATGTAACGCATGGATATGGACACCTGCCCCATCTGGCAGTGCTGCACTTTCCTTCCCCAGGCTTGCCTCATAGACTTCCTTGCCTACCTCTTAGTTGTCCTAAGATGGATGCGCTTCTAAAAATCTCCTTTGTTTTCTCATGTTTCATCTTCTTTATTCTTTTTCCTCCTTTGTTTTTGGAGTGAAATAAAAGGAAAATTTCCCATTTCAAGTGGACTTGGAAGAAGATTAGCAACAGGGAGGGTGTTCGAGGAAAGGCTGAGAAAGCGGGAAGAGAGATTTGGTCAGAAAAAGAGAACAGAAAATGCCTCTACGTGGATGGAGGCTGGATTTTGTCGTGGAGTGAATGGGGAGAAGTATTTCCTTCCCACTATGGTGGAATGGACTACAAGCTGGATAAGTAGTTGCCATCACAGGGAGACAGAGACAGACATTGTAAATATTTTAAATTTGGGGATTTTTTTTGTGTGTGTGTTTGTATATATAATGGCAAAAGTGCGCACGACACCTTAGCAACTCTGTTTTGAAGATACACCTTTTTCTTTGAATAAAAAGTAGAAAGTGAGAAACTTCAAGATGCTGGTTAGTCTCCATACACAGCCCAGAGTGTGGAGAACAGAGGAGTTTTTCATGCTTGTGTTCTTTTATTCAATGTCCTCTCTGCAGTTACAAAAACAGGCACAACAGGCAAAAGTACAGCTGGCACACAGCACAATAAATGACTAATTTTTACTCAGCAAAGTTCTCTAAATGGTGCTGTGTGCCAGACTCTGTGGAGCCATTTCTAAGATCTCAAAAGTAAGATTAAAACCATCTCAAATACACGGAATTGACAGAAAAGTAAACTTTTCTATGGAGGAGACACAAGAAGCCAGATGGTGAGTGTTGCACAAAGCCAAACAAATCCAGTCTGTGAATTCCTAAGGCATGTAAACCTCTACAGAGAAATTAAATTTCTCTGAAAGTGAACTATATGCAAATTCACACTCTATCATAATTTTGTCATATAGAACAAAGATCTTGTAACTTCCCAAAGTTGTTCTTTCCTTACCCTTCAGAATACATGTTCAAAAGCATAAAATAAGCAGCATTTTCACTGAAGCAAAGAAGGAGATGAAACAATTGCAGGTAGCAGAGGGTGATCAGTCAGTAGTTAAATGAGCTCCTTTTGTCATTGTTCTCAATAGTTCTGTATCCACACAAAACTTTGTCTTTTGTGCTGCTGCTGGTGATGCAGCCAGCTGTTAAAACAATAATGTGATGGATGATCTGCAGCTTCAATTCACAGAATTTAAAATATGTTCCTACATGTCTAAGAATAAATTGGTTGAGGTGTGTTAATACACACATTATTTAAATTCCTTGACCAGTGAGCAGCAGTAATAAAGTTTAATACGATGCTGGCTTGCATGAAGTGGGCTGTAAGTCTAGGACTGTTATGCTGTCACTTTGTAGAACTCACTTTCTCTTCATCTGACATTTATTGTCTAACTTAGTTCACTCTATTTTGAAGAAAAATGTACTAAAATTGTAGCACTTGTGTCCTACAAAGCTTCTACATGACAAACAGAGTGGAAGGAAAGGGATTATGAAAGCTTAGAGGGCTGTGAAGAAACCATCTGTAGGGACATAACTCACATAAAGGTAAGGGATTATAAAGTGAAGATGTTGTATTTAAGTATTTGTTATTACATTTTGATTTTAGCTTAGCATCTAGGATCCCTGTGAGGGTCTTTTCTATGTATGGTATGACATGATGAGAGAATTAATGAAGCAGAGTGCAAGTCAAGAGAATGAGTTATCTGTAAGTGATTGGAATTGTGATCACATGTGACAAAAGCACCAATTAGCTTCATCAGCTTCCCAGTCCATATATTAAAGTTGATTTTTCAAATGTTAATTAGAATTGACTATAACAGAAAAAGTAGCATTTTGTTTTCTGGACAAAACAGAACCAGCTGGTAGGTGTAAGATCTGGGGATGGAAGCAACTGAAAATTCTTCACTTTACTGGAGACTATGGACCTAAGTTGTTAAATGTGATGGAACCAGTTTGCTCGGAGTTTGTGGTGTAGAAGGACAGAATCACCTCCCTCAGCCTGCTGGTCACACTGCTTTGGATGCAGCCCAGGATATGTTTGGCTTTCTGGGCTGCAAGCGCACATTGGCGGCTCATCTCCAGACTCTCATTTACCAGCACCCCAAATCCTTCTCAGCGGGGCTGCTCTCAACCCCTTCATCCTGTGCTGATACTAGGAGCTACCCCAACCTCATAAGATTCCCAGGGGTACATTTCAAGATCTTGTCCAAGCCCCTCTGGATGACATCCTGTCCTTCAGGTGTGTAAACTGCTCCACTCAGCTTGGTGTCATGTGCACATTTGCTGAGGGTGCACTTGATCCTTTGTCTATGTTATTATTGGAGATATTAAATATTCTTATTTTATAGAATCATATAATAATTTAGGTTGAAAAAGACCTGTAAGACCATCAAGTCCAACTATTAACCCACTACTGCCAAGTCTACTACTAAGCTATGCCCCAAAGTGCAGCATCTGCATGTTTTTTGAACACTTCCAGGGATGGTGGTTCCACCACTTCTCTGGGTCACCTGTTTCAATGCTAGACCACCCTCTGGTGAAAAAATTTTCCATAATACCCAATCTAAACCTCCCTGGCACAACTTGAGGCCATTTCATCTTGTCTTATTGCTCGTTATCTGGGAGAAGACACAGACCCTCACTCTGCTACAATCTCCTTTCAGGTAGATGTAGAGAGTGATAATGTCTCCCATGAGCCTCCTTTTCTCTAAAGTAAACAACTCCAGTGTCATCAGACTTGTGCTCCAGATCCTTCACCAGAATCTGAGCTAAATACTGAGTGCCAGAGACCCCTGGAGTTCTCAGCAGCAATTCAGATTTTCTGCATCAGCTAAACTAAAGGAACATGGGTTACTGGGTGTGGACATTTTATTTTTTTTTTTTTTGCTTCTGTAAAGCCACTGGTAGCTGCTTTCCTGCCAATTCACATGTTTATCCACAAGTAACTTCGAACTTCTCAGAAATATTACCTTCTTGTTTATTTGTCATTCATGAAATGGCATATGAACATTGCTGAGGTTGAGAAATAAGTGTTGCCTAAGATTCAATGTGTATGGAAAGAAAACAGAAATTTCACTAGTGTTACAGGAGGTGACACTAGTTTACATGGAAGAAAATCAACTATTCTCTTACAATCCACAAAATTCTTGAGAACTTTTCCTTCCTAGAGAGGAGGAATAATGGGAATGGAAGAAAACCTAACCCGAAGGACAAATATTCAGTTCTCATACTCAGATTTGCTCGTTCTGTCTGCATGATCTTTACCCCATACAGAACCTTCTCACACATAGATGTGTTAAACCTCAAATCTGTTTTTGTAAGAACTGACACTGCAGCAATGCCTCCATCAAAGATGGTTTCTCTGCTGCTGCTTGTAATAAAGTACTTTTCTCCTCCTACGCATTTATGTAAATCTAAAATTAAAAAACTTGAAAAGATTAGCTGAGAGTAGTGAGGAGATTTCAGTGGCACAGAAGGCTAAAATGGATTAACCAAGTGGCTTCCTTCAAGGCCCACTGCTGTGTTACTGTAATACAGTAAAAGTGTAAAACAAAATAACAATAGAATAGGAGGAAAAAAAAAATCCTCTTTGTGAGGATAAATGATATAAAACAAGTGGCAGCACTAATAAAATACAGTAATCTTTAGAAACTACAATAAAAATATAGCTACAGTAAAATAATTGCATTTGATTGATTTCAGAGGCAGTTATTACTTGCTTTGTTGGTGTTTCATCATTTGAAATATAAGATAGACTTCCACAGGGAAATCTCCTGGTGGGAACAAATTGTTGAGCCTTAGAGACCTGTTAAAAATGTTCAATTGTTTTGTTACTTGATTCTTCTATGTGCTGTCTTCATAGATTTGCTGACGACTTCCTTTGGGAGTTTTTTTAAATCTAAAACCATCTTAAAACAGGGAAAATGAGACTGAGGCTGTGTCTTCTGCTCACCTGTCGCATGACTTTGATTATTGTCCGAGTTCAAAACGCTGCAAAATCAAGAATATGTATGCATTGAGTGTACTTAAGAAATAAGCAAGTTGAACAAGTCAGTACCGGTCCTGAGGGTGCCTCAGAAAATATCTGGTGTGTTATATAATGGAAAAGTAAACTCGCCTCTGATTTTAAGGTGAGAGGTGTAGTGTGTAGTGTTAACACATGTCACAGCAGTGCAGGAGGTTCAGTGCCCACAGGTATGTCCTACAGAAGAATCAGTGAGTATTTATCACAAATTAAGGCAGCTAAGTAAAATAGAAAAACTCCTCATGTGACTGGCTGACCTTTGTAACTTGCATGATGTCTTTTGTGGGAATCTCAGAGGACTATGAGCAATGAGAAAATGGTTTCACTTGGAACGCATGGGATTTAACACAACTTGCCCAGTCAGATGAGAAATAACGTTTATAATTCAAGTCTCTGGGTTTCCAGTCATATTTCTATTGTTAGATCATGTTTTCTTTCTATCAAATGTAATACAAGGCTCTCCCTCACTAGTCTTGGATGAACTTTTTCCTGTGTTGGACCTACTCAGAATAAAAAAGAAATGAAACACAGGGTCCTTGAAAGACTGACTTCTTTAATGTGAGTTATTTAAGCCTATGCATAAATGCCCTACATCAGAATGATATTGTCTTCACTTGACTGATGGTGAAAGGTACCAGGTCTCTGAAACTGTCAGATTAAAGGTCTAATCCTTAAAAGAAAAAAAAAAAGGGAGTGGAGTAGGGATTTGTGGCTGGGGCAACTCTGGGTGATGTACTCTGAAATATCTGTTTTGTTACCAAAGAAGCCATAAAATAGAACTGAATAGTGTTGAAATCTTTGTGAAGGGACAGGCAAGAGGAAGATGGCAGGAAAGCTTTGAGAATCACTTGGAGCTTTATACGAGGTGGCTTTTTTGGACTTTCTTTTAACTGACCTTGTGAAATTTAAGCTATGATCAGTAGAATGGAGCGGTTTTGGAAGACTGCAGCTGTGCCTTTGGACAAAAAAGAAAAAAAAAAAAGGAAAGGAAAAGAGAGTAAAAAGGTTTCCTTCTGGAAAGTGTGGTCATTTGAACTTTGGCCATACACCAGTTTGAAATGGTAGTATTGGAGCAAAACATGAGTACTAGCCACACTTGACAGTTTCACATAACACTTTGGAGACATTGGTTATAGCAGCTGAGAAATCAATACGGCACTTTTTTGGTACACCCCCTGAAATATCTCTGACCTGCCTGAGTGAAATATCCACCTGCATTCATTTCTCCTCACTCCAAACAATGGCTTTACTTGCTTGTGCATTGCTTTAAGCTCTTACTCTTCTTGTTGGTACACTAGCCAGTCCTTCTCAAAGTGACAGTGCATTGTGAAATGTGTACTGAAGCTTGTTGGGCTTGAGACTTAAACCACTATCTCTACCTAAATAAAGAAAAAGATATTTTTAAATTTTTTTTTTCTAATTCTGGTTTTACAGATGCCTGTAGTGAAAAGCTAAATGAGTATAGTTGTTGAGACACTGTTATTCTGTAGATTCTAAGAAAAGCCTCTGAGAATAGAGGAGGGTGAAAAGGTTGGAAGAGATCTCTAGAGATTATTTTATCTGACCTCTTGATTACAAACTTGGCAGCCCAGGTAGATCAGGGTGGCCAAAACCTGTCTTAAAGGTAGACTTCTGAGTAAGGAGATCCAGAGAAGCTGACACTAGGAGATGAAAGATCTACAGTTTCAGAGGGCTCTCAGTCCTGTCCTACCACATGCTGAGAATCAGAAGGTTTAATCTGGTCTGCTCCATTGCCACTTTATTATCATCTAGAACTAACCCAGTTGAGACCACTTCGTTTTCCTAGTGAGGAAGAGTTCTAGGTGTTTGTTTGTTTTTTAAATAATTGTTGTTATTATTCTTGATAGCCATCAGCTTAGTTGATGAAGGGATTTTTAAAATTGAAATTTCTTTTTTCTAGTCACAAACCTTACAAGGGTGCCAATGGCTATTGCTGTTCTTAAGGACTTTTGATAAATCATGCTGGAGTATTCAACATATTTGCAGAAACTGTCTTATGGTAGTGCTTGAGATTTTACACTGGGAAACAAGATCTTCAAGAAATATGTGCATATATGAGTTCTTGTACTTGTGAGCTTGCAGCCTGTAGCCCAAGCATTTTGGCATGGTGGTGGTCCAAATTGAGGTTGCTTGGACTGTTAAGTGTTGATGCCCTCAGGGCTTTACTTCCAAGTCCTCAATAAGATGGAAAGCCATCCAACCATGCTGACTTCTAAACTCTAAAAACTTACATATTATCTTTTATTCAAGGTTCTAAATTTCTATTTTGATTTCTTGCGATCATAAAACTAGAGTTGGGGTGCAATTGTACCCTTCAAATTATGGATGAGCTCTGCCAAAATAGGGTGAAGAAGCAAGTTTTTTCAGAGTTTCTGGAGCGTTCTTCCAAGCGTGTGCTGTGGCTTTGTTGAGTCAGGGATTTAGTGGGTAACACGCAGCTGCTTTGTGAGTGTACATGGCTATTTTCAGCATCACTTACAAAATTGGATGTTACAACTGAACCAGATAGTGTGGCTTTTTATTTTAGTTTTAAACATTTACCAGCAATAAGCTCTAAATGTCATTGCTTTTGGTCAGATGTTATTTATTATATTATAGTGTGTAGTGCATTCTGATTGTAGAATACAGATTTCAAAAGGATCTGAAAATGTGTCTGTTGAGCCTCCATATCAGTAAATTAAAATGATTGCTTTTAAAGGATTGTTTTCTGTTTGAACTGGACATTTGACCAGTTCTATCAAAACAAAAAATGAATGTGGTGGGAAAGCTGTATCAGCTAAAAATTTAATCACACATCCTTCTCATGTGCTTATTAGTCACAGAGACCAATAATGTTCATATACTTCTGCTTGAAGCTGTAATAAATATGAGGTATTGTGTACAACGATAAGAGAAACAATTTATAAAAAACAGAAGGTATATATATTTTTTACAAATATATTCAACTCCTGGTTCATGACAAAAGTTTAATACAGACAGAAATCAGCAACAGGGCCTATTGAAGCCCACCTCCTCTTTAAGGTTATATTGAGATTTTGCTTTATGCTTTCCTTGGGGGTTGAACATACCTGTGTTTCTAAATATGTATACATATGAAAAAAGTGTGTGTATATGTATAAATGAAAAATGAAAATACCTGTTATAATTTTTTAGTAAATTCTGAGACAGTTTTAAAGGACCTAATTCAATCTGATAGAGAGTAGTAAGCAGTAGGTATATAAAGATGCTTTTGAAACTTTGAGTAATAAAATTAATGTGAATTAAATAAAACCTGCATCCATAAATGATATACACTGATTATGTAGTTTGATAAACAGCCCTGCAATGAGAATTTTTCTTTCCAATTTGTCATTTTAGGAAATGAGATTAGCTCTGTGTCCCTATGATATGTTTAAGAGGGCATAAGGGCAGTTCACATTGTGTATTTGAGCTGCCTTGGCATGTAAGATTTTTGGACATGAGATGTCTTAGTAGACACTATTACAGCAGTGATGAGTGGCTGTTCAGGGCTTGAGAGTTCCACATACCAAGCAGACAGGATCTGCTGCAGTGCAAAGAGCAAGAAATATGTTTCTGGGAGATTCCTCTGTGGCAAATAAAAAAGAGGTGAAGGAGTAGAGAGAAATTAGAAACAATTGCTATCATTTCATCTTCAAAAGCTAAAGTTTCTTGAAAGAGAAGATGACTGGGAGACTTGTTTTGAAAGCGTTTTTCTGATCCATAACCAAAAGCTAAAATATAGACTTTAGGGCTGGCTGACAGTAAACTGCACTAGGAGGCGAAATTTTAAATGAAAAACTTGGAATACAAGTGAAGCTGAAATTGATGACTACTAATGTACATTTTATCTCTGTGAAGACAAAGGAATATAATGTCTGATTTGATAGTTACTTTTATGTGCTTTTCATTTTAATAATAGTCACTGAGTAGTCATAGTCTGGATTTATTTTAGAGATAGCACAAGATACATTTGCTTATATAAAAGACCATTAATGTAGAGACACGTATTTGTCTTATCTAATACTAGGTAAAGGCAAACATAAGACATCAGAAGACATTCTGAAATGATCGCTTAGAATTTTCTATTAATTAAATTTAAACAAACTCTAGCAGGTAAATGCTTTTGGATTTTTTTTTTTTTTTCATATCCAGTCCTCTTTGTCTGCTTTCAGCTGCTCTTCCCGTGACAAGTTAGAATGTAGGAATTTGAAATCATTCCTTGCCTCGAGGGAACAAAATGTTTGTCATTTACTTCAGTGGGCTGGGCATTGAATGCCAATCCTCAAAAATCTCAAGACTTGGCACGCTCTTAAAAGCAATACTCTTTCAAACTCCTTAGGTTTTGTACACAGAAATCACAGCACTTAATGTAGGTTGTGCTTCAAGAACTCTGGCCTTGAAACTTTTAGGTAAAACTTCCACAGGGAATCAGTGACATCCTTCATTTGAGTAATACAAATACACTCGACATGGTTTTGGAAATGGGTAACAGAGAAGAGAGATTTTCTTCAAGCAGCCAGTTTATTTCCATTGGCACTGAATGGATAATCCTTTGTTTAGTAGGGATAACAAGATCTCTTTGGTGGGACATAGATTTTGTGGTTAAACCCTCTAAGCTGCTTTAAATCACAAGCAGAGGTACTCTTAATCTCTGAAAGTGGTTTCAGCTTAGTGATTAAGCTCTGTGTTAAGCTACTTTTACAGTGTATGGTGCATGGGACATTTAAGATATGACCTTACTCCAAAGGGTCCTACTGGGACACCAGCTATTGTCTATACAGTGTATAGAGACTGAATCCCCCTGCAGAGGATTACTGACCCATCCCATGGAACTCAGCAGCTGCCAGCAGAAAGGTGCACAATGCAAAAGCAAGAGGATAACTTCTGTAATGGATGTAAAGGAAAGCATTAGTCCAGCTTGTGTTTGACTCAGACAGCAGTGTTAGCCTTAAGATTTGAGAAAGTGCTGCAGGACCTTTGATAGATGAGAGTGATCAGTGCTCCTGTTCTGCTTGTGAAATTTCTCATCTGCTAAATTTCTGCCGAGGACAGCAGCATGCTTACCTTTCTCCCCTAGCTTTTCTGTTACTGACTCATTTATGATTCTTCCTACCTTTTATATCGGAAGAGTTTGCATTTCAACTATGAATCCTTCATTCAAAGTACCCTTGAGTGTTTTACAGCACAAATTAAACTAATGCTCTGGTACAGCTCTTTAGAAAAGTATCAGACCTAATGCAAAAGGGGGTACAGTTCCAGCAATTCTGGATGATCTTCCTTCTCCTAAATCTCCTCACTCCATACAGTTATCCAAGGTGGTGCTGCTTACCTAGAAGATCAGGACACAGTTGAGTGTGTATGTGCCATGACTTCCTGGGTTCTGCTTTCTGTTTGGTTTTTTTGACTATTGCACATGTGCTGAGGAAGAGGAGCCTGTGCTCTTTGGGGATATGTGATTTTACAGATCTATACTGCTAAGGGTAGAATTCTGCCCTCTTGGATCATCCCTTTTATTGATCGGCTTGCCATAAAGGTTAAAGGGAGCTTCTTGCTTTGAAATCTTGGAAACGACCCATCTGACAAAGTAGTTCCTTTATTTGTTAAAAGCTTTTCAAACTTATAGACCTGGAAGAGCCCCAGTAAAATCAGTGAAAAACTATCCAAGGTAAACAGACTTACAGATGAATAAATGCTCAGTACTATTTTTATTCTGAGCTCACAAAATCTCTTTCTAGCTCTCTGGCCTTTTTCACTAATAAAACAGCTAATTCTCCAAATATTAATAGATGGCAGATTTGGGGCTTGCAGTTCTTCCCAAGCTTAAACAGAGGAAATGCAGCCAGACAAAAGCGTTTCTAAATGGGCCTGTAAGTACTTGTTTAGCAAAGTTCTTGTCTCACCAAGGACTGATCTTTCCACAAACTGTAAGCAGCAATGCATTAGAGAAATTGTTAGAAACACTGCTGCAAATGAAAGCTTTATTCATTACTGTAACCATCACAGGAACTACTTCTGTACAAGACTAAACAGTCTTCTTATTTACTGTGCAATTTTCCAGACCATCGAGCACTCAGGGTTGTAGTAAAATATATGGTTTAAATGAAGCTTGGAAGGCCATGGGAAGAGAGTGGAGAGTCTCTGGGATAGTCTTACTCCAAGACTATATTTTCTAGTCTGCTTTATTGCTTATCAGTGTATGTGGATTTTTGTACTGGACCTATGAAAACACACCTTCCTGTGTTTGCATGTGCTGGATGTGTTTCCCTTTAATTGGAAGATGTACTGACACACTTTGCACTGAAGGTTCTTGTTCTCATCTCTTGTGTGGTTTAGGGTGATAGAAGGGTGCTGGGAATTAGTTCACTGCTGTATCTTCCTAATGTCCTGTGTACCAAAAAGCATGATGTTGTTTATCAGAGTATCTTTTAAAACTGCCTTGCTTTGATGTGGGAACTCCTAAGCCTGCAAAAAGTAGTTCCTTGCTGGGGCATAGGTTCAGTAGTATAGTCTGAAAGTTTGTTCCTTTTTGAAGTGAGAATAACTGCCTCAAACCAGCTTACAATACAGCTATGTTGACTTAATGTCCCTTTGTACTGAAGTAATTTGGTGGTCTAATGATGTGCCAATGTGGCTTTCAGGAAAGACACCAGATATCTGCTATGAGAGCGCTCTGTAACCCCACTGCTTGCATCTCCCATAACCAGAAGTGAGATTTCGGTGGGACACCAGCACATTTAGGTTGCCCGGGTCTGCTTTTGCTTTTTGAACTGCACGTGACCAGGACTATAATCTCTTTGGGTAGAAGCCAAACCCACCTTCTCATATTTGCCCAGACCTTCTATGCTTCTGCATTCTCATTGCCCGTAAAATGTCAGCGTTTTAGGACTTTGAGTTTTGCTTGTTCTAGAAAGGATTTTCTGGTCTGAGGCTCTTGGCCTGTGATGTGTGCCTGGGAAGCTGGCCAGGATGGAAAGAAGAGTGTAGGGCCAACATGACACATGTCTTGTCTCTCAGATGAAGAAATTTCTTTTTTGCAGCTTCCTTTCTGTGGATTCTTCATATCCAGGCAGAGTACACCCTACGTTCATTGAACGTGTAGTTTTGTGATACCTCAAGGATGTATGTATTTTTGACTCACAAATCCTTTACCATACTAGTGGTTTGTATTTACATCTGTGTTTCTCTGAATATTATATCCCAGCTTATCCTGTTGGGATGAGTAACATATGAGGGGAGCAAGAACCTAACCTCCCTTGTGATGTATCTCAGCTGAGGCAGCTGCAGGACTGCAGTGAGGCAGTAGATGGAAGTAGTAGATCAAAAACCAGAATGACACCACTAGCACCGCTCCAGAATTGCAGATGAAGAGGGATAGGAGTTTGTTTTAAGGCCTTCCACCAAGCTTCATGTCTGGGACAACATGAAGATACATTGGAAAAAAAGTAATGTGTGTAGGAAAGGTGACTGGGGATGTGCCTGATTGTCCAAAGATGTTCTGTGCCTGGCAGCCACAGCAGGGTCCTTAGACCTTCATGGTGAATCTACCAGCAGTCCAGTGGGGCAAAAAGTAAGCACATTTTTGCTTGTGTTGGCTGTAAGGGGATGCTTAGAGCGAAAAAGAGGGCTGTTCCCGGGATTAGTTGTCATTATCTTGGAAAACGTGAACATAATGAATTTAGACACAGCATAATTTATTCTCCCTAACAGCCTTTTCCAATGGATGCTTGAAAGGTCAGCTTTTACAGCTTTTCCCCCATCCTGTTCTTCTGCTGTATTCTAAAGTGCTATCTTGCTACCATTTCCCTTTGCATCTCTGTCCCACTTCTCCCTCTGAATTTATTAGTTAGTTTCCAACAATCTCAGGCTCAAAAAGAGACTTCTTCTGCAAAGTTGTCTTTTACAGACCAGGAAATCTTGTATAATATGAATAGTCCTGAGCTTGGTGAGGCTGCTCTCCAAGGTCTTGCACAAGTTTGTATATCAGTAAATCCCACCCATTTTCATAAATGGCTTTTAAATAAAAGTATATTTCATGTTCTAAAAGAGGCTTTTGTAGAAAAATAATTCTCGAAGGCCTTTAAGTGTAAATCTCCAACCACTTCATACATTCTCTGCGAGGTGCTTGACGTGTGCTACCTGCTGCAGAAGGCACTGTATTAAGAAATATAAATTGTTACCTTTTATTTTACAGCCCCCACACATTCCTCTGCTTCATTGTAACAGCCAAAGGCCTTGTGCAGGGCAACACTGTGTGGGAGGTTTGGTACCTTTCCAGCTTTTTTACAAACTGAGTTTCAAGTGTGGGAGATTAATATTTGCATTAGAGGGAAAAGGGGTCCTTCAGCCTCACACTGTGCTAATAAATAAACACTTCTCCCTTGGTGTTTACAGCTGAGCATCACCTTCACTGTCAGCCTGGATGAGAGCCTGAGTGTAAGGTTGGCCTTTATGCAGTAACTACTCTGTGGAGTAACCACCTGTTACTCTGAAGGAAATCCCATCATGCAGATGAGCCCCTTGCAGTTTCTGTAGCTCTGTGACATTTTTCTGCTGGAACACGGAGGTGAGAGGGCCGCCTCAGTCATGGCCAAGCTTCAGTGAGGTGAGGTGCGCTTTGTACATAGATTATATGTTTGAATCCCATTTTTATATGACTCATTTTTTTTTAGTGACCTAGATGTTTGGCCACAGTTTCCCGAACTGCGAGTGCACTTGACCACGCTTTGCATGCATACCTTTCCTCCCTTTGGTTCAAAAAATCTCAGATGCCAACAGCACAAGGCTGGAGAGGGAGAGATGTATTCAGAACTGCTTTCCCCCCTTCTGCTTTGGATGCCTTTTTGTCATAAGGTTGTGCAAAGCCACTTCTGCCAAGACCAGCTACTGAAAGACGAAGCTGTAAGACAGTGACTTACAGTTTAAAATACAAGTTTTCTTGTTATTTTTTACTTCCAAGTATAAATCAGTTATTGTAAGTCCTTATGCTTGTGAATATAAATATGCATTTTGGGACAAACATGATGTGGATTTTCAGGGATGTATTACTAAACAACTGACATTGTAACATCAAAATTTTTTTTCAGTATATGGATTTAAAAGAAAAGTAGTGAGAAGAATATACTGATACTGCATGAAGGCCATTTTCTTTCAGTAGCACTAGATCTCACAGATGGACTGTCACATCATTATGTTGACTTGCAAACTGGGAATATGCTTTTTAAAAAATGTAATTTTGAGTTTGTGAAAACAATGGAAACGAAGGAAGCCCTTTACCGAAGCACTAAAACCATACAGAGGGTGGTTATGATGCAAGTCTTCAAAATAAAAAACACTAGGCTACAGGCAACACGGCCAGAAGCATAGCAAAAGAATTGTGAGGCTTAGCAGAGGCATGCAAGAGACGGGTTGGCTTGTCGGCCTTCATGGGGCTGGGGAAAGGGTATTGGAACAAGAATAAAACCTTGCTCTTAGTAAAATTTTTGTACAGTTTGCCCAGCTGACTGGGAAGGCAGGGCAGGCCCAGGGTATCAACATTTATCTCTTTCACCAAGCGCTGCTGGGGTGGGGCGAGTGGGAGGGCTCCTGCCTTGCTGTTGGGCCTGAAATGTGTGCCTTGCTTGATAACTGTCCACAGGAGGATGCATATGTGTTTTTAGATATCTTCTCATGAATTTTTTGCAGTGGCTTGAACACTTCTGCCTTCATTTAAAATCTCTGGAATATATGCAATTTAGTTAGTAATTTCTTTATTATGTGTAACAGAAGTCGGCATGGGGAATTCTTGCATCCCTTTAAATAGCTCATGAAATTAACCAAGTACAGTGACTAGTCTGAAGATAGTTTTTAAAATCCTGAACCCAATGTAATTTTTGGCCTGAATGCAATTTTCAATTTGGAGTCAACATGACAACTCGCCTGATACTGCAGATGGCTCCTGCTTTTGCAGAAAAAGCAGTTTATTGTCCTGAAGATTGAGTTACATGAAAAAATGCTGGAATAGGGTTATGTTGAGATGGTGCTCCTGAGTTTTTACTTAAAATTGTTTTCTCCCTGTAATAGATGGATTGCCCAGATGCAAACTCCAAATCCCACAGTGGTATCAGTACTTCTGTGCAAAAATACTTTGGCAGCTCTCTGATCATTAAAATGCACATCAACATACAGTTCTTTGAGCTTGTGACTGTTTTCACCAGTGTGCCGGCAGCATTCTTGAAGCAAAGACCTCTGAGCCTCTGCAGTGTGAGACTTAACCCATGGTCCTAATCACCTCTTGTCTCTAAACATTTGTTGGTACTTTTCACAGTAGGAAGTTTATTAACTCTGATGTTTGCATTAAGTTCAGTTTCGATAATTATATTGTGACTACGTACAGTATTGCACCACAGTATTTTCTGTTGCTATGTCTTTCCCTTCTCATCCTAAAACATGGTATGGTAGTCATGATTTCTTCTGCAGTACTTAGATATGCTTCATATGCATCAGTAAAGCCAAGGTCCACAATTAGCATTGCCCATCTTGCTGAGTTGATGAAGCATTGCTGAGAAAAGCTGCAGTGTGTGTTGTGTTGGGAAACGGACTGTCTGGTGAGAGTGGGCACAGTGGAGCATGTCTCATGGCTTTTGTTGAGTTGTCACAGCCCCCTTTGCCTATTCTTCTGGAATTAGTCACGACTAGTGCCTCTGAGATTCAGTCATGAATCTGTGTGGGTGTGCCTAAGTGGGAGAGAAATGTTCTTTGGTTTTTGCCACTTCCCCATTTCAAGTTTTAGTCATATGACTTCCTTGGGTAAATCAGGTTGTGCAGTTAACTGATCCACATCCTTCCTTCACCAAAACATCTGCTGACCACATTGAGGTACCTGATTCACAAAAGGGACATGTGGCAATTTCTGAAAATTGATGTTGAGCACCTTTGAGTTTGCAAAATCAAAGGCTACCTCCCGCTGTGTGTGGTTACTCAGAAAAAAAAAGGGTGGTTTTGTCATTTCATTGCAGGAACCCAGTCTACTTCTCTTTCTGAAAGAGTTATTCTCTCATCTTGCTAAATCTGAAGTAGGTCCAGAATATCAGCAGTCTTATGAAAGAGAGAAGATTGACGGGGTGTTTGAAGTGATTAAAACTATGTTAGAACCAATTAGAGATGGTGTTAGAGTGATATTGGCTTACTTTTTAATAATGAAAAAGAATATATTTGTATATTTCATTCAGGTACTGCTGTAGGTGAAAAAAAAAGCAGCTTAAATTTTGAGTCCTAAGAAGCAGCAGATAACTGATTGTATGTAAGTGTCTGAACCTCTGGAATCAAGCATGCTGCTCCCTGGAAGCTGTTGGAGAACTGGAGATTCTATATCCTCAGCAGTATTTTTTCTTGTAAACGCTTTCTGCCATTAAACAGAAACACTGAAAATAGTCCTTGAACATCCCCCAACCTAAGAAACATAGGCTTTTATACCTGGTTTTGCTGGGTCTGGATTAATTCCTCAGTAGCTTCAGGCAGGCACACCCAGTCTTAACATCTTTTCTTCCCCTAATTTAGTGTTTTCATGTGGCCTGGAAATCTGCTTTGTCTCCAAGAGAAAATAAGATAAAATAACTGATGAAAGGCTGTGAAACTGAAAGCATAGCATGATTTTAAGGCAATGATAGAAGAAATATCCATGAAAATGTATCTGAGAGTTAATCATATAGGATCTCCTTTAGACTATGCAAAGGCTTTGAAATGTTGAATGTATGGCCAGAGAAAGGTGATCAAGAAAACAAAGAAAACTAAGTCATTCTTTGCCTCAGAGAGGAGAAACAGATTGTTTGGATGGATAACTGAAGCCAGAGATTAGGAAGGGGAGCAATAAAGAAGGAAGAGGGGATATTAATTTAAAAGTATGGAAAAGAAAAAGAGAAAATCTGGAAGAAATATTAATGAAAATGGAGGCAAGAAAAGGGAGTTAGACTTGAGGTGGAAAAACAACACTGAGAAGACTTTGAAGTAATTGTGATGCAATTAGTGTGCTGTAAAATGTGTGTAATTAACTTCTGCCACCCACTGTATCATATTTGAAATTCAAATGACAAAGTTGTCTGTCTTTGCTTTTCTCTTGTAATCTCTGTTTAAGGAAAATGCCTGTGTTGGAATTGGAGAGTGAGCGATTCTGCAGTGTGGTTTACAGTGTGTTCCACTTCCAATGCTCTCCATCAAATCCAACCCGCTTTCTGAACAGAAGCTACTAGAATACAGAAACGCAGGAATCTCAGTCTACCTAACACCCAGGCAGAAAATTTGTTTACGTGGCACAGATATAGAATATGTTCCAGATTCTACTTTCTGGAAGGACTGCATTTGAAGACTCTTTGGTCAGTTGGGTTTTTTTGGTGCTGGTGAGGGACTGTCCATGTAGCACAGCTTTCACACAACACATTAAATGGAAAGAATTGCACCCTCGATTCTGGTGACCACTTGCCTTGTACAGACACAACTCCAAAGCAAGTTTCTTTACTAATCAGTGGCTTGGCTTGCAATGGGATCTGTTTAGTACATAGAATCCCAGAATGATTTGGGTTGGAAGGGACCTCAAAAACCACTTATTTCCAAAGCCCCCACCACGGCCAGGGACAGCTTCCACTAGACCAGGTTGAAGCAGGAGAAGCAGCTGTATTTTCTAGTGGTTTTAATCATGCTGTCAAAGAAGCCTCTCACCTGAAAAGCAGTAGGAGAGTGCGTTTTGAGGTAAGCAAGGACCTGCATGACTAGGTCAGTGCTGGCCACCACCTTCAATGGCACCAGTGTGCACTGACTGCTGTGTCCTCTCAGATGTAGGGATAACTCGTGCAAAGAGCTGGAGGCTTGAAATGAAATGAGGACAAATGAAGAGAACTAGAGTACGCTAAAATCAAGGGGACAGGCTCCTCTTCCCTGTAAACATAAAAGTGGGCAGATGAAGAACGAGCACAAGTAATTGGAAAAAAATATGCGTCCTTGTAAATCTACATTGCTGGATCAAGGACAATTCTGTTCTCTGCCATAAGTGTTTCTCCCTCTCCTAGCTTGTGCAGATGTACTGCTACTCTCCTAAATGTTGCTGGTCTGTGTAGCAACTCACAGAAGTGACTTGCAGGGCAAACATTGAAACCGAGCCCAGGGAGCACATCCAGCTGGTAAACAGTCCCTGTCAGCTGCTAGGATGACAAGTATTCAAGCAAAATATTGTCATGTGTGGAAATAACCAGGCTAGATGATGCTGAAGTGGAACTCATTCTGACAGTGTCTGGGATTTTCTCTCCCTTATAGAAGCTGGGAAATCCCTCTCAGACTTCTTTTAAAGTTAGCTTATAATTTGTGGGGAAAGTCTTGTGTAACTTGTACTTTGAGAGCCTATGACTTCTTAGTAGCTTTCAGAACCTGCTTTTTTGGGGAAGTTGCAGGGTGCTGTATGGATTTAGAGTGATCTGAACCTGCTGGAAGTGGGAAGAAATAAAGTAGGCAGGAAAGAGATATTTGAAGGGAAACCAGCTTTCTGGTTCAATATGTCTATAAAAACCAGCCATTTAAACAGGAATGCTTTTCCAGCTTGGGAATTAGTATGTTTAATTGGTATGTTTATGTAATGTTTTAAACATTAGTATGTTTAATTAGTATGTTTAACCTAGCTCTTTCATATGTGAAGAATTCTTGATTTTCAGTAATTTCTTTCTGCCTTTGGTGTCAGAGGAGTGTCAGGTTTTTGCTTGGGTTTAATGTAGTGCAGGCTCCTGGTGAAGTCCTCAGTTCCCTTGAGTTGATGCAGCTCCTGTGAGTTAAGGCAATGGGACTGCTGAATGTTTTCTGCTTGAGCTTTATTCTACTGCACAGCGCCCCTCAAAATTTTCATACTTCTGCAACAGGAGGGCACCTAGTCCTTTCCAGTAGTGCAAAAGCCATGTATTGAATAGACTGAAGAAACTAAGGTCCAATATGTTTTGGGAGAAACAGATCCATAGCAGAATCTAATGTACATCAGCTTCATTTTTCTCAAAAGTATTGCAGAGAATCCATTCCTCTGGGCTGGGGCTATAAATATATTTTCAAGTAAAGTGCCTTTTAGAAGTGTTTTTAATATCTGATGTCAGGGTAGTTGCTATTTGTGGTTTTACTCAGCCCTGAAGGGGTAATACTTAATACTGTCAGAGCATGAGCTTGGATTTTACCTCAAGTCTGAGCCTGTAGTCTGCTTTTCTTTCTCTGTATTTTGTTTGGGTTGTTTAAGAATCCTTGTTTGTTTTGCCCTGCACAGGCAATTAAAAGTGGGGCATGATGACTTTCCCAGGTTGGCTATGTAAGATGTGGGTCAGTTTCAAATCCTTGGAGAAAACTTGCCACGATATTTTACAAGCCTCACTTATCCAAGCAGAAGTGACTCATTTAAACCGCTATCACTATGATGATTCAGGCTCTGTTAACAAGTTGAAATAAGCAGGTCATGACCAGACATACAGATCTATTTGGATTTATTAAGAGATTTCTTTTTACAGCCCTACCATCAGATGATATAGCTAAGAGTCTAACAGAGTCAGTTTAGCACAGAGGTATGTAGTCAGTTTTATTTAAAAAAAAATGGAGAAAAAAAAAATCTGTAAAACATTGGACTATGTCTTTGGATGTGTTGTTGTTATATTCTCAGATATGACCTCCCATTCTGGCAATTCTGGCAAAAAAAGGATCCTCTTTACTGTAACACTGAGCTTAGAAAAACTTTCAAGAAAGTGGTACAAAATCATCAAAATAATGTTTGCTTTTTTTTTTTTCCCTTCTCTACAGAAGATAAGAGCCAAAAAAAAAAATAATCAGATTTTGGCCTTTCCCTGAATATTAGTATTCCAGTCCCTGTGTCAGCACTGTGAACTGGCACCAAAGTTGGCAAATGACTCCTGCTGCAGCAGAGAAATAAACCAGCCTCACATCTCTGAAGCTCCCCTAGATGCTTCAGTTTCAAGCCCTCTGGTACAGTCTCCTCCTAATTTGTTTCCTGAAGAGCTTGTAAACATCTGTGGACTTCTTCATTGTGCCACACTCAGGACCATCCCAGTGTTTTTAGTGCTAAATTACAAGTGCCATGTCCCCTCCACAACTGATCCTGCCTCACTTGTACAAGTTGCAACAAGATAGCCTGTTTTGCTCCCATCCAGCTCTTATGCATATTGTTATGACCTTCTGTGAACCTCTTAAAACATTTCATAAGAACAGAATTTGGTACATCTGCCACAACAACATGAGAAAAAGTTATATCCTTTGATGCCTCTGTAGATGGAATCTTCAAAGGAATTTTGTTCTTCAGTAGAAAACAAGGATGCAGCACTTACACCCACCCACAAGCAGAAATGTGACTGGGCTTCAGTTTTCAGCTACTATTAATGTTTTTCTGCAAAGGTCCAGGTTCCCTCTAGACTTTTGTCTGGGGGCAAGCCATACTGTTTTTTAACACTGTACTTTAATATTTTTTACAATGAATAGTCATAGGACAGTACTTTGGTTTTATCTGATGCATTTTGTGAATTCCAGTTACTTTTTGTCTTGTATCTTATGTTGTGTGTTCACTTGTGCTGAGCCCATTCCTCTGTTAGCCCCGCAGAAGGTATTAGGAATGCTCAGCAGACACAGATCCGTGCTGCAAAATTTTGCTGTTCCAAGTTTTGTTATGAAGTAATGGATATTAGTCACATGTGCTGGTGACACTGTGACATCAGGATGCTGTGGTACATCACATTTCACCTTGTAGCTGACTGCTGCAGCAGTTGAAGCTGATGTATTCTTTCGACAGAAAAAGGAGAGACCTCCTTTCCATGCTTTGGTGCAAAATTATGGAACACTGAAGAAGTGTGTGTCCAGTAATGGATTAGCATGAAAGAATTAATAACACTAGGGAAAAGCAGGCCATATTTTTGCCTTTTCCACTTGTCAGTGTTTTTGCAGTCCAGAATTTTTGCAAAAGCTGAGTCTTACAGTTCTTGTATGCTTAATTCTGTCCTGTCAGCAGATATCTAAACCCTTGCAAAGAGATATTTGTTCTATCCCTCTCTTTTTTAGTATAGTAAGTTAGTCTTTTTTTATTCCTTTCTTATGCTTGTAAAATGCTTTTCATTGAAATAACTTTCTGATAGCTTAGAACTAAAATAATGCAAATTGCCTCTGGATTTACCTAGTATTAGTAATCCCATGTTTGTGAAATGAAAATGAAAAGCATCAGACATCAATGAGAATTGCCACCTTCGACTAAGAAGGCATATTAAAATGAAGAAGAATGAGCATCTCTGAAATTAGTCTTTCCTGACTGTTTTTGTGACTTGCTTGGTTGCAGCCCTGGTGTGTTTCTAAGAGCTCCAGGCACTCTCAGATGGGATGACATCACCCTTGGCACTGCCTTCCTCTCCCCTGCCGTGTACTTGAAAGCACATGTGGCCCAGTTCACATGAAATACAGCGGTATGGAGCAAACTGTGGGTGATTCCCCGCCAAGTATGAAAGGGCAAATTGCTGGGCTGGCTCCTGATGTTTTGTTGTGTGACCTTCTCTTGTGGTAAACCAGCTTCAGAGCCCTCCTCTTGAAAGCTGCTGATTGCCTCTGTAAAGCCCACAGCTCTCAGCCATCCCTGCTATATCTTCAGAAGTCTTCCCATCACTTTCTTCCTGGCAACTGGGCTTGAGCTGTCTTGCCTGCCTCTAATCCCCTCCCCATGCTGAGCTGCCCTTGGATTTCTTTCCTCTTCCTTTTCCAGGCAGGACGATAATATGTAGGTGGTATTTTTATTTTGAATGGAGCATTGGTGAACTTGGCAGTGCTAGGTTTACAGTTGGATTCAGTGATCTTAAGTATCTTCTCCAAGCTAAATTACTCTGTGATTCTATTACCCGTTTGCTGCAATGTTGCTGCTAAGCCCACGTGTGGCAGAAGAGGAGCCTTCTGGCAGCTTCCACTCAGAGCTACCTGTCAGGTCTGGCCTTTATCTAACTGTGCAACAGAGAGTTCTCAAGTCAACACCCTTTCAGTTTGACAGCAGAAATATTGAAGAGGGTTGTTTTCTTGTAAGAAAATTGTATAGCGGCTCAAATGCCCCCAAAGGAGGAATGTCTCTCCATAGATGGCACCTGTTCATCATGCATCGAGGGTCTGTCTGATGCTGCACGAATATAGGGGGGGAGGGTCACAAGATTTATGTGTTATCTACTTTTTTGTACTCAGTCTTACCAAACTAGCTATTTTATTAAGCCTCTTGCTGACTTTCTTGCTAAGATCTTGCAAAGAAGGAGCCTGGTGGCATCCCCTTCCCACTTGTTCCCAGTGCAGAAGAGTTGGGAGAGGAGCTTGAAATCATGACACTGAACGTGTGGGTGTTGTGAGGTTGCAACTGGCCTTCAACAAAAAAAATGTAGAGCCTATAGCTGGTGTGTGGGGCCAGAGTATTGTTCCCAAACACCTACACTTCATATGTCCCTCCTTCTGTGCTGTGGTTTCCTTGGGAGTGAAATGCCAGCCAGTGGATGGGCAATGAGTCATGGCACACTTGAGTGATAGCCAGTGACTTCAGTTACTCCAGTGACAGGCAAGGCAGGAGTGCAGGGTTCATCCACTACTCAATACAGACAAGTAGCTGTGACTGCAGGTGGTTACCTGTTAGCTGTGAGTGCCTGTGGATTTTAAGGAGATGATGTTACAGATGACAAAAAAAGAAATATGTCGTTTTTCTGTCTTGATCTGAAATTGTAAGTGCCTACACATAAATCTCTGGTGATAAAACCTGTGTTATGGTGACAAAATTTTACAGACTGAGGGTCAAAATGTTAGAAATGGGCATGCTGTGACCTTTATTCCTCACAAGGTTAAATAATTTTTAAATATTATCCAATAAAGAGCTGAGCTTATGAGCTTGGTATGCTTTTCTACATGTGTTCATGAACTGCATACAGCAATTCTTGCATTTCCAGCTACTAATAAAATAAAAAATTGTGCAGAGACTATTTTTCTAATGTGCTCTTATTTCACATTCTTTCACAGCCCATCTTTCACATAAATATTTCCTGGTTTGTAAAATATATGGAGGCATTAGCTATTTTTAGATCTCTGCCTGCAACAAGAATGTAAGGTTAATGTGGTGTTTATACTGCTCCACAAAGTAAATGTAATGTTACACACAGAAGTGTGGGGTGGGGCTCTTTCCCTCTCTGTGTTACTGCTTTGCATTTAAACTTACAACAAATGGTAAATGTCCAAACTAACAGAATAAAACGTCTTTGAAAACTGTAGTTGTCTCATCTTGGTAGGATTTTCTCAACCAAATAATCATCTACTTAAAGAAATTTTAGAACAAACACCACTAGAAAGAGCCAGTAGCTTCTTTTGTTTGTCAGATTCTGCTGCATAACCTCTTCTGCACTTTTGTAAATACATCAAATTTTACTCTAACAGCACCAACCATTTAGACTCTAAATTTAGAACCTTGTTTTAAATGTTTGGAACTTGATGAGATTTGTGCTAGACATTTGCTTTGGTTTTGCTGAGATTGTCTCAGTTCTCATGAGATCAGAGTTGTGCTGGAAAGCCACTATGTAATGCCCAGTTTTGTTATTAGAATTCTCATGGGATTTTGTGGTCTGCAAACTGTTTGCTCGTGTAAGGAAAGTTTCATGCCCCATCCTTTCATTGCCATTGATCACAGCAATTTTGGAGTTATGAGGGAACAGTCAGTATCTCATACATTGAGACAGACAGATAAATATCTGAAAGTAGTAAAGAAGTGACATCCTATACACGTATGGGAAGCACACATGTCCTCCTTATAAAAGGGGAACCTTAGAGGACAGTACAGGGACCAAGATCAGGTGGTGTTGTCTTGAAGGAGGTTTGCTTTCCCCTAAGTTCCAATTAAAATCTTGTTCTTCTGACCTTATGTAAGTTGGATCAGGATATGCTGTATTTTATGTAGAAAGGCAAAGTTGAGGCAATACAGCCACAGCCTTGAGCACCAGTTTTACAGTTTTTCACAGACCTGGTTAAATAAGGTGCTCCTAAGCATGTAGAAATCTGGTGTGGGAACAATATCTTCTGAATGGCCCAATTTCCATTTGAAGAAAGGTCAAGAAAGCTTTGAAAATCTATGACTTTTATAATTTTCTGTAATTTACAAAAGACTGTATCAAGGTATAAATCACCATCTGTTTCCAAGGTAATTGACTGAAGTGACTTAATTTGTCGTCTCACCTGCTACCCTTTAAGCATGAGTTGGAGGGTAATTAGTTGTTTTCACTTAGCATGTTTACCTTTTTTTTTGGTCTAGGAATTCTACAAAAATAATATTGTTGCCCATTTGTTTTAGGATAGAATAATTGAATGTTCAGTGGCTGAGTTATGAGGCTGGAGAAGAAATTGTTCATCACCAGTGGATTGTGCTGCTGCTTTGTAAAGCACAGGGGCAATGATGTTATCACTTAATTATATACTTCTGAGGTAACCTTCTCAGGCTTTCTTGCTTAGCCTTCTGAGGCACAGGGCCAAGTGTCACCTTGAGATCCATCACTTGAGAGCCCCACTGGCTCCTGTAATGCACTTGCAGCTCTCTGAGCTTTGTATCACTTTCAGGAAGTACAGCTTGTCCATAGCAAATAACAGTCACTTGTTTCCATCTTTTTATTGCTGGCAGCACATAAGAAAATGCTGCAGGATCCCAAAACTGGGTAGATTATTTAATAAGAGAAAAGTAAATGTTGAGATAGATTTGCCTGCCTTCAGAATCTAGAAGCATATAAGATCTGTTGTAATTACAGTATTTTGAAGTAGAACAATATTGGAAACTTGTCTCATTCACAATCAGAGTTAATGATAGAAAAACCATGAAGTTTTTCTCGCTATCAGCACTGTCACTTTTTTATGAAGAATTATGAACACAGTCACACACACACCTTCCCATGTAAATGAATAGGTAAATGATTATTAAAACTAACAGCTTTAATAGTCATGATTGGTGGTACACAGACACTTTTAAGGGTTTTCCTTTACAGTTTAGCAGCCTTTTAGTAAGCCTGCCCCCTCACATGCAAATGTTTGAAATATTTTTGTCATCTTGAAGACAATGTTTTTTTATTACAGATATATATCTTGCAGAATGTAATAAATAAATTTCTCTTTTCATACCAGGTATAGTAAAATAATACAGCAAAATCAGTTTGGGAGAAGATTTCATATTTTTGTGTACACTCTAGGAACTGACGCAGTCTTAATATGCAATGGAGAGTGGTGAGAGGAAGGGGTTGCTGCCTTCCCGCTTCTGCCTCTTGCAAAATTGTTTCTGCTTTCTTTGTCAAGTTGTGATGTAGTAACTCAAGGTTCTGCCTAAAATATGTACCAACAGGTTGGGTGGTTCACATGGTTATATAGTGACAGTGTGGAATCATGAGGACCTTACAGAGTGTGTGGTGGTTTACAATCACGGGTACGTTCAGGAAGGAGAAGATAAGCGAAGGAGAAGGAACTCTCCATAAGCATATCCTGCTGTTCTTGTGCAAAAATAAAACTTCAAAGGGTAGATTAACCCTTTCGATGACAACAATTTTGAAAATTTCCTCTTTGATCTTTTGGTGCATTTTTCGAGCTGCACATCTTGAACCTGTGTAGATGTAGAGTAGAGATGTAGTGATGTAGAGATGTAGTGTAGAGGCTGAAATTTAGGGGAAGGATTTAGTAGCTATTTTAGCTGTTATTTAAATTGTATTTTACACAAATATTATATTACAGAAGGAAAACCAGATCTGATTATATTTGTGCATGTAAACTCTACTTACATCTTCTTTTGAACAATGCAAACCTGGGAACAATTTTTTCTGGTGTTTAATTTGTGTTGACTTTTTTTTTCCTTTCTTTTTTTCCTCTCAAATGTTAATGTTGATTGCCTGACTATTAGTACCTGGAACTCTGCCAATGTGAACCATTAACCACACATTCCTTTTAACTAGCAAATTTATAAAGATTTACAAACTTGTTAGATGACAGCTACCAGAATTTTCAACAAATGATACTATTTTGAATTCTTCTGCTGCACAGAGTTAAATTGAAAAGAATTCAGAAGGAAACATTTTCATCTTATTTAATTCCTGGAATACTTTAGCTGGCAGCTACTCTATTCGGTTTATTCCCTACTTTATATTATAATAGGTTCAACGGCTTTTCTAACTTTAAAGAGCAAACTTCAAGGGCAGAAGTTGCTTAAAGAAGTACAGTTGTAAAAATGCTCAAAATTATGAGATTGCAGTAAGCTTTGATACTTCTTTATCCTCCTCAAAATAAATGAAAAAGAATGCAGAAAAGCCTTAATGGGTGTTTAAATGGAGTACCAAACTGAAGGGTATGAGCAATGCAATGTGGAAAATAAAATATTAATTTTAGTGATTGTTGCTCCTATTTCCACTAATATGTTCCATTTTTTCATGCTAACCTCCCCCCAAAACTAATCACAAACCAGTCTCAACAATGACTGAGCACTGAATGAAATATATGAGGAGAGAGATGAAGAGAGCCTCACATTAATGATACTAATTTCCATTACAGCATGTTAAAATTTAAATACTCATGCAAGCAATATCACATAAGGTCAGCCTCCTGGGAAGGGCAGAAGTTAGGGCTTTTGACATAGATCCTTTCACTCACTCCCTTTAGTGCTTAGTCCTTACTTCCCACTCTGCCACCCAATCCCTGAAAATGTTTAATGCCAGGTTGGATGAGCAACCTGATCTAATGAAAGGTATCCCTGTTAAAACTTGTCGGGGCTTTTTTTGTTTTGTTTTGGGTTTTTTTAAACAGACAGGTTGCTTCCTACCTTATAAATTAGATTCTTCTGCAAAAATCTGTCACTTCACTCTTACAGTAACAAAGTTTAATTCATGTAAAGTAGTAAAATCTGGAACTTTTAATATTGATAGAGAAAGTTAAGGTTTGCTTTAATTATGAGAGGATAAAATTATTTTGCAAAGTGGCTCTGCAGATTGATGTTACCAACATGCATACCAACTCAGTAATAATCATTCCAATATTCCAGTTCCTAATGCAAATATAACATGGTTCCTCTTTAATCTCATTTTAGTATTCCAAAATTATTATGTTTAAGATGACTTTGTCCATTTTGGCACACTGGCATTCCAATGAATGAGCTTGTGCTTGACTGATTATTTCCCACAAGTCATGTAGGTCCTGGCCTAGAAGTCAAACCGAGATGTGGAAAAGAGCATCTTGTGTCCCTCAGCACCCAGAGGACACTTTTCTCCAAGGAAAATCCCACTTTTGCACTGGATGTGCTCGGAGATCAATGCTTGCTCAGTGACAAGCTGTGAAAATAAGGCTACCAGAAAACCACGTTAGTTGGTTTTGTCAAAGCTTTCTCAAGAAATATTCAGTGCATGACAATCTCTCTCTCCTGCGCTCATTGTAATAATTTTCAAGTTTCCTAATTTCTGGGAGCAAGTATGACATTTGTTTTGTCATATATATCAAGATGCTAATATTGCCTTACAGTAACTTACATTTTTCTTGTTGCTAATTAGGAAAAACCAATTCTAATTACTTTGGCTTTTAAGTTACCCAGCAATTAAGCAGCAAAATGTTTGTCTGTCTAGTGCTTGTTCTTAGAAGCTAGAGAGCTTGAAGGGCTGTTCTGTTGTTTATGAAATACATTGTATCTAGCCTTACCACTTGATCTTTTTCTGTAGAACAGGATGGTGTTGTTTTTGTTTGCTTTTTTTTTTTTTTTTTTGAGCTGGGCTGATGATGATGCTCTTTGAGACATAGCAAATAGACAGATGTGTTGTGCTGACTAGCATTTCTCTTCAGACTATGTCCCTTAATCTCTATGGAAAAATGTGTTTTGCATGGAAAGGTATTTGTCTAATGCTTCCAGAGTCTCTGTCTCTTTGCTGTACTTGCTACCACTTGTTTTTTAGTGTATGTTTTGGATCACTGGTCAAAAGATTGAAAGTGTTAAATCAACACTTGAAAGAAGAAGGTGAAGTGGTGAGTGGCAGTTTGTTTAGTTTTGGGTTGTTTTTTTTGGGTAGTATTCAACTTGGCAAAGCTCCAGTCCAGAGCATATACTTCTCTCTGGCATCTAGTCCACAGAAGAAATGTCCTTGAATGGGCTGGTTTGACTTATCTAGTATAAACTATACTAGTCAGCTTTCTCAAAGTTAAGCAAAATGTTTATGGCAGCCTGCTGAGAGGACAGTTTCAAATCCTGTTAAGATCTCATGGCACAGTACTGCTGGCTGCCTAAATAAAAATTTGACAGCTCGGTTTATTATTTTCTGGTGATTAGTAATGTATCCCTGATGACTTGATGTAAGTGATAAATGCACTTGGAAATCCTATGGTACTTTTCGAGTGGTTGAGCTCAGTCTTTTCAAGGCTAGGATTGTGCTGAAGATGCTCTTTGGTCATCATTGGAATTAGGGAAAATTTAATGACGGTAAGTTGCATTGCACTGCTCCCTCAGCTAATCCTGTAGTGCACATGCCTGCTTTTGAACTTTTCTTTGCATTATTTTTCTTCTGATTTAGGTAAGATCCCAACTCTGGATGCTAAAGCACAATCAGGAACCCCAAATGGTATGACAAATATATATGAACACTTTTAGAGTCACGGGTAGATATTCATAAAGATGGGGGGTGGTTAAAGTAGTCTCCATTATGGGTCAGATACTATCAGAACTGTGAGCCTGAAAAACCTACGTGCAAATCCAGCCTCTGCCTGTCTGGGCTGGATTCCTGTAGGTCACACAATTTATGACCGCACTATGATTCGATTCTCCAGCTGGCTACAATCTGTGCATATGCTTAAAAACCCCCTTTATTCCTATCACTTTTTGGCAGCTCATGCCTAAGACCTGTCTCCTTGAAGATATTTTATCTGTTCAGTTTCATCTGTTAGGCAGATTAAACACATCAGCACCTACTCAACCTTGATAGCCTTTCAGCACACAGCCAAAGGAGCAGTAGGTGTACTGTGGGAATACCTCCCCTGAACAGTGTGGGTTAACAGTTGAAGTAATCACTAAAGAAGTGGGAGATCTGCTGTGCTGGAGATGGGCTATAACTTCCTCCTTGGCACAAAGTCTTGCCATGATAAGCTTAGGAAATTAAAAGGAGCCTTCAGCATATTTGACTTGAAGAAACTCTTACAGCTTTAATTTCATTAGAAAGAGGAGAGCAAGGAAGAGTGGAAAAGAATCCCCTGTCTGGCACGTCCTCCTGAGAGTCGCTGGATAACCTTAGTATCAGGTTGTGGCTGTAATAAAGGTAGCTGTAGAGCTAATATTTTTCCTTTCCTGCTGAACTGCTTTGAGGTTTTGTTTCTTGCTCATAGACATAAGACAGGGATCTGTAGCATCCACATTTTCCAAAATTAATCATTCATCTAAATGCTTTCAGAATGAGATATCTTCACCATTCTTCCCTTGAAGGTGGATCCTGATTTCTTTATATGGAGAGCAAACCTACTTATTAGAAAAATATTGATGCCAATAGAGGGACTAACATCAGCTCATGATGATGAAGTTGGCATTTATTTGGGGTCACTGCATTAGCTGTTCATGCCTTTTTGAGTGCATTGTAACTAAAACTTGCTTGATAAAATCTAACCCTGCTGTTGCAAAAAAACTGTTCAGAGGCAAAAGAATTATTTGTTCTTACTCCTTGGACAGTACTGTGTACAATATTCCAGTTGAGTAAAGAATGGTGTGGTTGTATGAGGTTGTTTTGCACTGCTAGTGCCTTTGCTTTCTCACATTTCAGCTGTGAACTGAGCGAGTCCAGCAGACGGGGCATAGTTGCTGTTATTAGTTTAAAGCTGACTAGCATTTCGGTTTCTTCTTTATGAAAGGCATTATAAAAGCCAGATTGCTACTATTAATAACAGATGTGATCTAGCTCTGTCACAATTCAGGGCTTTGGTTCACTAATCCATAACATTACACTCTCTTACGTTGTATTATTCTTCAAGTGGAAGAATAAAGCACACGATACACTTTGTATTATGTTTGCTTAAATACGGGGAGTTTAATTCAAATGATTTTTATATATATTAAAATATATGTTCAAGAGATATGTAAATAGGGATACTTAGAAGGATATAGTGGGAGATATCTTTAATAATAACAATATATTTAGTATATGTCTCCTACTAGTGGGACAAACATATTATACCCTTTTGTCCCATATTATCCCTTTGATGTTCAAGGCCAGGTTGGATTGAGTCCTGAGCAACCTGATCTAGTGGATGGTATCCCTGCCAATTGTGGGGTGGGGTTGGAACTAGATGATTTTTAAGGTTGCTTTCACCCTAAGCCTTTCTATGATTCTTTCTATATATCACTTTTCTTTGCTCAGCAGAGCCTCTAACAAGGATTAGGAAGGCATACTTCTAGGTGTTGTACAAACACAATGTGAAATTCCTCTACTCCAAGAGACCTTGGCATTGACAGACTGGGTATGCAGACATTAGGGCAATATGCAGAGAAGGTGAAGTCAAAGCAGTGGTGGAAGTTTCCACACTCACAGCTAGTCATCGTAGATGACTTGTGATGGTGACAATTTGCATTTTTGGTCTTTTGGTTTTTTAAGTTTAATTTCAGGTTCCTTTTTTATAATGTAGGACTTCCTTTCTGTTGGTGTGTAGACTACTTACACGTCACATTTTTTATATACTATGATTAACCCCTTCTTTGGAGAAGAAGTCAACAGGAAGAGCACCTATTAAAATAGCTGTGCTGGTTTAAAACACAGTTGAAAAAATTAAACCAACTCTCTTTTCCCCAAACCTCGGCCAATAATGGAGGAGACACTAGGAAAGATTATAAACTGGAATAACAGCTTATAGAAAATCACAATAACCACAAGTGGTGTACAAAACAGAGAGTGTTTTACCCACAGATGGGTATCCAGCACTGAACTCTTCCCAAGGACAGTGACCAGAGGTGTCCAGACAAAAGCAATACAGTGATTGGCCCCAAGGTATTTGGGAAAACAAAAGCAATACAGCCATGAGGCAATATGGTTTAATGTTCTGCCCCTCCCAGTCTGAAAAAAACTCCCAAACTAGCAAAGAACTAGAGCAAACAAACCCTCTCAGAAGCTAGATTATTCATGCTGCGCCATTTCATTGCCTTGGACTGCTCCATTTCACTGCTTCAACTCTGTTCAGCTGCCTCTGGCACCGGCTCTGCTCACTGAGAAAATCCTCCTTCTTGAGAGCCCCAGCTCTTCCTGCTGGAAAACATTCCTCTAGGAATGATGTGGGCAGTATTGAACAGATAGATAGTGGTGAAAGCTCCCCCTGCTTTTCTCTATAACCATGACACTAGCTATTAAACCAGTGTATTGGTTTTTCTGTGGCCAGGTTTTGGTAGCAGTGGGGCTTTAATGCATATATTTCAAATAAAAAAAAAAGTTTTATTTTTAAAGGAATGCTGTGATCAAAAGGGTAGCTATCTTTTCTATTTGGGAACGCTTTCACAGATTCATAGAATATTCTGAGTTGGAAAGGACCCACAAGGATCATTGAATACAACTCTTAAGTTAATGGCCTATACAGGGAGTAAATGCATGACCTTGGTGTTTTTTAGCAGCAACTGAGCTAACCTCAGGGTTTCATTTTGAAAAAATGAGAATATAACTCCTCAACTGACTTCTCCCTCTCTTCCTCTGAAGACCTTTGTTGTATTTACTCTTTACAAGGGCCAAAGCTCTCAAAGTGAATGGACAGTGTTGATGAGACTGAGAACTCATGAGGACAGACTGTATAGGGATGATACGGTGTCTTCCTGCCTTTTTTTTGTTTGTGAAGAATTCAAGAATATATTGGATATGTAGAGAGAGGAGACTAGTTTTCCTTTTCAGTTGAAATTCTTAAGCAAACTGTTTTATCTCATATTAAAATGACCGTTCACACCACGGTTTAGATGGTTTAAATGGTTTAGATGGTATAGATGTTAGACTGATGTTGAGAGGTTGTTAACCTAGGAAAAGGTTGGACTTGATGATCTCCATGGTCTTTTCCAACCTTATTAATTCTGTGTGTAATTCTGTGTGTAATAATCAAAGATAGGAATGCTTTATTTATAGTTGAGATAGAATTTAGGACCAAAAGGGACCATTACGATCATTTTATCTAACATCCTAAATAATTATTATTTGCTCTTGTGGAATGGAAATTTAAAAAAATATTTTTGAAACAGCAAACTCTATAAAAAGGTAAGGATTTTACATCCATTTGGGCTGAACCAAGAAGATTTTTTTTTTTGTGATATGAAATGATGCTGAATCATACACACTGTTGGTTGTATCTCATTCTAAACAGTACAGATTCATATTTCTCTGAGGAAGAATATTTTTAACTTGCAAAATATTGAGGATTTCTGCCACTAGATATTTGTTATGAGATTGATCTCTTTATAATTTTCTTTGGGAAAACGTTAAAACAAATGTTCACCCCAAAATCTTAATGCTTAACCAATAGCTACTAGCTTATATACCATAAATTACAAATATGTATTCCATAATAACACAGAAAGTACCTTAAGATAAATTTAAACTGCGTCATGCACACAGTGTAAGGTAGAATAGATTAAATTTGCATAGTGTCACTATATAAAATTAGGGTAAAAATTTATTTTAGGCATCATTTTCTCTTAGAATGTTTTCAGAGAGTTGATTTTTCATTAAGATTATTTTTCTGGGCCCTTTGAATTTAAGGAATACAATAAATTATTTCTTGTAATGCATATAAACAACTTAATTTTAGCACACTTTGAAATGTCTGTTTCCTGACACTGCAGTAGAAATACATTCACTCATTTCCCACAAGATCTATGGATATGAGTTGAATTTGTGAGCAGAGAATTTTGAGCGGCAATATGGCAAGAAAAATGTGGGACTTTCTTGGTTATCTCAGGATGGGGTGTCAAAAAATTATTTCTCCATGAAGTTGAAAGGTCAGTAGCACTAGGGACTGTATTTTGTGAAAATTAACTGAACAGTTCTTTTTCAGATGCAAATCCTTATTTAGTAGTGACACCCATGATGGGAAACTGCACATGGTTTGGGTTGCTATCAGGTTTGGTTTTTCCTTGTTCCTTTTTATTTTTCTGGCCATGCCTTCTTTCTCAGGAGCACTTTCCAAGCAGATTTATGGGAGATTTCGTGTGACTGGGGATTCTACAATTTTTTCTCAAAGGAACTTGTGACACTATAGCTTCCATAGAGACAGCCAGACCCTATATATTGTTCTTTCAGTTCTTTAAATTTCTTGTGTCAGGCGGATCAATGGATTTCATATACTCCACCCTGTAAACTGTAACTCTGAGCAGCATTCTCAGGCAGTGCCAGCTACAGTGCCATGATCTGGTGAGAACAAGAAGATGGTGGTGTGAGGTGGTTAGTCATGATGACACACTGTCCCAGACGGCAGTGGGATACCAGATGACAAAGAGGGACTAGACTCCTTCCACCAAACTTTTAAAATCCCACTCTCTACAGAAGGAGAAAATGTTACAACGATGTGGTCTAGAGCAGAAAGTCATGGATAATGTGACCATAGGGGAAAGAAGCTAGGAGTCACTACTGTGCTCAGAAGAGCAGAATCACAGGAATATCAGAGACAGTACAGGAAAGACTGATTTATCTGGATCCCAGTCAGGCATGAATTGTCTTGATAATCTAAAACTTGGTTGTTATTATGTCTAGTTTACATAAGACTGTATTTTCAGATACAAGCAAGGGGTCTTTCATCTTACTTTAAGTTAGTTGCAAGGATGTCTCTTGAAAGGTAGCTCAGAAAGTGAGCCACTTTTCCTACTGATGATTTACGTCTTCTCATTTATGAAGGCCTGTGATATGTGCCTGGGAAGTTGGCCAGGAAGGAAAGAGGAGTGCAGGGCCAACATGACACATGTCTTGTCTCTCAGATGAAGAAGTTTCTTTTCGCAACTTCCTTTTTGTGAATTCTTCACTACTGATGATTTCCATCTTCTCATTTATGAAGGCCCACCTGAGCTGGCCTAAATTTGTGTATGCAGTTTCCTCAGCCAAAGCTAGATCCCTGTCAGCCTTCAAATCCCTTATTTCCTGCGTTGTCTCTGGTGAAATCATTGGAATCCTGACAATAACAACTGTAACCTCTTGTAAGTGATGTAGGTCAATAGGTTTGGGATCAAGTATGCTAGAAATACTAGTTCAGAAACTGTTAGGATGGCTTATCTCCTAACAGTGTGTAACACTTTGTAACAACTGACAAAGTGTATGTCTAGAATTAAGTATCCTAAATACAATCCGTTTTAAATTATATAGATGTGAGATTAAATGATGCAACCTAAGGCACGACTCAAATGAAATCTGAGGTTAAAACATACTGTAAATGGAGCACACAACCTTAATTCTTCTCTTTGGTGATAATTGAAATAGCCACAATATGCTTGTCATACAGCAAGTGATGTGATCCTTTAAGGGACTTGCAAACAAAGGTGCAAACCAAACAATCACCCTGGAATACCTGTGCCTGGGTCTCTATGGAAGGGAAACTTCTGGATCGGTTTACTCATCCAAACAGCATCATCTGCCAGCATTCAGAACAGTAAGTGTGAACTGGTATCTACAGCCCTGAGCATGTTTAAAAATCCCCATTCTAAATAGTAAGTAATTTTGTGTATTATGTTGTCAATGTATATCTCTTCATCCATCCTTGGAAGTGTACAAGGCCAAGTTAGGTGGGTCTTTGAGCAACATAGTCCAGAGGAAGATGTCCCTGCCCATGGCATGGGGTTTGGAATCAGGTCATCTTTAAAGTCCCTTCCAACTTAAATCATTCTGTCATTCTATCTCCAGCCTGCATTTATTTTTTTTTTCAACATCATCCCAAGATATACCTTGTGGGCATGTATTTATATCTCTGTGTACACAGTTTAAGAAAACGTTTTCCCCACTGGAAATTAAGCAATTAAATACTTTCAAAATGTATAGTCAAGTATCTGAAAAGCAGAGTGATTTGTTCTGACTTCTTTATTAGAGAATTGGTAGAGTGAACATGAAGCATTTTAGATTAAGGTGTTTCTTTATCACTGAAGTATGAATGAAGTACAACTCATTGCACTTGAATTCTATGTTCAGGTGTTAACTAGAATTAGAATTAGCCTCTATTGTGCTGTTTCAATATTACTGGAGAACAGAAGGAATGGATTTTTTTTCTTTAGTCATTTTTTTCCTGCAGAGATCCATACCAAGGCTTTCTGAAATGCTTCCCTACTGCAGCAGTATTCTTAGGCATAGCATCTCAAAATATGCCATGATCTGTGAAACAAGTGAAGATTAACTCATTGACATTGAGCTCGTTGGGAACTAAGCTACAATGTCCATGAAAGGTTTGGTTAGCATTCTTGGCACTTTGCATTTCTAATAGCTAAAGCAACATAGATCAAGGCACAGAGGAAACAACAGGATAAAGGAGAGGAAGGAATGAGGTGCAGAGCATGGTGCACTGCTTGTACTTTCTTTAGAAAATTATTTGCATTGTCTGCCAAACAGTGTGGTTAGATGAGAAACTAAACAGACTGCTGAAAGGTCTATGCAGCAGTGAAATTTGCTTTCTTAGAGAGATTAGTAATGCAGGACAAAAAAGGGATCTCAAGGACTATCAAGTAAAGTTCCCTGCCACCACAGGCTCTGTCACTTAATTCTTTCTAATCCTGTAATTAGCTTTCTTTTGTATTTAGAAGTTTCGTTTTCCCACTAATTTGCTTAATTCATTGTTTGTCCCCCTGTCTCTAATACATTCATTAATGTCTGTTTAATATCACAGATACATTTTGGTTGTAACTGGCATCAGGCTGCTGGGGTTTATCCTTAGAGATCTACAGTTAATTTTTATTCAGCATTTTTATTTCTGTGGCATAGCAGTCATTCCTAGGAGGTATATAGAGAAGAATTCTGATGTCAAATGAAAAACGTGATTTAAATATGAGTTCTTCATGCTCTCTAAATTCTGCATATTATGAAGCAATTCTGTTTGATTTGCTGAATTGCTTTGGCAAAAATTTAAATTTATAATATTTTCTCTTGATACTTAGATCTCCTGTATTATGCTTATCAGTTGCTGCTTCATCACCGTCACAAAGTTGTATGTACTTGGCAAACTCTTTTATTCTGTTAGCTGTCATTTTAAGGGCACTTAAACACAAAACTATAATGAACAAGACAGTATATAGATAATCTTATTTCTGTTTTTCTTTTTGAGCAACACTGGGTTTTTTTTTGTGACACTGTTTCCACTTGACACTATTTTCACTTGTGGTTACTATTTGGCAAGAAAAGATAATTTCCAGTTTTTGCCACTTCAAACTTATAATTGCTTCCTGGCTGTTTTTCTACACATCCTGAACTGATTTTGATATTGTAAGGAATTTAAAGCATGAGCAGAAAAATAACCCTGTTGAGAGCTCTTTCATCTTTTCTTTTTGTTCTTCAGTTAGTGAGCAGAGCGGCACTAATGATTTGATGTTGATGATTACTAGAAATACTTTCAAATGGAACAGAATATCACAGGAAAGTGTCCATCAGTAAGGGAAAGAAGGAAAAAAGCAAGCAGAGAGGGTTCAGAAGGGTAAACAATAATCTGAACTGTCTGACGGGAGGTCAGATGTCTCTGCTTAGCAATGTCCTAATTAGTAAAGCTACTGATGAACTAGGAGAGCAATACTGCCAGTCTGATGTTAATCACATGAACTTAACTCACTTAATTGGATTGCATTTTGCCACTTTGCAAATCCTAATTATACAAAGAGGCTATTTAGCAGTAAGCATGCTTTAACTCTACAAAAGGTTTCTTTCTCCTATCATGTTCTTCTTCACTAAAACGAGTCTTTCCTGAGAAGTATGTTTCTGCTCAGGTTGGATGGCTTTAATGACAATGATTATTGGGATTTTGTTGCTTTGTTGCTTTTATTTCTTTTCATCTTAAATCAATATTTACAGGTAAAATATGGTCAATAGAGTGTTTCTAAAGAGGTGATATGTAAATGGAAGAGTTTTGCCACAATGTAATATTCTCCTGCCAGTTCAGAAAAGCCAAAGCAGAGCACAGTTATTGATTGCAAGGTAGGGGCCAATTGTAAGATACCTTTCACTTCTATTAGTTGAAACAAATATTATAGATTTATCCATTTTGTTATGAGGGTGTTTGTGCAGAAGCGATTACTGCATCATTAGTGTTTGTATTCTCTTTGGGCTATAACATCGACTGATTTAGGTTTGCAAAGGTAGAGACACCAAGACTCTATTTTCCTTGTGTCATTCAGCAAATCAGGCTCCGTCCTCCATGAGCTTGTTTTAAGAAATATGCTATCATACTATCTCTTTAGAATGTGTATCTTGTGACATTCAAGGATCAGAGGAAATTTAATGGATTTTGTCTCTTTTGGGTCCCTGAGCTGGTTTCCTCTGCTGCTTTTGCTTTCTTATTGATCTGTATATCTTGACTTCTTGTTTCTGGTTATTGTGCCTGGCATCTCTCACACAGAAACCAGTCCAGTGACAGGCTAAGGACTTTCTCTTCTTGACGGTGAACAATGCAATTTGGAGGCTATTCTATGCAGCTGCTGTATATACCTTCATGACTGTCAACATGAAATCTCATCTTCCAAATTACCGTAATTTTTTTGTTTACACATGTGTCCTGCCTGGTTGTTGTTGTTACCTGTAGGTTGCCTGAGTTGGAGCTGTCTTTTCTATCTCCTATTTTAAAATTTTATTTGCTCATGCTGAAAGTTTGGCCCCAAATGTTTATGGTTTTAGGCTGTGCTGATTAAAAGCTGCAATTATTGGCATAAACTGGCTCCCACCAAATCCAGTGATGCAGCTTCCATTGTGGCACTTGTAGAAACAGTTAAACTGCTTGGGAAATGATGCTAGTGCAGCTGCTTCCCTGAATATTTTTCCTAGGAAGTGACTACCTCATGCAATGCACCATGCTGTACATGCTTATTGCTGAACCAGAACTAATCAGTTCAGCTCATCAACACCATTGCACTGTGCTCATGTAATTTAAAGGAAACCTCTATACATACCTTGCAATGTCAGCATGAACTTGCCCCAGAAAGCCAAGTTTCATCACTTTGATACCTCTTTGTTTCTGAATGGTGTGTTTTTTTCCATAAAAGGCAAATGTCTTTTTTTCTTTTCCAGAAACAAAAATGAAGATGACAGCTGCCATAGACAGCACTCTGATAGGCTGGCTCCTTCTGTTCTCTATAGTATCCAAATCTATTTTTTCGTACACAAACCCCAGAATCCCTCTGCTGGATCTACAAAGAGGACTTTAGTGCATTATGAACATTTATGTAAAAAGCCCAAGCAATTGTCAGCAGCTAGAGAGCCACATTCTATTTTGTTCCTAGCTGGTCAACACACTTTTTTTTTTTTTAAAGATAAAAACATGTGTTCAAAAAGACTGTCTAAAAATATTTTAAAACAAAATTGATAAAAAAATAATCTGGTGATTTTTCCAGAACAGATATTGAAAGAGTTCTTCATTAAAAAAAAATAAATTTGCAAAACTATCAAAAATAGATCAAGAATTGCCATGGTTCCTTTATTCATAATTGCTCTTAATTCTTCCATAATTTTTGAAGAAGACCCAAAATGCTGCTTTTCAAGGTGGCTCTTTTTCTATAAATGATATACATGCCTTGCCTGCTTTTTCTTGGGTTCCTCTTACTCTTGTCCTTGCTCACTGATCTGATTTTAATAGGATCATTCATTTTTTGGCTGCTGGATATCCACAGACACATCTGTAATTATACCCTCCAAGTTACTTAGGTTAAAACAAAATGCTAAGTAATCTAAGGGAGGAGGGGAAAGCAGTAAATGGTGGACCCCGATGTGCCCTGCAATCTTTTTCCTGATCACGTACATAGTCAGTCTAGTAAGGGAGTGCCACTGCTTATTCCTAATCCAAGTGCCTTGATTTTCTGTCCCTGAAACCTGAGCAAACTGAGGATGCAGGAGAGAAGAAAAGTATTTTTGGTACAGTAAGTCATTCACATCTCACCCTGATGGAGGAGTTTAGATGTTGCCTTGCTGTCTACTGGCCCTTAGTCCTCAGGCAGCTTCTGAGCATGTGCCTATAATTTTTTTCTCTTTAAGCATGTACCTTTTAACTTTCATTACATAGAACAAGTCTAATCCAGTCCATGATATTTCAAAAGAATTTCACACTGAAGCATTTTAAATACTTTACAGAACTAGATGTGAGTAAGGATCATGAGAGCTAATAGAAGAATGAGGTCAACAACTTGTTCTTCCCTTTTTTTTTTTTTTTTTTTTTTTTTTTTTTTTTCTTCTATTCTGCTTGTTATGTGGAGCCTTTTTGAGAACAAAGTGCAATAGAGCACTTGGCAGACTGCTCCACAGATAAATTCCTGCTTTTCCAAATGATCTGCCATCAGGTAATGAGCACCTGATCGTCTTCAGGTGTAGGATATCTGAGATGCATGATGGTGTATCTGAAAAGCAATGGATTAACTGTTTCAAACATAGCAGACTAACCTCCACTCCCAAATCCACTCCTGAGGAGAGGAATTAGAAGAAAAGGTTTTAAAATTTTAAAAAATATGTATTTGCATGTAACAGTTTTATTGTAATGTTGCTTAGAAGGTCTTCTGGCATTTTGAAAACTGGACAGTATCAAGGAACTTCGGGTCCATATGGACCAGATGAGACTAGCTGTGGTCAGGCAGGGGGGGAAGCTGCTACTGCTGACACCATTTCGACCCTCATGTTTGCTGCTGGGCTTTCTACTAGACAGGCCTTACTGATCTTTTAGGTTGTGCCTTAAGCTTTGGAGCAGGTTTAAGGGCAGTGGTGTGCTGAATATAAATACCTTTAACAGAGAGCAAAAAAAAAATGCTGTGAAAGTATTGGATTTTTTAAAATTAAATCTGTGTTGAAAACTACTGACTGCTCCTTCAGTAGGTAAACAACTCTTTTTTCATACCTCCCCCCAAAGCAAACAGGCTCTTGAGAGTCAGAAATTACTTTTGGCAGAGAAGCTGCGATCATTGGTGACGTTTTTGCCTTATTATTGTAAAAAAGGCAACCTATGTATAGAGTGAAATGAGACATGACCAACACCTTATGAAGTGAAGGAAATAGACCAGAGCATAGGAATAGGTAATTCAAAATTGTGGAACAGGAATGACTATGACCCTCACCCTAGCAGGCATCTGAAGACCATGTGTAATTTAATTTTTGTGAACTTGTATGTGTAGAAGTACTTGTCTGGGCAGGGTCTGGGTTTCTAGTGCCTCCAGGGTGAAGTAATTGCTGTTCTTTGGTGATGCCCAGGGACCACAGCCAGAGCCATGGAGGGTGGAGTGTTAGAACACGAGGTGTAGGAGACAGAGCTGGAGCATTTTGTGCAGTTTTCATCTTGTGACTGAATTCACTAAAATCTGGGGTTAGCACAGTAGGGGTGAGGACAGGGTTTGCATTAGCAATGAGAGCAAGTGAAGTAGTGGGATATATTAGACCTGTATTAACACAGGAAATATTTAATTGCCGTTATCTAAACAGATCTTTCTCCTACATTCAATTCTGGTTGCATTACAGCAGCAAGACCTGGCAGAAATAGAAGTGATGCAGGAGGTGATGGAAATTATTAGAGGCTGAGGGACTACCAAGCAGAGAGATATTTCTAGGGCTTGCCTGACCTAGTTAAGGAAGGAGGACACAGTAAAAGACATTAGCAGTGTATGAAAAATGAACTGGTATGAAGAAACTCAATCAAATGCTTTGCTTTTGCTCTTTCTCATAAAAAAAAGAACAAAGGGATATTGAAATTAAAAGGCAATAAATTTAAAACAGATAAAGAGAAAAACATCTTCATGCAACATTTATTTAATCTATAGAAATTGCCAAGGCAGGACGATGCTGTTACAATAGCTTGGTTTAGGTAATAAAAATGATGAGACACACATGAAAAGGAGTTCAGTCACACAAGCCAGGAAAAAAGTTACATTATATGAGAAATTAATCAGGCTTCAAGGGAAAAATAATGATCAACTGCTGGGTGTAGGAAGAAATAGCCGAGCCTTGAGTTTTAAAGAGGTAAATCTTCTCTAAAATTCAGGAGAATTTGGTCTAATTAAGGCCTGTGTGTTGGCTTCATCATCCCACCTTCTCCACAGGATTGTATAATTATTTAAATATATTTTGTTCATAAATTCTGCTCAGTGCCTAGACACAGGATTTGGTGTTAAAATCTGCTGCTTCTGCTTCCATTCAGATGAAAAAAATGTCATCTAGTGTTGGGCTTGACATGCTAGAATTATCCTGCCCTGTGATGTTAAAGCCAGTTTACAGCCATTGCTTCAGAACAGTTCTGGGCAGGGATCTGGATATAGAGGCCACTGTTGATTCCTGCTGTTAGATGAAGCTTCCTGAAGGAATGCAAAGACACGGGTTGTGTTGTAGAAGGAGATTATTTATTAGCATATTTTTACTTCTAGGCTACACGAGCTCTCATATTGATATGATACCAGCATTTTAATTACAAAATTCCAGAATGGAGGCTTTTGGCACTCATATGCTGTGGTACTATCCTTTTCTTAATATGAAAAAATGCATTTACAATTACCTACCCCGATGCAAAGTACAGTGAAATTACATTGCATGAATGTACCTGCCTGCCTGCAATGTGTTGTTAATAGCTAGTGTTAAAAGTTATTTTGAAAGGAAAGCTAAAATATTCCAGTTTTACACGATAGAAAAGGAAAAAACTGCTAAGCCAAAAGGACTGTCTTTTATTGTCTCAGATCTCCTTTGTATTGCCCTGCCTAATATATGTTTGAAACAGAATTCCTTCATGTGGTAGAGTATTTTGGAATTTAACCTTATGTCTGTAAATAATTTTGAAAGTTTTTAAGCATTTTTCTCAGGAGGATATCATTCTTGTTGTTTTGTATGCCATAGTGGTCAGTAGCAATTTGTCTTTCTTCCTTCAAAAAGATTTTCAGGACCTCATTTTGCATATCCTTGTGAAATCAACAGATATGAAAGTTGTTTTGATTGCTTATGTGTGAATATACCTCAAAGACAAAACAGTCCTTACTGGATTTTCTGGGTCTGTAAAACAGACACATTTGACACAGTCTCACATTTGACAGGCTGCTTACTTGCATTCGATAACTGGTGGTTTCTTCTTTCAGCTCACTCATGTCCTACAGCCTTTATTATCCAGCCGTTGTCTTGCAGGTCAGAGGCTATGGAACAAATTATTGTGATAAATGTCAATAGTTAATTTAGCTTCCATTAAAATTTTCTGTGTCATAAACCTTAAATTAAAGACTAATGGCCTCTCTTTTATTATTCTCCACGGCAGTAAAACCAGGATTACATCTGGCTTTGGCTCACAGGGAAAGAATTATGTGACTTGAAAAACTGTTGCAAAAATATAAGAGCAGAGCATGGTAGCCTCCTGCTTTTCATGATTACCTGATGCTCTGCCCAAACTTGAATTCATATTGGAGTCACTTAATTCGTAGTGCAATTCTGACTCATTCACTGAGGCTGAACTGGAATCAATTTTTTAAATCATTATTATCCATTGCCTGCCTCTGTTTGCAAGAAGCATATCTTCAAGCTATGTCATTCTTAAAAGGAAATGCGCTCTGAAAGGGCAATCCACAAAAATTGTGCACAACACAGACCAGAATGCTTGTGTGGAGGGAAGGAATCAATAACCCCCCCCCACCTAAATTAAGGGATCTTGAAATGGACAGGGAACGTGTTTTCCCATTGGCACCTCTGATGCTGTGACCTCCCAGTAACTACAGCAAATTTTGAGCTTCCTAGAGAATGAGAGGTGCTTTTCTCAGTTGAATAGGTAATGTATTAAATATTAATTTTAGGGTCTATCTGGTTTTACTGTTAGTCACTTAGAAAATGTGAGTCTAAGTATGTGAGAAAGGCATTGTCTACAAAAGTGCTTTTTCACTGACAGTTTCCCTCACAGTAGGTACTGTGGAAAAGCCATCAATCCATGATTCAAACTGATTGCAAAATATGATCACAGGGCACTTTCCTTGATTAAGGAAGTGTTATATGCTACTGGGGATGTAAGCATATAAAAATGGATGTACAATGGCCATCTGTCACATTTATGGATTAAAGGACAAAATGGCTGGTACAAATAGTGCAAGTATTTATCATCTTTTGATTAGGCCATTAGGTTAAAGATATAACATCTTGCAATTACATTTGTGGGAAGTTATATTCACTTACTAGTAATTGTTGACAGATGCAGATATTTTTGTTAGTAATTAGGTGCCATCCAAAAGGAAATTTAGAGTTATCTATTTAAGGTTCTCTATTTTTTTAATTTGAGTGTTATTTTAGGATTTTTTTTTTTCTGATTAAAGTTTTCAGGTAGACTACATTGCTTTAAGGTCTTACTGGTTATTTTGTGCTTTATTTTTTTTGTCTGTCTTAATAAATAAGTATTAGGCATAGATGAATATGCTATATCTAATATGTTTACCTGTTTAATGTCAAAACGTTGAGAATCCTTTGAAGCTTTACTGATTTTTTCAGAGTATAGCAATTAAAACAAGTCGATGAAAGCTAAGCACTGCTCTGCATTAAGCCATCTGTCATGTTAGCCTTTAAAGTGAATTTTTGTTTTTTACCAGGAAGATAATTTTGATTGAACTATCTTTCTGTACTAATAATATTTTTACAAAGTTTGATTAGCTTCTGGAAGAAATCATACATATTTGATGTTACTAGGTTGAACTCAGTGCCATGCAATCTTGTATTTTCTTTTGAGGAACCTCCCTTGTTAAAACACTGAAGTTCAGAGATAAAGGTTAACAAAAAGGAAGGAATGCTGTTGTGAATGGTTTTAATGCCACAAATTTGCTATAGCTGATGTTCTGCTGTTTTCTTGTTGCCTCTGTAAGCACCTTGTGACAATGCAAGGGTTTATTTTTTCTATTCTCCAAACCAACACTTTTTTTTTTTTTGCCAGACTGCAGCACATTGATGAAACAAGGATGAAGCTCTCAGTGGAGTGTTGTAGAAAATTTTTTTTTGTGAATCTGAAAGGTCTAAAAGAGGAGCTTTATTTGGCTTCTTCCAGTGCGTCTTTATTGAGTTGCCAACAGGTCTTTAGTCAGTGTTTTTCCGTGTCTTTTTCCACCTTCAGTCTGTTCAGAAGTTCAGGGTAACCAGAGTGCTCCACTGGTGCAATTGATTCATTGTACAGTCCAGGAGGGGTTGAAGAAAACATGAGCAGAAATCCATCCAAGAAAAATAATGACGGGATTTGGAGGAGACGGGTATGGGATCTTGTTTCCTGTGTGCGTGCATCCCTGTGCCTGCATCTCCTTGGCACCTTGGCCTTGGCTTTCTGCATTTTTCCTGCTCTAAAGGGATAGCCTCATCAGTTGAGTGTCTTTAACTATTGTAAACTTGGTTTTCTTAAGTTTACTATCTGTGTAGCCCCTGTGCGATATGGCTGAACTGTTCTCAAACTGGTAACCTGGTCAACTGTCTGTGGTTTGGATTTCATTTTGTTTTATTGGCACGAAGAAAGTGTTCTTACAAGGTGGAAAAAACATCAGTGGACTCAATCATGGTTTTTTTTCTCTTTCATTTAAAATACAGCATTATGGTGGTATTAAATTTTCAGGATGCTTTGAATGTTTGATTTGAAAACAAGAAAAGCTCATAGACTTCAGAATGAAAGGAACTGATACTGGAAGGGAATGGAAAAATAAATATTGCAGAAGTATTGTAAAATATTTTAATAGTCTGGATGAAATATATGTGTGAGTAATAAGTAGGACTATTGCTATCTTGGGGTTTGAGCCTTTCATTTATAATGTATCAATTCTTTCTTCTTTAGAAATATACAGGGAAAGTGCTAAGGCAGCCACCTTCCTCCACAATCTATTATTTGAAAATAGGCAATTAGGAGAGCAAATAATTTAATATTAGTTGACAGATCATTAGGCTGTAAAACAAAAAGTAAGAAAAGGCAGGAGCCTTAGGAAGCAGTAGTTATATTTGGAGTTGAGGAAGAAAAAAGGTCTTAATAGTGAAGCATGGTAACAGCTAGAGGATAGGCACAAGAAAGCAGAAAATTGCTGGTACACAAAAAATTTGGATGTATCTTGTCCCTGAAGCTGAATCAGCTGGAATCTGAACACTAATTGGCACTTGTAGGCTGCTCCCTGTACTATCCTTCATGACCTAGACCTGTCTCAGGTGATGGTATGTGCTGAGTACCTGGGTGAATGACAGCTGCAATGGGCAAATTTGGGCCTCAATTCTCAGTGGGCTGGATCTTCATTAGGAAAAATGTGTTTTGAATGGTTGAAAATAGTGTCAAGTCCTGGTAAATATAAAATAGCTGGAAGATTTAATATGCTAAGAATGAATTTATATGTACTCCCATTTCAGGAGGGAGGAACTGGGGGAACAAGTTGCAGTGAGCAGATACAGAGCAGATCATGAGATTGAAATAGGAATTTCATGAGACTGAAATAGGAAGCTGGGCAGCCTCATAAAAATAGAGATATTTTTTTTTTTTTTTTTTAAAGAGTGATTCAGGGTGAATTGTCACACCATCCCAAACCTACAGTCAAACTTTTCAGTGAGACAAATCTTATTCCAGATCTTTCATAATGAAGAAGGAAACACCTGCCCTACACACCAAAATGCTGCCAGACCTGTGTGTGTCAATACACTTACCACTTGTGTGAAAAACATTCCAGTAGCTGAGAGCAGTAGCAGCAATGAGAAATGGGTGTCCTAGGACAGGGAAGAGTACTTCCAGCAGAAAGAAGAGTTATATGCTTTTCTTTCAGGAATTAAAATGGGAATACAGCAAAGACTGGCCTGGAACTAACATTTCACTCTAGGCAAATCAGCAAAATGTATTCTACTGCTAATTTTAGGACGATTAATGTTATGTATGGTAAATCCCCAGCTAAACAGTCACTATCTGAAATGCAGTTCACTAAATAATACACCGTGGTTTTGGATGGCTTTTAATTTTAATTAACTGTAGTTAGAATAACAATTTTTCAAAGGGTTTTTTTCCTTTTTTTTTTTTTTTTTTTAAGGAAAAGGCAAAAAACGTTTTAATGAAACTAAAATAGAAGAATAGTTTGTTCTTCCCTTTCCAGTGTTCATTCAGAGTGCTTACCTTTTGTTAAATTTTCTTTTCTCCCAGTACTAAAGGTTGTCTTTAATTACTTTCCATTTCTTCATGACAAATTATTAGGAAGTAGAATCTGTAGTGGTGATTAAAACAAATGTGAAGTTTTCTGTATTCCCTAAGAAACTTGGATTCTGAATAGCTTAGAATAATATACAGTTCTTGAATATTATCTAATTATATGTGTTGGGTTTTTTTTTTAGCAAATCCCTAGGAGAATAAAATCACTGCTCTTTATGGTTGAAAGTCCCTATTCTGCAAAGACATTTGCATAATAGTTTAGTAGCTGCTCACAATTTTTGAACTATATACCCTTCTGACTTTTTTTAGAGGGGCCATTTAAGGTATCATTTAGACTGCTAGTTAGATATCTAGTTCTGTGAAATTATTTTATAGGACAAAGTTTGGTATAGATCTCCTTAAAAATGATAGCACACATCCTTCATTTAAAAATAAGGATATGGAATTTCAATGACGTGTTTAGATGACTTTGAATTGAAAAATGGAGGTAAATAATAAACAGATTTGTGGAGGAAAAACATCTTTCCTGCCGGAGAACAGGTGATACCAACTTGATTAAGTTTGCAGGGAGCCTGTCCCTCTAAAATCTGAATATATTTTAACATAAAACAGTACTTGTCGAAAACATGAGATTGACCTTTTAAGTCAAATGACAAGACTAGAAGCTCTCAGCAATACTATTTCATTGGTTATTCCAATTTTTTCCTTTGTTTTATCTTCTCTGTGGTTACCTTCATGATTTCTGGAATCTGGGACTTCTCTGATAAAAGGATGTAATTCCCCTGATCTGTTTTCAGTTCCTTCTAACCTGTGCCATGTTTCCATCTATTGAGTCTGCCTTTAAAATCCAGGAGCATATGGGATACCAGGTATATCCTTCTTGTCAGAGGAATGATGTATTGCTGTATAGTAAATGGCATTTTTAAAGGTTGTTGTCCATGCATATTTCACAAACTGCTTTCTTTCACCAATACAGAAGAGCAGAGTAGAGGAGAAATGATCTTGTAATACTGATTTTGGAGGAAATGGGATAATCCAAATAGATAGGTAAGGCAATAGCTTCCTCAAGAATCATGTTAGAAACTACTACACAACTACATTGGATTGTGCTGCTTCTCAGTGAAGTGCTGTTTATTTGCATGTGCAGAGACATTAATGTATACAAAAATGTAGAATTTTATCTTTTATACCATGTTCAATTTTTATGTGTTTGTGTTGGCCAGATTTTCTACATTATTTTGTGTTTTCTCAGCTACAAAGTACAGGTTCAGAGTTCTGAAGTTCGTGGTACCATACAGATCTGAACTATAGCCATAAAAAAGAGAACTGAGTTGGGATGGCTGAAATTTTCTGATGAGTGCAGGTTAACAGGGATGCTCTGTACTTCTTAACTTCTGCTAAGGATAATCAAAATTTCCTTGTCTTTTAATTTGTGAGATGCAGAATTATCTGGGTTTTCTGGAGGGTTTCATTTTTTGTATAAAAGGGGTAAATCTCTGCTGAAATATTGTCTGAGTGCTGAGACTTCCAGAGCTAATTTAAATGGTAAATATTAATCAGGATTTTTTTTGTATTTATAAAACTGATATTTCAGGCCTCAGAGATTTACCCTTTGTGCCTGCAATGAGACTAATATTTTATACTTAAACTAAGAAGTGCCTGGATGGTATTAAATTCTGTTGTGGCTGGTTCTAACTGGCTTATGGGAGACGCCCTTAAAGATGCAGTTCTCTACAGTTCTCCACGTTTTTATTTTCTGTCATGCAGAATAACCAGTTTCTCATGTTTTAAACATGGATTCATATAAAAACTTTAAAAAACTACAAGCTAATTAATGTGTTTTGTAAATGTAATTCATAGTGATACCTTGTGTCTAAAGTAGCTTCACCACTGTTTTCTCTCCGCCGTATCAGTGAATTTTCTGGGCTGTTGAATCAGTGCCAACATCAGTGCCATTTTGTGATGAAACATTGACTGAGTGCCAGCGTTTCATCAGAAACCTTTGTACCTTTCTGGAAGCCCTGACTTCTGGAGGGAAGACCAATTTTTCATTAGAAAAAGAGAATGTGTTTTAGATCTCTGGCTCAGCTCTTCTGTGTGGAAAAGTCTGAAAATATGAGCTTAGTTCCTTCCCAGTGCCTACACTACACTAGTGGGATCCATCATGAGAAAAAGATGTTTTTAAAAGACATTTGAGGAAGGGGATTGTTTCAGGAGGGGTAAAGGCTGACTAATGAATTCATAATGCCAGGAATTGGCAAGACTGTCTGTATTCTGGAACTGAACTCAACCTGTGCAGCTCGAGGCACAGAAATGTGTTCTCCCTTTTATCTTGCCTGTGACAGCTAACAATTTAATCTTCTCTGTTTGCTGTTCAGGTCAGACACTTTTCCTGGTTAGTGGATTATGGGAACAGAAAGCTCCCGTGCTTGCAAGACAATTACTCTGATCCTCCCATTGTTTGTGTGTTATGAATCAAGATAATCTTTCAGATATTAAAGAGATGCATTTAGATGTTGAATAATTTGGTGCTGTTTTAATAATTGCGTGCTATTCTGATCACTCGGTTGCATGCCCATGTTTCATTTGGAGGTCATCTCAACAAAAGGAGGTGTCATATGAACAATAACTCAATGTACCTCTTTGATCAGTCAGTTATGCAAAGTTTCTTTATTTCCTTTTCAAAGAAAATTCAGGATGTGAATGTTGCTGGAGTCTTGGCTGATTCAGGGCTGAGTAATGTGTAAAACAGCTTTGGGCATAACCGTGTTCTCTTCTGATTCTTGTCTCTTATACCAATGTATAAAACTTGGTCAGGAATGCGTGACAGGGGAGTAGTGGACTGGGAGGGACTGTATCTGGATTTTCTTTAGGGCCTGCTTGTCCCTGGATTATTGCTTGCAAAATGAGCGGTTTCTTCTCGCCTTTGATAAAGGGGAGGTGGTAACTCCTTCTATAATAAACATTTGTTTGTTTATTCACAAAGTGTCATCCTCCTTGTCACTTCAGTTGCCCCTTTCTCATCATATCCATTGTTTTACAAAGAGCTTTTTTTTTTTTTTCAGTTTGGTGGTTGGTGGACAGAGGAGAGTAAACAAGCTCTTATGTCAGGGAGGGAGGCCAAGGCTGGCAAATGTGCAGCACCACTGGAGTGCAGATTGTCTGGGCACCATCAGAGGCTGCTTGTACTGCTGGAAGTTTTAGAGAGGCTGGTGCTGTTGAGAAGGACTTGGGGATGCTGGAGGCTGAGAGACCGGACATGATCTGCAATGTGCACTCACAGCCCAGAAACCAATTCTATGCCTGGCTGCATCAAATGCATCATGACAGCAGGTGGATGGAGGTGATTCTGCCCCTCTGCTCTGCTCTGGTGAGACCCCACCTGCAGTGCTGCATCCAGCTCTGGGGTCACCAGCTGGACCTTCCACAGGAAAGGCATTGGCTTTGTTAGAATGAGTCCAGAGGAGGTTACCGTTCTGGTTAGAGGTACGGAGCACCTCTCCTATTAGGAAAGTCTGGGGGAATTTGGATAATTAAGCCTGGAAAAGAGAAGGCTTCAGGGTGACCTAATTACAGCCTTTCCGCACCTGAAGGGAGCTTCCAGGAAAGATGGGGCAAAACTATTTGCAAGAGCATGTAGTGACAGGACAAGGGGGGATGGGTTCAAATTGAGAGAGAGTAGGTCTAGATAATATATTAGAAAGAAATTCTTTACTGTGGAATGGTGAGGCACTGGAATGGGTTGCTCAGAGAAGCTGTGGATGCCCTACTTGGAGGTGTTCAAGGCCAGGTTGGATGGGGCTCTGAGCAACCAGGTCTAGTTGAATCTGTCCCTGCTCATGGCAGCAAGGTGGAACTAGATGATCTTCAGGGTCCCTTTCCAATCCAAAACAGTCAATGATTCTATTGTGGTGTTTTATTTTATTTCAATTGGAGGCTTAATACTCATAGAGGTGTGTCTTGGGGTGGTAGCTGAGGCTGTTCCTGGCCTGCCCTCCTCCTTCCTGAAGAGCCCTCAGAGCTGTTGTCATGTGAACCAAACCCTTCCCCAGTTACTCCCCCTGCCCACTGGTCCCTAGCACAGAACAGCTGCTCACACTGACCTGCACAGATGTATACTCAGAAAGCACTGCAGGCCTCATGTGTAGACTGTTACCCTCTTTGTTTGGGTTGGGTGCTTTAAAGCAGGTGCATGACTATTCATTCACTGGCTTGTCCTCTCTGCATCTAATTTTCTTGCTTTTTAAAGGGTATCAGCTTGTATGAGAAGACAAAGTGGACAACTGGCCCCATTACAATTGCTACACAAATTGGCACTGTGTAATTTCCTTGTTTATGCTCAGATAAACTTTGGTTTCTGTTAGATTTTTTCCTAAGATTGTGTGAATAAAACCTGACAGTGAGACAGAGCACTGTAGTGTGCTTTAACCCTAGCTTGGATTCATTCACTCATTCATTAAACAAAGGATCAAAAAAGCATGCCAGTTCAAAATCAAATTGTCGTGTTTGTAGACCCTTGGTTCCTCTGCTGCCTATTTGTCTGTGTGCTTTTCAGGGAGTCTTTAAGTTACAGGAAATCCACTTGCCCACAGCTTGTCTTTCTCATTGCTTTGGGTTTCTAACCCCAAAGTAGTTGGAGGTCATACATGCCAAGTCTAGAAAAACTCATAACCTTTGTTTATTCTCATTAGTACATCTCTGATACCAAAAATAAATATCCAGATGGTTAGAGAGAGTCTCAGCTTCATGCAAAACTATTTCTTGTTCTTGAAGAGTGATGGATTAATGTTGTCCGGTGGGCGCCCTGGCTGGCAGCACCTCTTTCTGCCTTTTTTCTTCTCTAATATTGCACTGTCAGAAGAGGGAGTGCAGTGGGAACATCACTGGTTGTGAAAGCTTAGTACAGATAGTTTTGATTTTGTGGCTTAATATACAGGAGGCTTAAGTCTATGTCTAAAATCAATAAGGCATATAGACTCTTAGAGATTCTAACTATTCTAACTATCTATCTGAAGGGGATGGGATATGGTTCAATTTTTCTAGAAATGAATCAGTTTGCATATGAGTGTAAATCTCATTGGTATCTGTAGTATAGTCCTTGTGCTTCTGAAGAAAATGTTTGACATCTCAGAAAAAAAGAAGTAATACAAAATGCAGGAAAGCTCCTTCTGCAACACAATCTACTGATTTGTTCATGATGTCATAGTCATGTTAATTTTTTATTACTTCTGAAGTGGTTACATCTTTAGAATAAGTGTAATTGTTCCTAGTTTGTTTATTTTTAAAACACCATGTTCACTTCCTCTCTTCAGCTTTCATGCTCACACCTCAGGCACATTGCAGTGAAGAAACCTGCTTTGGCTTTGTTCTTCAGTTATTGCCACTTCATTATCAATTTCAGCCAGGATGGGCTTCTCACCTAATACAGCATAGCTCTTGATGAAGTAGGTAACACTCAGTTACTGTTAGTGTGCCCCATTTTTAGTTCCATTAAGCCTTTATTTCAGTACTTTCCAATGAAGATCAACTGAAATCACAAGACTGGGATCAGAATTAGAAAGAGTATTAGAAAATGGAAACTTCTGTTATCTCCCTCAGTCATATAGAGCTCACAGGGAAGGATACCTTGCTGAGGCTGCTTTTCCTACCTACCTCACCAAAAGCAGTTCTGAAATAACTTTAATTGTTGATATACTTGGAGACAGTGATTGAAAGCCTCTTTGCAAGTATATCTTTGTTAAGCAGGCAAAAGACAAGGCAAAGACACTGAAACTGCTTTCCATTCTGCCATGGCAGGAGAAGGAGATGTTTAGCAGCAGTTTACTAAACAGGCAACTTACCTTCACACTGTCTCTATCTTAGATGGCTGTAACTCCCGGGAATTCACTGAAGTTATTCCTGTTTTACAGTACAGTAAGAGAAGAGTTAGAGAATACTGAGCTTTAAGAAAACAGGTTTGCAGTTCACTGATACCTGGCATTATGAATTCTTAGAACTTTAAAATTATGTGTGTCTTGTAGGAAGGCTGCTAATGGAATTTGTTTTAGAAATCAGATGTTCAATTCAAATGGTAATCTTCCAAGTCACATTGTATTTGAAGTGCAGTGTTGTTGGAGAAGAATACTTTTTTTTCTTTCAGCTTGTTCTGCTTCCTTTCGGAACTTTTGGATTTCCACTAACGTGGCTCCACACCAGTGCTCATAAAAAAGAAACAGATACCCAAAGTGCAGGTGATATTCGAACTAGATGCAAAGTTGTTATCTGCCAATATTGCTTATGAGAAAGCATTTGTATGTGTTTTGTAAAGGACTCATTGCTTCACAGGTCTGGAAATGGTGTCATATAGTCTTTTCTCAGCTACCACTGAAGCTGACTTCGTTAGTGGACACGAGCTTCCTTCAGAAATGCTTGATGAATCTTTTTGATAGTATCAGTATCTATCTGCTAGACCAAAAATTGAATCAGATTAGGAAAAATTGTGATTACTGCATGAGATGATGGCATCATCTGCTGACCTGCCAATGCTTGTGCTGTTGTTGCCATGGACAGGGAATCCTCCATTGCAGATATTCCTGAGCAACATAGTTCAGATGCTCCCCTTCCTTTTCTCTTTTCCTTTTTCTCAAGTTGTCTCTTTTGACTGTACATCATGGGGGTCCTTAAGGAAAGTCACCTGGTGAGATCATCAAAGCTGTGACTAATAAGAACAGAGCTAATAGTAATAAAGTAAGAACATTAGTAGATCTGTATTTTTTACCTCTGAAGAAAATACATAGGGACCAGAAATTACTGAACACTTGGAAGGACATTTAGATTCTTTTTCAGAAAGTCACTTCTCTGACTAGCATCTAGTAATTTCTTGCATGACCCCAGGGTCCTACTGGTCATCTTGGTATGTTTTTTCTACATTACTTGTCCGCACAGTGCTATTCTGTTGCATTGTTAATGGAAACCTTTTTCCTGTATGCTGTCTTGTTAGCCAGCCATTGTTTTTACCTCCTGGTCTGGGTTACCCAGGAGAAAAATACCAGTGCACAAACTTGTAGCTTGTTTGATGCCCTTTCAAGAATGCTGCTGTTGGTTTTGTGATTTATTATTTTTTTTTTCTATCTGTGGTAATTTATAGCAACTGCTGCCCTTGAAAGTAGAGAGCACAAAGGTGAACCTGTAATTATGGCTAAAGGCAGATCCCTGAAATGTTGAGTTTTGGCATAGGGCTGAGGTTTATATCAGAATTTCAAACGAGGCAAGTCCATGATATAAGAGGAACAAAGCAGGAGCAGAAGGTCATAACCAATCAACTAATCACCTCAAACCCCTGATTGATACAAGAAGGCATCAGAGGAACGCAAACACAAAAGCTTTCTCTGGAGAAGTGTTTGTGGATGACAGCTAGAAATTTTCTTGTGCCATTGTATCTAAGCATTGATTGAGGTTTGCCTTTTTTTTTTAATAGGAAGTGTATGTCCACCTGATGTTCACAAGTGTTTCTTGAAACGTAGCTGTCAACCTGCTGGGAATTCCAGATCAGAATATTAATTGCAGGATTATCTGAGCTCTGCTGGAAGATGTTCCTTTCCTAATGCTTCCTCTGAGCTTTGTTTGAAGTATTTTGCGAGTCTTTTTCTTATATGGAGAAAGGGATAGAAATACTTATTTTGCTTTTGTAGCAATCCCTCGATAGGAGAAGGGTTATGAATATTTTTCACTCATTTACTGTTGCCATTTTCCAATAAACACTTCATTGTAATGATTATTATTGAAAACTCTGACATGTGACCGCTAGAAGTGGTAATAAATATTTGGAGCTTAATGTTGAACGGGTCTAATGGAAGGCAGTGTTTTTTGTTGACTCCAGTAAGTGCTCGCTCAGACTTTTGATGTCTGCTCATCTTTCCAGTGGAATTTGAACGATCTTAGTGTAACTGAGATGCTGAGACTGTTTGAAAAGGAGAATAAAAGGAGGAACTGAGTTATTTGACAGTAGATCTGATAGAGAAGGAAAAGAATAATTTTGTAGGAAAGGAGATGTAATCTTAAATATTTACTGCTCTGTTGTCATTGTCTCTGGGCCAAACACACTTCCATTTTATAAGAAAAAATAAATTTACCTGCAGTCTAGTAAATGTTTAGGAAAGTAACAGGTATTGTCTTGTATAAAGAACCTAAGATCAATATCACTAACTTTTTATAAGGATGCAAATTTGTGCCTTTATTATATGCTATAATTTTTTTCCTTAGTATTGGGTCCACATGCAAGTAGAACAGGAACACTTTCAAGAGCAGAATTTGAGTTCAGTGTCCTCAGGTTTTTGCTCTCTGTACATCAGTTCCACATACTTCCATATCCTTATTGTGTTTATTTTTTTTCTCCCTAAAATAGTTGACTTCCTTTGCTTTTTTTTTTTTTTTTTTTTTTTTTTTTTTTTTTTTNCTTCCATATCCTTATTGTGTTTTTTTTTTTTCTCCCTAAAATAGTTGACTTCCTTTGCTTTTTTTTTTTTTTTTGGCAACTGTATTTTCTAGGGTTTCATCTTTGGCTGTCATTCTGAAAGCAATATACTGTTAATTATATCTATCTGAATATTCCTTTTACAGCTCATCAGGGACACAGTACTTGGGATACCTACAAAACTGTATTTTTTTCAGTTATTTTGGTGGAAGAGTGAAGTGCAAAGTAATTATTGTAATTTTATGTGTAAATGATATTGTTTTGTGAGTGAAGTCACATTGCAGTCTGCCTTTTTCCTGCTAAGCATGCAGCTGTAGAAATGAATGGGTAGACTGTAGCTTCTGTTCTGCTCATGTACAATTGAAAGCATGTTTGTGTTCCAGCCTGCTCTGTAGTTCAGTACAGAATTTGTACTGAGGCAGAAGTGGGTCCTGAGTTCCTTTACAGCAAGACCAGAGTTTTAATTCTGTCCAGTGAGTGGTGAAGAACCCATGGCTCTTACCACCTCCTTGGACCTGGGATTAGAAATTTTGGGCAAATGGTACCAGCTTACCCACTTAAAAGCATAGACAGTTTTCAGGCAGGACAGAAGTGAAGAAGTTGTGATTTCTTCCCACATAAATCTGTTTCAGGTGTTGAATTGTTTCATAAGACAGTGATCAGTCGAACTCAGTGTGGTGTCCCAAGAGCTACCACTGTCAATGGACTGTGACAGTGTCTGCAGAGTTGCTCCTCTCACATATTGCTCAGAGAAGACAGGAGTGAGAATAACTTTTTTTTTCTCTTAAATACATTGTCACAGAGGCACTGCTACCTTCTCTGATCGTTTAATCCTTATTCAGCATGTCTTTCTTGGAGTTGCCTTGGATCTATAGAACATGGGGGAAGCTTCTAGTTGCTCTCACAGAAGCTACTCCTGTAGCCCCCCCCACCTTGCCATCCAAAACAAATACAAGGACTAGAAAAAAAGTTATAAAAACCAGCCTGGATAACTTTGTCAAAGATGAAGTGCAGCTTCTCATTTGGTGTTTCCTATATGTTATTGTCTGGTGTATTTTCACATTGATATTAGGATCCATTTTGGATTTATATGGACACTATTAGATCCACATCCCCAAACCTTTGTATGTGCAGTTTTAGTTTGTCAATTAGATTTAAATCTAAAGTACCCTGACTGCCAATTTAATTACATTTTATTGCTGACTATTTTTCTGTCAGTATCCTCTCTGTAATTGTGCAAGCTGGCCTCTGAAAGGAGCTAGTTAGAAACACAGTGCCAAGGGCAAGGATCTGAGAGGAAACACTAAAAAAAAGGGTCTGTTCTGAAGGAGGAGACAGTGGTCAATAAAGAGGGAAGGAGTGTGATTTTTTTTTTTTTTGGCTAACATTTGTTTCAGTTTTGTTGCAAGCCATATTACCATGCAAAATTTGCCCAAGTCTTTTCACACATAAAGATCTTGTGTACATACAGGCAAATGCAAACTGAATCCCTCTGCCCCTCCCCCCCCACTGAAGTAGTAATTTTAAATAGCCTAGTATTAATGTAAATAATCTGTGAATAGTAGAAAAATTATACAAAAATAACGATTAGAATCTAGAAGATGCTTATTGGGCCTCTAGTTGATGTCTGGATATAGATCAGGAAGCATTAAATTTATTATTTCTTGTTAGCCTTAGAAACCCAACAAAACACTGAATTTATAGCATAAAATACCATGTTTAAGAGTGAGTTTGTGCTTGAAGGAAGGACTCAGCTTCTGCGTGGAGCTCAAATCTCCCTGTGTGTGTGAATTCTCACCCAAATAACTGGCCTGTTCGAAGCCTCGAGGAAATCTACAGATAGGGCACAAATCAGTCCCTAGATAGAGAGAGCCAAACCACCTCACTTCAGTGGAGCTTGCTTCCAGGATGGACCACTGCCATCCAGGTTATTTGGCTGGCAGCTCAGGCTGTATCAGGACTGCAGAGGTGAATTAGCATTGTACCACTAAAGCTGTTGCTGCCCATATGTCTGCTCCATCCCAACTTTGTAAACTAACTTTGATGTCAGGTTACCTTAAAATGCTGGGCTGTAAAGTGGGATGAGTTGGGAGTTGATTTACGAGTGGATCAGACATCCCTGCCTTGGGGGCAGCAACATCTGCTAGACAGGTGGGAAGGAAGGCAGGGAGTGGTAGCAGCTTCAGCTGTCTAATTTTCATCTGCTCCTGCATGTCTTACTGGAGCCCTGCGGTCACAGGTTGCCCTTCATTAAAATGTCCTTCCCAGACTGAGAGTTGCTGCTCGTTGTTCTCAATGAGACTGAGGTTTACAGCATCAAAGGTTTTGGCTTTGCTTGACATATGGCCATAGGCCATATTTGCTTATTGCAAAAGCAGACTCTTCCTACCAGATAAACTTGAGGTAGGTGATGCTTTCTCCAGCCCTCAGCACATGGAGAGGGAGGGCTGCAGTTTGAAACTCCAACAGCTGCCTTTTCCTCCTGCAGTTTCAATTTTTCTGTCATCTTCCCCATCTTACTGGGTTGGTACTACAGTTTTCTAACATGTTTCAGGAAGTCTCTTCCCTGCTCATGTCTTGAAGACAGTGCTCCTTCGGCTGCAGGCAGAGGTGACCCCTCCAAATACTACAAGGTTAGCCTGGTCACCTTCTTTTAGGGTATCCCAGTTGTTCTCATTGTAAGGATCAGCTATCATGGACAGAAATCCATGGCCAGTCCTCAACACTGTATACAAAATAGTCAACTCTTAAAATTTAGCTGTAATTTGAATTTGTTTAGTGACTTGCTTTTATCTGTAGGAGCCTCTAGGTTGTTTTATTAAAAATGATAACTGTCACTTATGAATGGCTTCCTGATGTCTTGCAGACTACAGATTGAGGAGTGCTGATCATCTGAAAGGCCAGCTGCTGAGAAATTTCAGTCACACTCTAAGCCTTTACTGGAAAAGGAGAAATTGCTGAAGTTTGTCAGTTATGCTTGTATTTTTCTTGATCACCTTCTCAAATTTAAGATAGAACTTGATTTGCCTGATGAAATTTATCTGGTGGCATATTCTGGATTTTACCCAAACTACATCTAGACTATATGCTTGGGTCAACTATGGTGTCCCCAGGCCTTCTATGTATAGAAGCTAGATTTGGGAGTAAAAGATGGCTTGGGACACTTGCAGATGTAGACCTGGGAGAGGATATGCACTCCTACCAGTCACTCTGAGCGCTGGAAAAATAAAGTTGCAGATGGCTAGAATGGAGCATGGTGAGGAGTGGGATGGGGAATAGCAGTGAAGCACATTCTTATACTCTAAAACTTTATTCTATCAAAATCCCCATGCTTTCCTTACAATCAGTTCATATCTCAATATTTTAAAGTTATGAGATTACTATTCTCCTAGGATACCAGATCAGATATATACCTTGGCATAGGAAAATATTAGCCCTGATGTGCCTCTTCACTCATTTTTAGTCTGCTGAGAACAAGCCAAGTAGCAGTACAGGGCTAGATTCAGATTAATTATGCACTATAGTACATTTGCATGATACCAAAAATCTGTTCAAATCCACCAGAAGAACTTGCTAGTTCTCTGAAATAAAATGTTCCATATTTTCCTCTCTTCACTTTCTCCTCTTCCTTTTGCAGAGTGCCTAAATGAATAAGGGATTGGTTTTTGTCAGTTAAGTTAAACTATTAACTAGATTATTTAATTATCTTGTATTTATTGGATCACTTGGCCTCTAGAGTAAGAAAGATTTGATCAGGTTAATATGTGCAGTTCAGGAAAGTCTCCATTTAATGTAGGAGTTGGCATGGGTTTGTGCCAAATTTTATTTTGGATTTATTATTTTAGGTACAAAAGATGTGATTAAGTTCATCAGATATCCAATCTTTTTCAATCTCTGAAGTGAATGCTAGACACTGTATTAGTCAGATGAGGTGTTGGGTGTTTTCTTACTCCTTCCACTGCTTTCCTTACTCCTATCCTTCCAAGTAGGTTATCTCTCTCTTATTCTGCTTCAGATTAATGGATGAAGATAACCAAAACATCTGCTGTCTCCACTGGGCTTGCATGGAGTTTGGGGTGGGAAAGGCACCACAGCCATGGACAGACTTGGCTTCGACTCCTAGCAGACTCCTCCAAACCTCTTTTCTACATAACCCTTGCTACACAGCGCATCCCAACATGTCTAATTACACTGTACCAAGGGATTACAATCCACAATAATGACCTGGTTTGGAAGGAGAGTGGGGAAGAGGGAAAGCATTGCTATTCCCAAGTCCTGAAGTGCCTAGTGATTCTGACTCATTTTCTCCTAGCCAGTCTTCCCCAAACTTCTGTTTTCATACATTCAGCTTTATATTTTTTCAGCTTCCTCTACAAGAGCTGATACTGAGGGGCTGTAAGTGAAGTTGTCAACTAAATGTTTTTATTATCACCTTTGAAGCTTTGTTATTTCTTACGCTCTGAACGCTTTTCTTGTTCAGATCTGTTATTCTGAGCGTGTGCCTCAGGGAAGCGTTACATTAATGTATTGACTTCTGCAGCTCCTGCCTTTCTCCCTTGTCTTAGAAGCATGTACATGAGTGTGAGACCCAGGCAGTGTGCATGTAGCTGCCAAATTTCTAGGTTTAAACTAAAAGAGGGCAGGTTCTGATTAGGTATTGGGAAGAGATTTTTGTGATGCAGGTGGTTAAGCACTGGCAAAGGTTGCCCAGAGAAGCTGTGGATGACCGATGCCTGGAAATGTTCAAGTCCAGGTGGGGTGGGGCTTTACACAACCTTACATAGTTGAAGATATCCCATCTAGGTAACCTTTAAAGGTGACCTTTCTAACTCAAATCATTCTATGATTCCAAGATAATTAAGCAGGATTAATTTATCCTGTGTTGGTCTTCTTTAGGAAAGAAGTGGTGATTGTAGTGCTTTCAGAAATCATTAAGGAAAAAGATGACATGTGTGCAGACAGAACAGCAAACCTGCCCAGTCTCTGATGGTTCAGTCTCTGTTGTGGTGTCTTGGAAAAAGTTGGATATTTCTGCTAAGCACTTGGCATCATTAACTACTCTAAGGTCTCCGTGTTATTAATTGTCCTCACATTCTGTGAAGCAGGAAAACAGCCAAAGCTGCATAATCTTAATTCCCAGTCCCTTTATATAATTTAAATAGTATTCAGTGACCTTTAGCTGGAGAATGATTTTTCAAAAGCCTTTTCAAACTCTATTTTTACATCACAACCGTACTTTCAGCTGAGATTTTGCCAAGCTTAGGGGAAGGTCAGGACATTATACGAAAGAGATCATCTTGCTTCAAGCCACACTCCAATAAAGAAATAAAATAGATCAATAAAGCATGTTGAAACCATTATAATCCAGATTTTGGAGATTCCTGTTAGTAGAGCACTTGCGGGTATTAACAGAAAATATGTTTTCTTTAAGGATGAATAGCTGTAATATCTGCTGTCGCTCAGTGACTGAGAACTGATATGATGCCCGACTCAAAAATGTTGTTCAGGTGGCAGTCTTGATATTATTATGGACAAATTGGAAAAAGAAGTACTTCAAAACTCTGATCACCTTTCAACTAAGCTAACCCTGTTTCACTCAAGTATTTGTATCCAGGTAGTCTTGATTAGGCAAGCAATTCTTCCCCTCTATTAAGATAAAATGTGAAATTATTTAAACTATTTGCTTGAAGATATTGATAGACAATACGGGATACATAAATTATAACAAAATCATCTAATTTGGTAGTATGTCTTTAGTGACCCAAAAAGCAAATTTAACTCCTTAATAAAAACAAAATCCTTTGTGTATTCCAGAGCAAGGGAAAAAGAAAATCCAGAAAGTGCTTAATGCTTGACTTGCTGTGGCATATTTCTTATAATTAAAAAATTCCAATGGTCACCTCCTGTATTTTCTAGCTGTTCGCCTTTTATAGATATAAATCTTCAATGGTAATTTCAGGAAATTAAGATAGAAGCAACAGAAAGATATCAGTATGGGTTTTGTTTTGTTGTTTTTTTGGTTTTTTTTAAGTTTTACTGGGTCTGAGTGGATCCTGTTATAAAATATGGTCCATAAGTTGGACATATTTCAAAAAAATGGAGAAGAGCATAAAAATGTGGATAGAAGTAATTGATTTACCAATGTTTAAGAAAACTATTCTATCATGCATTGTTCATGTAAGAAAAACCCAGGTGTGAAACAGCTGCAACATCTTGAAATTTCTTATCTAAAATAATTTTCATGTTTTAAATGAGCTTAATTTTTCTATACAAGATATTCTTTAAATTCCTTCCTTTGTGATGCTCATGGAAGCAAAACAAACGATTAATACCTGATTAAGTCTAAAGTAGGTGAGACAAAGCTGTTCTAGCTGTGCATTTATTTGTTTAAAATGTTACTAGCTCAAAGTGTTTTGCTGAGCACTGACATGCTGGATACCTTGTGTTGTAGGGCAGGTGTTAGTTTTGTATAGCTCTGGCAATTACAAGGAATGTAATCTACCTGGACTCCAACAAAGCCTTTGACACCATCTCCCCTATCAAACTCCTGCAAAAGCTGGCAGCTCACAGCTTGGACAGGTGCATTCTGCACTGGGTTAAGAACTGGCTGATGGCCAGGCCCAGAGAGTGGTGGTGAATGGTGCTGCATCTAGTTGGCATCTGGTCACTAGTGGTGTCCCCCAGGAATCAGTGTTGAGCCCAGTCCTGCTTAATATCCTTATTGATGATTTGGAGGATTTAGTCCACCATTAGCAAATTTGCAGATGACACCAAGTTGGAGCCGAGTGCCGATCTGTTAGAAGGTAGGAGCGCTCAGCAGGGGGACCTGGACATGCTGGAGAGATGGGCCAAATCCAATAGCATGAGGTTCAACAAGACCAGGTGCCAGGTCCTGCACTTTGGCCACAGCAACTCCTTGCAGCACCACAGGCTGGGAATAGAGTGGCTGGAGAGCAGCCAGGCAGAGAGGGAGCTGGGGGTACTGGTAGACAGGAAACTTAAGAGGAGCCGGCGGTGTGCCCAGGTGGCCAAGGTGGTCAATGGTGTCCTGGCCTGCATCAAGAATAATGTGACCAGTAGGACTAGGGAAATTATTCTTCCCCTGTACTCAGCACTGCTTAGGCCACACCTTGAGTACTGAGTCCAGTTCTGGGCCCCTCAATTTAGGGAGGATGTTGAGGTGCTTGAGCGTGTCCAAAGAAGGGCAACAAGGCTGGTGAAGGAAACGGAGCACAAATCCTGTGAGAAGTGGCTGAGGCAGCTAGGGTTGTTCAGCCTGGAGAAGAAGAGGCTCAGGGAGACTTTATCATTCTCTACAAGTCCCCCACAGGAGGTTGTAACCAGGTGGGTGTTCGTCTCTTCTCTCAGACAATCAGCAGTAGGACATGAGGGCACAGTCTTAAACTGTGCCATGGGAGGCTTAGGTGAGACATTAGGAGGAAGTTCTTTACAGAGAGAGTTATTTGGCACTGAAAAGGGCTGCCCAGGGAGGTGGGGGAGTCACTGTCCCTGGAGATATTTAAGAAGAGAATGGATGGTCTAGTTAACAGAGTGGTGATAGGTCAAAGGTTGGACTTGATCTCAGAGGTCTTTTTCAACCTAATTGATTCTGTGATTCTAGGATTCTGTGATTCCATATTTTCCTGTTCTACAATTCATCTCATTATTTTCTCTCATTTCCCATTACTTCTTCAAATTTAATCATTACACATAGGAATATCCTAATGGACATCTGAAAGGTCAGGCATTATATGACATGTGATGTCAGACCTTGACAAGTATGGTTCTGTCCTTCCTCAAGGGACAACAAGCACATGTAATCCTTTCCTTTTTGGTGGCGTGCTGGGAACAAAGTACACGCCTTGTATGTTTGAATTCTAGTGCTAAATTTACAAGCCTAACAGTTGCTATAGATGTAGTGCTAATTGTGGAATGATCAGACTTGTTCTGCAAACTACTGACATGGATCTCCAGCTCAACAGTTTCTGAAGTTAATTTTCTGATTTTAACTTCCAATGAATTTGTTACAGTTTGGAGACATTAATAAACTAAATCCAGTGTGATTTCACATCCAAAACATATTCCTTGAAAGTGACACACTCTAAGAGGCAACAAATACAGAGAAATAGGTTTTTTGTTCACTAGTTAATAATAATTTTAACCTCAAATCTGGCTACTTAAAAAAAGATAGAGAAAAAAGATCCAATGAAGATCTCCAACAAAGATCCTAAAGCAAATCTTTCTTAATAACTAATGTTCCTATCCCCATTAGCACCTAAAGGAGATAGAAATGAAGCTCATAAATGCCAGAGCAAGAAGATCAGAAAAACCTTTTCTGTTGAAGTCATTAGTTGCAAAATGTTTTGCTTTGAAATTGCATCCAAGCATAACAGCAGCTTCTTTCTCAATATGTGAAGCCATGTTTTTCCTTTGAAAGTCTTTATTTGCATAATGTTAGAGGGCAATTTGTTACTTTTCACTCTTCGTTTATAGGGACTTTCACTGCAGGGAAATTTTTAGTTGAATTTTTTTGGTAGGATTTTTTTTTAATTCATTTCCAGAAACCTTTAAATGTGAGGTCTTACACAAGTCAATTAACCTGTGTTTTCATTAAGTGACATGTTGGATTGCAGGCCTGTACTTTATAAGTGAGGTATAATGATCTATAACTATGAAGGTAACAAGCAGTCAAGCTTGTTAAAAACATGAAATAATTATATACCTTTAACTATCCAGAGCTATTGAAATACAAGCTTTGCATCAGGTTTTTAAAAGTCCAAAGGGCATTTATCTACTTTTTATTGTTGAATTTTTTTTTTTTAGCATTATGAATAATATCTTTTTATCTAGGCATGTAAAATATAATTGAAACTCGAATATATGCCTGAAAGCATTCTGACAGGAATTACTCATAATAAATAGTGCATTAGTGGGCCTCACTTGAAGTGGAATATTAGTGGATTATTTATACTCAACACATAGGAATAAGATGCTATTTTTTTCTCATCTGGAAAAGCATTCCTTGTGAAGGTAGTTTTGCAAGAAGAGCTATCTGGAAAAAAGAATTTCCTGAGCACTCTGCCACTCCTGGGTCCCAGGCTAATTTTGCTCTGTGGCTTTCTGCTCAGTTTGATCACCGCTGGCTCAGGGACCTCCACCCCGCTCTTCATGGGGCAGTGGAAGTTTGTCCTTTGCCTCTTTGGCTGGGATCCATTTGCTTAAATGTGGACCTCTGTGGTGTGTACCTGAGCAAACCACTAGACTCCATCTGCAGGCAGTATTAAAAAGGATGAATGTCTAGCGGATGATTGATCTCATTCTAAAGACAGATATGTGAAAAAACTCAAATGGTCATGGCCCTAAAAAGTCTTTGTTTTACAGAGCCTCTAATGCAATTTACAGTTGAATATTATGAAACCTACCTTATGTGACCTGCCAAAGCTTAGTCATCTAAACTTATACGTTGACAGAAAAATATATGTTTTGGGGGGAAATTGAGAATGGTCATAAAACCAGGGGAAGTAATAGCCTGAGGAGCCAAAAGATGTTTGAACATTCACCTACTTGATGTCCAGGCTTGCTTGAAAATGTTAGCCTTTCTTGGTTTCCCATATTGTAAAGTATAATAATACTACCTTTTAATTGCAAGCAATTTTGTGCTCTCCATAAGAAAAAAAAACAGGTCTACAGCCAAGTCATATAAGAAATAGACCATGAAGGTATGGCATTAAAGATAATTTAATGCAAATTTTAATACAATAGCTATTTCTGAATATACTCTATTCTGTAAAAAGAATATTCGATCCCTCTTTCCCTTCACTCTCTTTGAAAGTGTGTTTGTGTATTGGTCATAATTAGCTCCAACTAGAGAAAAAGGCGGTGGAACACTCTGTTTCAGGATGCATCTGTTGAATAAGCTTTACATCTATGTATTATTTGCATGATAATGAGGCTCCAATGTATTGACCAATGTTAAAGATGACTAAGAAGCCAAAAAAAAAGAGGCATAAAAATGTGTAGGAGGCTGAATTGCCTCTTAGATGCAAAACAGCAGTGGTGTCTCAAGCTAAAAGCACATCACTAAGAAATGATCAACTGTTCTCTGTTAATAGAAGCAGTTTGAAGCCGTTGATCCAGTTTAAGTGATTCCCATGATAGAAGTTCTCAGTTTAGCCATTGGAATCTGGATCACGCAGGATGAAAATGTGTTAAAAATGGTCAACTAATATAACCGCTTGGGATGGTGAGAAGGAAAAATTAATAAGAGACTATGGGATCAAGGTTGCCTAGCTGTGATTGAAAATTAGAGGCATTGAGCACTGTGTGATTTCTTTGGTGTAAGTGGAATGAAAGCAATTTTGAAAGCTTAACAAGTCTGTCTCCCTGATGCTCTTTGTAATTCAAAACAAGAGTCTTTGCTGGTAATTTCTGCCAGAGTCTCCCAAAACCCCAGTAGTTAGGGAGAATAATCCTGTTTGTTTTCTAAATTCTAATTTTTCTTTCTTTTTACTGTTTCTGAACATAGGAATCAGGGTTGATTTTAGGGAGGAAATGCACTATGAATGTTATGAGGAGTGGCATCTAGGTAACTTGCAGAGGAACTATGCGGTATGCCTTGGAGTCACGGATCCCCTTTCCACAAGCCTGGGAGAAAATGCCACAGCTGCTGTCTGGTCCAGGTGCCTGGATTTCCTTTTATATGAGTCGGGATGCAGTTGGAACGTGGCCATGGAGGCTGCAATTTGATTCTTTCAATTATACCTTCTTCTGAAGCACTTTGCAATGAGATCTGTCCCAGATTTTTCCATTTGATACATAAATTTGTGGAACAAATACACTTATCTCAAGGACAATCAGACTTCCATCTCCTGAAATGCTGTGTACCTTTTTGGTATACTGCATTATACAAGTGGAAGAACAGGAAATCTCACATTGTTCTAATACAAAGTATGGAATATGCCATTGCCAACGGACTGTGATGGATGATGCAGTATCAGGAGCAGTATTAACTCTGGTAAGCTTGTAAAATCATTCCTTTTTGGAGGGAGTGAAATAGATAAAAGAGAAATGATTCAGGTACTTAACTGTAGTAGACACCTATTCCTGCTGATAAAATCTCTGTATGGTTGGCAGATATTATACAGGATCTATAGAATACCCATGTACAGCTGGAACATCAGCTGAGGCAGGAAGATACCTGAAAACACTGCATATAGACCTGTGAATTCCTCTTAGAGCAGTGAAAACTTAACAGTGACTTTTTGGCCCTAGTTTGTAATTTATTAAGATCTTTAGTACAAGTTCTGATCTCCTCTTCCCTTATGGACAGAGTAGTGTGTGCTAGCACTTTTAAAAACATTTTAAAACATCAACAAGGTCAAATTTGGGGATAATGTTTTGACTATCACCATTTTAAGGGAAGAATACCAAGGCTGACACATTTTAACTGTAGCCAACTTCAAACTCAGAACTGGTAATTTCTGTAATCAATAGAAGATATTCATGTTGTATTGGTTTTCAGTTCATAAAGAAGGGCTATATGCTATTGAAATTGTGTGGCTTTTCTTAAGATGAGTGAATAAATAGGAAAACATCACAGTAAGATTTCAATAAGTTCTTTAAATGGGTGCTTCTTTGGTTCCCTGTTGTATCAAATCTGTCTTAAAAAATAAGAGCTGTTACAGCTGATAAACATGCAAAAGCTATGGTACAGAAAAATGATTTTAAGTTACCTTAGTACCTACACAGTAGTTAACTATTGGCCTAGAACTACTGTCTGCCACAGATGAGTACTAGTTTAAGTGCATGGTCAACGCAATTATTTATACCTTTATGCAGTCAAAGCAAATAATTCCATTTTATTTTCAGAGAAAATATGCAAAATTCAGTTTTCAAATTAATTGTTTCATTTTCAAATAAGAAAAACTAATCCATTGCTTCCCTGGATAGGGCACTGTTTTTCCTCTCAGGATGTAAGGATTTAGTCTTACAAGACTGTCAGAGGCTGGGTGAGATTTTTCAACGAAAATAGGAGAAATAAGGGAATACGTGGCACAAATAATTGCTGGTTTTGGGCAAACTCTTAATGTGAGGTCTCCTATTAGGCCCCTAAAGTTATCACACAGGAGATTTAGATATGTGAGGGCCCCATGAGAAGACGGCTAGAACTCTCCTCTAGACAGGTAAGGAAAGGCAGAACTTCTCAGGTGAGAGAATACTGCTTGGAATAATACCTCAATAACTCTGCTTGCTGATGAGGTGTCAGTTTATTGGCAATTATTGTTGTTGTGCTGCTTCCCCCTCCTCTACCCCCCATTTTGAACCTTCTTTGTACTTCTCAGTTTTCCTTTTTAATTAGTTCTCTTCTTTGGTCCTAACATGTAGAAGAATTAAACAAGACTCTCTAGGCTGCTAGTAAGATCAAAATCTCCAAAATGAAATGGAAGATGGAAACAAAATTCAGTTTGAACAATAAACAAAGAAAAATAATTATGATGAAGATCATAAGAAGATGAATCCTCAATTACCACAGCAGTCCGGCCATGAAACCGTAATAAAAGGCGGGGGGGAAAATCCACCCTAGCATCTCTCATTTTAATTAAACTGGGTAATTTTTGAGTACTGCCATAAATTTTACCACCAGATTTGTAAATCCTGACTTTGTGCCTAAGTCTGATTTCAGATTGGGTGATGCTATGTCCTCACAAGTTTCTGTGGATTTATTCAGAATAATTTTGATGTGGAAACGAATTTCTGTCTCTTGTGAAGACCAAACTAAATAAAATGCAAAAATCCCTGCAGCTGAAAGAAAGCAACTGCAGAACAAAAGAGTGAGTCTGGATTTTAGGAGCCACAATTAAACTTTCTTGCTCTGTGCTCCTTTCTATAGTATATCTGTGGTGATGTTTAGTTGGTAGATAGGAGGAGGTGTGTAGACTTTGTGAAGGCCACTGCAAGTGGGACGTGCTAGGAGCTCATAAGCTCTTCTGCCTGGAGCCCCAGAAAGGCTTACCTGTAAAGTAAGTCAGGCAACATTAGGAAAAATACACAGTAAAATTTGATGCAAGTTATCCTATTGGGAATTTTTCTTCTTTTATTGAAAACTTTGAATTTAGAAAGAGAACAGTTGTCCACAGGATAGTCTGAAGATAATAAAGTGCTTTCCGAGAGAAAACCTCATTGGTGGCTTGTTTCAACGTGAGTCTCTACAGTGTTAGAAAGACTGAGCTGTACAAAACCAATGTTGCCCGCTCCTGAAGCGAAATAGTCTCTTGAGTCTGTTAAGAAGCCTGCATTGATAAGTTTCACTGAAGAAACAGAGGAGGGAGGGAGGGAGGGAGGGAAGGCTGGAGCAGAGGGGAGCAGGGGGCCTACTGTAACTGCTGGTGATTGAACTGCAATTGTCTTAGTAGGAATTTAATTATGGCGCTGTCACTGACACAGTAAATTTTATAAAGTTGCTACTTGATCTTTATTGATCCTAACTGGACTCTAACTAGACTTTTCTTTAAAAGAATCATGCAGTCATTTGGGCTGGAAAAGGCCTTTAAGATCATGGAGTTGAACCATTTTATTTTTTGAATCGCCGAAGGGCAGCAAGGACATGCCTCCCTTTGGGAAGCTTCCAGGCTGCCCCAGGAGGGTTTGGGTGGCATTTTTGAATCTCTGAACAGCAGCAAGGACATGCCTCCCTTTGGGAAACTGCTGGCACTCAAGGCTGAAGGCTTTAGGGAGCGCGACAAACAGGAGTAGGCAAACAGGGGTGTTGAGCGCCAGCTTGCGTGACGGTTCACGCAGGCAGGACGAGCAGGTCGATTTACAGAGGCCCTCTTGGTAGGTGGTGTTTTTCTTTTTTTTTTTTATTTTTCCCCCTTGTCTCCATCCGCTCACCAGCAATGGTTAACGAACGATCAAAAACCATTGCTAAAAGGAGTGTGCTTATTCAAACAGTACCTCTGTTGAGACTGTCCAGGCTTCTGACTGCAGGGAATGCCTGAGCCTTCTGGAAGTTCCAGAGGACAATGGAAAAAACACCTGCATCCGGTGTGAACAGGTATCTGCTCTGTATGGCGGCAGAGCTTAAGGGAGTGCTTGAAAGGCTTAGGACCGTTTGCAAAGGTGAAAGGGAGATAGTTTGGTGGAGTCGTACCCTTCCATCTCTTAGAGATGCCCAGAAGCCAGGGAAGCCTCATGTCTCCTTCCATCATGAAGAAGGAAGAGGACCTAATTGATGGAGGGGAATGAGAATGGGTCTCTTTTTGTGGGGGCAACAGAATTCTTTCCTTTCCCCCTCCACCTTTCCGGATGCCATCTTTCCAGCTGTCCTNTTTCCAGATGCCATCTTTCCAGCTGTCCTTACAGAACAGGGTTAAGGTCCTGGATTTTGAGGGCCAGATGGATGATAAAGAAGAAAACACTTTGTCTGGTGAATCTCTAAGATTCACTCTGTCAGTCCAATCCGAACCTCTAGTATTAAAAAGAAGGGTAATTGTTGTTGATGACTTCCTTCTGAGGGGAACAGAGGGACCTGTATGTCAATCAGACCCGTCCCACAGGGAAGTCTGGGGCCCAGGTATGGGACATCACCAGGAGGTTACCTGAACTCATTCGGCCTTCTGATTATTTTCTGCTGTTGGTTGTCCAGATTGGCAGTGATGAGGTTGATAAGAAGAGCTCCAGAGTAATTAAAAAAGTAATTTAAGGAGCTACGTCAATTGATTGATGGAGCAGGAATGCAGGTGTTCTGCTCGGTTCCTTTAGTGGCAGGGATGAATACTGAAAGCAATAGAAGAACCCTTATTATCAATGAATAGTTTAAGGGTTGGTGCCAACAGATGAATTTTGGGTTCTTTGATCATGGGGCAACCTTTACTGCACCTGGTTTGCTAGACACACGTGGGCTACACGTGCCTAAAAAGGACAAAATTTTTTTAGCCCATGAGTTCACAGGGCTCATTGAGAGGGCTTTAAACTAGGTTTGAAGGGGGATGGAGCTAGGTTCTGATGGGAGATATCGAAGGTGGTGAACCTAAATCAAAGGTAAATTCAGCAACCCAGCTGAAGTGCATATGCTCTAAAGTGCAAAGTATGGGCAACAAACAAGAAGAGCTAGAAGTTTTGGTACAACAGGAGAGTACGATATAGTTGCCATCACAGAAACATGGTGGGATGACTCATATAACTGGAGTATTGCATTGGATGGCACACACTCTTCAGAAGAGATAAGGGTGGAGGGTTGGCCTTGTATATTAGAGAGACTCTTGACACCGTGGAGCTTGAGATTAAGGATGATTGGGTTGAGTGCTTATGGGTAAAGGTCAGAGGGACAGCCAACAAGACTGACATCATGGTTGGAGTCTGTTATAGGCCACCTATAACCAAAACCTGTGGTTTATCTATTATTCTATAAACAGATGGAGGATGTCTCAAGATCACCAGCCCTTGTTCTTCTAAGAGACTTCAATCTGTGAGGTATTTGCTGGGAACTCAACACAGCAGAGAGGAGGCAGTCCACAAGGTTCTTACAGTGTATTGAGGATTGCCTCTTGTCACAACTAGTTAGTGAGCCCACCAGGGACAAAGCTTTTCTTGATCTGCTGTTCACTAATAGAGAAGGGCTGGTGGGGAATGTGGTGGTCAGAGGCTGTCTGGGGTGCAGTGATCATGAAATAATAGACTTCTCAATAAATAGTGAAGCAAGGAGAGGCATCAACAAAACCTCCACACTGGAATTCTGGAGGGCGGACTTCTGCTTATTCAGGGAACTAACTAGGAGAGTGCCTTGGGAAGCAGTCCTTAATAACAAAGGGGTCCAGGAAGGCTGGATATACTTCAAGAAGGAAATCTTAAAGGCCAAGGAACAGGCCGTCCTGATGTGCCGTAAGATGAGCTGCAGAGGTAGATGGCCGGTCTGGATGAATAAGGAGGTTTTGGATGAAATAAGGGAAAAAAAGAGGATGTACCACCTTTGGAAAGAGGGTGAGGTAACTCAGGTAATGTTTAAAGATGTTGTTAGGTTATGTAGGAAAAAAATTAGAGAAGCGAAAGCCCAATTTGAGCTTAAATTGCCACTTCTGTAAAGGATAATAAAAAGTGTTTGTATAAATATATCAATGGCAAAAAAAGGGAACATGGACAACCTCCACTCTTGATCAGATGAGCAGAGAAGTATAGTTACTGAAGATGAGGAAAAGGCAGAGGTACTTAACACCTTCTTTGCTTCCATTTTCATCAGTAAAACAGATTGTCTATAAAACAAGTGGTCTCTTGACCTGGTAGACACGGTCAGGGAGCAGTATAGCACCCCCGTAATCCAGGAGGAAGATGTTAGAGACCTACCGATCCGCCTAGATCCTCATAAGTCTATGAGACCTGATGGGATCCATCCTAGGGTGATGAGAGTTGGCAGATGAGCTTGCCAAGCTGCTCTCCATCATTTATCAACAGTTTAGGCTTACTGGAGAGGTCCCAGATGACTGGAAGTTGGCCACTGTGACATCCATCTACAAGAAGGGCCAGAAGGAGGATCCAGCCTGACCTTGGTTCCAGGCAAAATTATAGAGCAAACCATCTTAAGGGCAATCACACTGCACTGACAGGACAATAAGGAGATTAGACCTAGTCAGCATGGATTTATGAGGGGAAGGTCCTGCCTGACCAACCTAATTTACTTTTATGATCAGGTAACTTGCCTGATTGATGAGGGAAAACCTGTTGATGTAGTGTACCTGGATTTTAGCAAAGCCTTTGATATCATCTCCCATAGAAAACTCTTGGTGAAACTGGCAGTTCATGGCTTGGTTTACTCTGTTCTGGGTTAAGAACTGGCTGGATAACTTGGCTGGAAAACATGACTGGATAACTGGCTGAGCTTGGAGAGTGGTAGTGAATGGTGCTGCATCCAGTTGGCGGCTGGTCACTAGTGGGTCCCCCAGGGTTCAGTACTGGCACAAGTTCTGTTCAGTATCTTTATTGATGATCTAGACAAGGGGATGGATTTCATAATTAGTAATTTTGCAGATGACACCAAGGTGGGAGCAAATGTCCATCTGTTAGAAGGTAGGAGGGCTCTGCAGAGGGACCTGGACAGGCTGGAGAGATGGGCTGATTCCAATAACATGGCGTTTGACAAGTCAGAGTGCCGGGTTCTACACTTTAGCCACAACAATCCCGTGCAGAGCTCTAGGCTGGGGACTGAGTGGCTGAAGGGTGGCCAGGCAGAAAGGGACTTGGGAGTACTGGTTGATAGGAAACTTAACAGGAGCCAGCAGTGTGCCCAGGTGGCCAAGAAGGTCAATGGCATCCTGGCCTACATCAAGAATAGTGTGATCAGTAGTATTAGGGAAGCTATTCTTCCCCTCTATTCAGCACTGATTAGGCCCCATCTTGAGTACTGTGTCCAGTTCTGGGCCCCCCAGTTTAAGAAATACGTCAAAATGCTGGAACACGTCCAGAGAAGGGCAACGAGAATGGTGAAGGGATTGGAGCACAAGCCCTATGAAGAGTGAGTGAGGGGGCTGGGATTGTTTAGCCTAGAGAAGAGGAGGCTGGGGGGAGACCATATTGTTCTCTAAAACTATCTGAAAGGAGGTTGTAGCCAGGTGGGTGTGGGTCTCTTCTCTCAGGCAGGCAGCTGTTGCCAGAGCTCTGAACCCAAGAGTATCCAGTTCAGAGCTGGATCCATGGTGAGTCAGGTCTTTGCAGGGCCATATTTGCCATGGCTTCCAAAGCAACTAGCTGTACAGAGTGGAAATTTTCCATTTTTCTCTGCTGGATTTGAAAAGTGACACCATCTCTCCCTTGCATCAGTGATGAAAAAGCACGTTATGACTGAAGTGCAACTGCAGACTTGAGTAATGGCTTAATTCCCACTCTCATCTCCTGTTATATTACTGGAAGAATAATGTAATTGAATTATAACATAATTTTGGAAGCTTATCAGTGGGATTAAAGGGAGACAGACATATTTTAGCTAGTGTGTGACTTTCAGAGATACTCCACCCATTGTAGTAAGTTATTAACAGATTATAGCAGCTATGGAATGTATTTTGAAGGAAAACTAACTGAATAATTATTTGGCTTTGATGAAACTGCTGCTGGTGTCAACTGTCTAGCAATAATCTCAACATTGCATTGAAGCAGAATGCAGATGGCTGTAAAAGTGTTCCCTTGTCCTACAGATAGAAATAGTGGTGTCAGTATTACTTGATATTACTCTTAACACAAAAAAATTACTGCCTGACATAAATAAAAATAAAATAAAAGTCCAAGTGTGTTAGAGACTTCATTGTCAAAAGCCATCCACTGCACACGAGATTACAAGTACTTATTGCCATGTCCTCATTGGAATGGTTGTGCCTTAGCAGTTTCCTGTTCAGCAAAAAACCCTAGCCTTGGCATCCCTTGCCAGAGCAGCAAGGTGACTGCATAGCTTAGCCTTTGGCTCTTGTCATTCCTATGTGGCTAAGGATTCCCTTGTATGATGGATTTTTCTATATCTTTTTTTATTGTAGTTATTATACTTTCAGAAGTTGCTGAATGTTTTGACCACAGCTGCACCCCGAGCTGACCCTTTCTCTTTATATTTTATTCTGGTAATGTTTACTCTTCTTTTGGTATGCTACTGAGGTGGGGGAGACAATTTTAAGTACCAAAAGATCAAGAGCTGGGAGTGTGACAGTGACAATTAAACGTTCTTTTGAGTTTTCTTCTGCTATTCTTTAAACTATCAAAGAGGTTTCTGTGAATGGAAAATATAAATCTTTACATGACATGTAGGTAAAAAAAATGTATGTGCAATATATTTATTTATCCATAAAGATGATGATTAATTCTGTAACATCTTCATTTCGGTTTTAAGTGTGCTTGAGTGTGTGATGGACAAAGAAATGCTAAAACCAAAGCCAGAATAGATAGAGATGCTTCCTAACAGACCCCAGATCTTTTTAACCTGACATTCACGTCATGCACCGATATGCGATTTCCAGAAAGAGGATCCGAGTATGAGGCAGCTGTCAAGGGAAAGTGAGGAATGTATCGAGTTGTTCTCCAGCCTTACAAAATGTCCATCTCACACTAATTCATATAGAGAGTTTTCAGCAGAGGAGCAGTACAGAAGCTATGCATTGAACTGTAGACTTTAAAAAGGAAATGTTAACTGCTGGCCTGTTTTATGTGTTGTCTTGAAAGACTTTAAACACAGAATGAACCAAACTTTAAGCAGTTCTGTTCTGCAAAATCCTTCTGTAAAATCCTGAGGAATAATGTGCTAAGTTGTCACAGCTTCTGTTCATGTGTGTTTGTATATAAGATCAAAAGTACATGTAGAGAGCAGACACAGAGCTCCACTTCTTCATAAAGTTGCAAATGGTAATAAAAAGTGTATTTTTTGAGATGTTCAAGAATGATATTCTAAGCATGTTATTGAATGTTCTTCCTCTGACCTCTTTTATGCATTGAGTAGAAGTTCCCACTACTGTTCATTCACAGTAATGGTATATTTTTTTCTCATGTATTTTGTCCTGAGGTGTTGAAAACATAGTAATTCATAAGAGAGCTCTGTTCATAGATAACTTGACTTAGACTATGCTTCATCTGGCATTGTAATGCCCGCTACTTTAGTACTACTCTGACTTTAGAATTTGTTACATCTTACAATTTGTACTACTCTGCCGTCAGCAATTTCCCCATTTTACTTAATTCTCATTTTTCCAGTAAACAGAACAAAGTGCACCAGTGTTATTACAACTCCATTGAGTTTATGGTAACTCAATGATCTTTTGCCTTAAGAAGTACCCTTTTCCAATTTTTAATTTGTAACAGTACTTTCATTTTATTTTTCTTAATTACTGAACTTTGTTGCATTGAATGGACAAAATCTGTAAAAATCTTTTGGAAACTCTGAATCTACATTTTGGCTTCTGTTTTAGGAATTTCTTGCAGTCGTCTAGTGGAGGACAAACCTCATGCTCAGAAATTTCTAGTGTGAATTCTAATGTTGGAATTTTCTAAATGACTACAGCTCAAATGGCTGCCATCCTACTAATCTTTAGTAGTAGAGTTGTGTTTATATATATATGTATATATCCTATATAAAATACCAAGGAGCAAAAGTTTGGATAGAATTTTTTGCACATTTTGGGTTCACAGTCTAAAAAGAAGGATTTACTGCACCAAGTTAATTATCTCAGTATCTATCCACAGGTAAAAATCCTGCAGTTTTCTGATACACTTTTTTCACTGTTACATCTCATTTTTCAGAATACATCTATGTGCTGTTGTGGAACTCATTAGAAAGCTGTGCTGTTTTTCATGGCATGCAGCAATCACTTTTTTCTTCTGTAACGCCTTTTATGTTCCCATGCCTGCTGGTACCAAGAGGGAGCAGATTATGGGAGGGGGTGTGGGGGGTGTGTTGCCACCAAGAGCAGCTTCTTGCATTTTTCTTCCTTATACAAGATTTTCTGCCAAATTTTGTCCATTCCTGTGTACTAATAATACATAGTGATACTTTTGTAGAACTAGAGAGAAGCTTGCAATGGATTTGATCTACCATTAAAATGTCTTGACATACACTAGAGTACACACAATTACTTCCACTTATGGCTAACAAATGAAAGCTTTTCCTAGTGAGATGGAGCTCAGAAATAACCAGTTACTTCTGACTGTCTACCTGGATGTACTTGGTTTATAGCTGGGCTGTGCAACAACAGATAAGCAGAGGAACCACACCACCTTTTGTTGTGAGATCCTTTCATGGCCCAGAAGGATTAAACGGATGTGTCTGAAAAGCAGAGGGGCTTAGGTACACGTCAGAAAGACAAGCACAGGAGGAGAAAATGATGACATTTTTACAAGTTCCTCTTTTCCATCTCCCTCAAACTCTCCACTTCTAGTGTTTGTTTCTTTGGTTATCAGTATTGTCTCTGCCCAATTGTATGTCCATGCCTGTCTGTTTGCCAGACTAGTGGATTCATGTTAAAACTAGGAGTTCTTATGTGGATTGGTGATTCTGTTTCTTGTTTATCCATTATCTGATGCCAGAGCTTTGGTGTGGATATAATTTACTCTCCTTGAAACATTAAGGGGTAGCTCATCTGGCAAAAACCTCATCCTGCTTCCTCTTCATCTGGAGCTTGCAATTTATCCCTCTCATTGATGCACATACACGAGTCTTAAATGGGTTGGTAGCTAATCATTATCTTGAAGTGGCAGGTGGTAATTGCTATATTAAAATTCTATGTAACTTATTTGCCATGAAGGACTGCAGCACAATTGTATGTACCTCACCCTCAAGTTGATTAGAGATGTTTTAGGCATCATCTTTTCCAAGTTTTAAAAAATTAATCACACATAGTTTTTGTATTAACTTAGAACAGGGCAAAGGTTAAAAATGAGACAGCTCTTGCAGCAGGCTCTACATGTTCTGTGTCTTTTTATGAGCCCAGTCTTACCTATGTCTGCCTTTGATGACCCGTACCAGGAAGAAGAAAAATATTGTAATGAATCCACTTTTCCCAAGCAAGGTTTCTATTTCTTGTTAAAAATATACAAATAAAGACCAAAATGTCATTGTTTTAACACGGTAGAGGTGGAGATGCTGACTAGCAGAGGTGGAGAGGATTTGCACAGTACAAAAAATGACAGCTGACATAACCTAAGTCTGCAAAAGTACTCAGCTCTTAGTGAATCTCTTTTTACACCAGAGATTTTGCTATCTATATTGAGGTTGACAAAGTGATTTTTTTTCTCCTCTCCACTGCCAATGATTGTGGTTTTAATGTAAAACCTTTTTGTATAGACAGTGTCCTCTCTAAAGAAAAGTAATTCCTCTCAAAAGTACAGGAATAATAGTGGTTTAAAGAGCTGCTTTTGTACATTCAACAATATTTTGGGGAAGAGACAGAAGATAACACAGACTTTAGTAGTCACCACTCTTTACACAGCTGACTGCACCAATTGAGGTGAAGAAGTAGTGGTCCTCTTCAGCTTCCCATGTTATTGAGGAAGTCTTTGCTCCAGGTCCATCAGTAGGACTGTATAAGAAAGTGTGTTGTACCATATGGCTTTACTTTCCATGGCATTGGGTCCAGCTGGGTTTTGAGAACTTGCCAAGTCTTGTTGATGTCCTTATACTATAGATGGGAAAGATTCCTTCACATAAAGAAAGAGCTGTGGATGGACACCGGTACTGGAGCAGTCACATAAGCACATATACCCAGGATGAGAGGATGCCTGGATGTGCCCATGTACAGAGTGGTCTGAGGAATATCTGTTGTGTTGGTTGGTCTATATTTGTAAATTAAAGACCCAATCCCTGCCTTACAGAGCTTAACCTTGAATTCTCTGTTCAGTTTTGGGCCCTTCACTACGAGAAAGACATCGTGGTGCAGGAGTGTGTCCAGATAAGGGCAACAGCTTTGGTGGAGGGACTGGAGTACAAGTCTGATGAGGAACACCTGAGGGATCTGGGATTGTTTAGCCTGGAGGAAAGGAGGCTCAGGGAAGACCTTATCACTCTCTACAGCTGCCTGAAAGCAGGTTGCAACAAGGTAGGGTTGGCCACTTCTCCAAGGTAACAAGAGATAGGACAAGAGGAAGCTAACTCAAGCTGCACCAAGGGATGTTTATTGGATACTAGTCAAGCATTGGAACAGGCTGCACAGGGAAGTGGCTAAGTCACCATCCCTGGAAAGCGATCAAAAACACCTAGGTGTGGCACTTGGTGACATGGTTTAAAGACGAAGATGGCAATGTTTGGTTAACAGTTGACCTGGTGATCTTAGAGGTTTTTTCCAAATGAAATGATTCTATGATTTTTAATACTACCGAAAATATAGGAGTCTACCTAGGGATTAAAGTTAAGCATATGAGTGGGACTTGTGATGTTAGCTGTGAATATAAGGAAGAGGATGTGGCAGGTGGTGAAAACAGAAGTTGCAGGACCCTCCTATGCCCCACTGTCACTTGGAGGCCAATAATTGTTTTCCTCATTTTAAAAGCAGAGCGAAAAAATCCCTTTTGACCGTTCCTCACATGAGAGTGGTTTTGAAAAAAATTTAAAAAATTTTCATTAGAAAACCTGACATGTACTCTAAAAGAAGCCCCTTTTGCTATTTATAATTCCCTAATATGTAATGATTTTCATGGCAAACAATGATGCCACAAGCACAAGATTGTGATGAAAGTTATGAGAAAAGCAATATAAGCAAATTACTTATTAATAATGCATATACTAAACCCAATAGACAAAGGAGGGCGGACTGCTTTCTATTTAAAATAAAATAAATTGCTTGATGGTCATGTAAAAATAGTGATCACTGTTATCAGTGTCTCTGCAGCTACGTGCTGAAATTAGTCAGTGATTATTTCAGTAAATGAGAATTCAGAGTAAGTATAGTTAAATCACATAGACTCAGACATGAATTTCTTTTTGCACTGCTGTGCAGAAAGTAAACATAATGATTGCTTCCCTTTTCTTCCATGCACCTTGTATAGGATGATAAATAAATTTATGGTGTTCCTGATTACTGCTGCCAGCTGGTTGAGTCACTTTCACAGTGGAGGTGGTTTATATTATCAGGTTCAGCATTTTCTTGATGGCTCATGACAGAGGTTGTCATGCAGCCACTGCATATTTCTCTGAGCAACTGGATGCAAGAAGCTGCTTATGGACCTTCATCCCTGCCCCCTTCCAAGGGAACATAAAGCTGAATTTTTCTTGCTTTTTATTTCATTTCCATCTCTTCTCCTTCTAGCCTATATACCGGGAATAATAGTAGATTTAGCTATTTCAGTGTACAAACATTGCTAGCTTCAAAATGGGGAACTGCCAAATTTAATTTGATCCACAAAATCTGTCTGATTTTGTTGTTGTTGTTTTTTAATTTGCTATTGGAAATATATAAAAAAAGTCATGGCTGATAATCTGCCAAAGAGGTGCTTCAAAGTCGTAGAAAACTCTACCTGAATGGGGAGTTAAAGATCTCTGTGAGAACTGAATAGATTTCAAATAGTTAAGGCTTCATACAGCAAGAAATTATCTACTGAAGGGCACTGTATGCTCATCAAGACTCTCTGGTGTAAGGTAAATGAATGAAGAATGTATCAATTAAAGGAAATTACATGACTGTGGTGGAGAAAAGTTGGTCCATACAAAGTTCACTTGCAGAAAGAAGGGCGAGAGAGGAAGATATTGCACTAAAGCATTAATTTGTTGATATACTTTTTGATTTAAAAGTACAATGGGATCAGTCTCTCACTGCACTAATGTAGCACTTCCTATCTGAGCTCATATTGGCTCAGCTAAACCTTGTACTTTGAGAGAATTTTATCAAAAACAGTGAAACACTACTTGTTTGAGGTTTTGGAGGGATTACTTTGAAATATTTAAGCACTACAAAGGTTTCTGACCTAAATGAATAGTGTAAGATACCCAGGGGTCTCCTTTACCTTTAGCACTTTTTTTCACCTGGAGAAGACTTAATGTAATAGTTAAAATGTGCTATATTCTGTCTCTCAGAAGTCCCATTCAGAAATTTATCTTCCTCTTCTTTGGCATTTAAGCCTGACCGCTACTTTCTGAGGAATTTGAAGGGGAACTGTTGAGATGTTCACAGTTTAAGTGCATACAGATGTCAAATTGCTTTGTGAATGATACTCAACAATGTTAATGGGGTGAAAACGTCCTAGGATAGAAATTACTGAAGATCAAGATTCGTTTTTGGTTTTTTATATATTTCTTTTCTCATATGTTTCCTTAAAGTGGTTGACAAATACATCTAAGAAAACTTCCCTATAAAGTGAAAGGAAGCAATTTAAAGAGTGGCAGAGCATGGAGTTTTAATGAGTGGAGTGTCTAAAACAAAAAACATTTTATTTGAAAATAATGAAGCATTTTTTTTTTTCTCCAGAGTTGATGTATGTCTCAAAAGGACTTATGCAAATTCATGGTGGAGGTATGTTCTGGCATTTAAAACAGTGGTAATTCAGATGCAATTTTTGTGTCAAGAGGTCTTGGGACTGCAAATAGAGCCAACTCTGTGTCCTGCAGGTGGGTGGTGTTTGTTGTGGATCCAATTTGCCAGGCATCGACAAACTGATAGGATGAATGAACCAGAAATGACCTCTTAGTTATGAAAATAGATGTTCCTAGAAGAAAAGGGTGAATAATACCAGCTCAGTATTAACCTCAGATCTCTGGTAGTTTATTTTCAACAGAAAATAAACCTTGGTATGTTTGCTTTCTCTTTACTTTTAGTTGAGAGTGCACCAAAAGAACATCAGGGTATCATGGAAAGGCTTCAGCATGAAGTATGAGACATTGATTAAGCTACTCAAACCTGGAAAAATTGTGAGATCAGCTAGTTACAATGTTTGTTTCTCTGATTTTTCCCACCATACTTAACCAACCTACTGTTTGTGAATAATAGTTGTAGAACTGGGTGAAACTGTGATGCCATTAATGTTTTGAAGATGTAGATGAAGGTGAAAGCTGGCCAGCTGATGGAGTGAGGCTGCACAGTGTCCAAAAGCAGTGGTTCTGTGTTCTGCCTTGATGGAGGTGTCACTTTAAAGGCTGCCTTTTAGTGTGATTCATCCAGAGCATTTCTATTTTATTTCTGTCTGTAACGGCTTTGGATGCTAGTCCAAAGGTGTTTTCAAGACTGACCAGGTTTTGTTGATATACAGACAGGGGACAGGAGACAATGGGGAGATAAGCATGCAACAACTGAGTTGTATAAATGAGCAGTTGAGAACCTGAGTTGTTCCAGTGGTTATGTGATTTAATACTCTCTGCTTCAAGCGAGATTCACTTTGCAGTCCGCATTCTCAGAGTCTGAAGCACAGAACTTCATTGTGCTAGATGCATCTGTTAAAAGACTGGCAGCTGTCCTCTATGTGCTATGCCAAAAGGGGGAAAATATATAGAATAAGAGAGCAAAAAAAGGGGGTTTAGTACAGGATAGATAGAAAGAAAGAAAGAAAGGAGGATTAAAAAAATGGAAAGAAAAAGCCCTGGCATTTGTTAGTTGGCTGTTCATGCTAATCCTCTTTAACACTCACGTGACCTCAGCTGGAAAACCTCTTGCATTTTTCAATCTGTTGTGAAGCAGCAAGCTTAGTGACAGTCATAAAAACCTTTAAAAAACTCTAAGCAGTTTTTAGCCCCATCTCAGTGTCACTCTCTGACTCTGTAGGCTGGCAGATGGGCACTGCTCAGAAACCTAGGATCAAATGATAAACACTAGCCCAGCTTCTATATATTTCAAGTAGTCCGTTGTACCGTGAATACTGCTTCAAAATGACATGTCAGAAATTGGTCTGTGGATTTTAATGACGTTTTTGAAAAGAGACTTGAACAGAATTTTTATTTTTGAAGTGGAATTTAAAAACTCACAGCATGTGCTGTCAAGAACATACCCTGGAATTCCCTGATTTCAGCTGCTAAGGTACTTCAGGGGAGTTACTACAAGTCTGAAAGGACAAAGCAGAGCATAATGATGAAAACTTTCCTCTTGAATGACCACAGAGGTGACAAATTAAAGAGGAAAACGTAGTAAAATAGATCATTTTGTCTCTTATGTTGTCAAAGCTGGAGTAGGTTCATACATCATCATTTTGCAATGTTTATCCAGATTAATTTTAGATGTCTTGTGGAGCTAGATTTTACTACCGTATATGCCCAGAGCTATAGACATGGGGTTATTTCAGTAGCTTTTTCTCTACTGGAAGATATCTTAAATAGGTATCAGGAAATATGGGCTGACTGAGAACACTTTCATAAATAATTATGGCTCATATAGTCTAACTGTATGGACAAACTGTATGACAATGGTTTTAGACTTTAAACTGAAACTATTACTTTTTATAATTCAGAGGAAAAAATAAAAAGCTGTAAAAGGAAGAAAAGGGTCAGGTTTTGGTTTTTTATTCCATCATTAATTTTTCTTTATTATTTAAACGTAAGAACTGAAGAGAACAGCTGCCTGCCAGAAATGACACTTTATGCTGAGCACAAGTGAAGTTTATTTTTGCCTCTTTGGTGGAATCATGCAGTCTTTATTTTGCCTAAATTTTTAACACAGTGATACAGATGAATTTTCATTTTGTATTATTCCTTTCATATTGTGAGAAATGAGATAGGTATCTGTCTGGAAACACCCAACAAATAATTTAGGTCTTCACAGGTCTCATCACTTCTGACAGCTTTGGTTTTGCTGTGTAAAATTTGCTTCAGTTAGGTTGGTTGCCAGTAAACATAGTAAACCTAAAAAATTAAATGGAGAGTAAAACATGAAAAATACATCTGAAAAGATCTGTATCTATTTTGTGAGGTTGTTGTGAGATGAGATGCCATGAATTAAGAGGATGTATTTTGTCATGCCAAGGTATTACATTATATCAAACTGATTAATTCATGCTGACAGAATTCCTGCTTGGTTTCCAGGTCCTAGATAGTATTAATGAATTCAATGGCAATTTTAAGACTGTGTTTTATAAATGTAATTGTGTCATCTATGGTTTCACACACAGCTTCTTTATCAACTCAAAAGGCCATCTTTAAAATTCACCTATGTATATAAATTTTAAAGAAATTTAGTTTTTCCTTGTAAAATGATGCAGTGGGAGCGATTAAAAAGCATCCTGGCATATGAGACATCATAAAGAGAGGAAAAGCACTTTGGGCATGTGACCTTGAGAAGTCTGGTAACCTGGTCCACAAATCCTATTGCCACTAAAATTTTGATGGCAGACTCTAAAACTCAGTGCAAATGTTGAATTGTATTTGAAATTGTTTTTTAAAAATAAAGTAACAGTAAAGCAGCGCATGACTGCACTTACATAAACCTTCAACTAGATGATATTTGGAGGATAACACTTACAAAGGGACAATATATGAATGAAAGCAGCCAGGCAGGCTGGGGGAGTGGCCATCAATTTATGCACACAACTGCATTTTCAGCATAATTAGCTGTGTAATTGAGCATTATAATTTAACTGACACATTTAAACATGTAATTTATTTGAATGCACACTGCTTGTAATCTATTTATAATGTTTGCTCTTCGGGATGGCGTCAGACTCTGGAAGATGAAATTATCCTTCTGATGAACAGAAAAAGAACCAAAAAGAGTGAAGAATGAGTGAAGCCCTGAATGGAAATAAATTTCTGTAATTTCAAATCAGAAGAGGAGCATGGAAGCAGAAAAGTCATGCAGAGAAAGTTAAGTACTGAGCATGACTGTAAAGATACGACTTAATTTTTAATACCAGAGATGTACTGCACTTCATATTATCAGGTTATTGTGCAAATCTGACTGGTTCTGCTGGCAGCTAGGTAAGAAGGAGATTTTCGCAACTGAGAGTTTTAAGCTGCACATCTGTCTTGTCCCAAGGAAAGAAGCATCCTTCAGGGAAGTTGCATGCTCCCTGGTGCATAACAATTTTACTCTCTGGGTGATAGCTAAGCACCTGGACCTTTATTTCCAATGTAAAAAACAAACCAGGCTTACTTTCAGACTTTATTTTCTGAACAAAATAGTTGCAGGTTTCCTTTTAACTCAGTAAACTTTTGTAATTACACCTCATAATATATTTTATGGTGCTGAGCTTTGAATCTGCTGCTTCAATTATAGAAACTGCCAATAGACATATGAAAATCCAGAACATAGACGCTGAAGCATTCCTGCTTTTTAGCTTTGAAATTACTTCTGCATACTCTGACAATTTCTCCTTATAAAAGAAGTGTAGTAATAGCTGCAGTTACAGAATGCAAGACAAGTAATGCAAAATTTTGCTGCGAAAATAGAGAAAACTATTTTTTCAAGCCTGAGGTTGGCACAATTCCTGGGTTTTCTCTTCACCTTTCCCTCTGCTCTCTGTCCTTCAAGTCAGTAATTATGAGAAAGGAAGAAGAATTAAATGCAAGGCCAGGCAAGAGGAAATAAAAATGTATGAGTCTTTTACCCAAAACCGAATTCACTTATTAGGAGATCATGAAGTTTATAGAGGTGGATGTTGCATATCTGGATAAAGTAGACAAAGCTCAGAACATAAAAAAGGGTGTGTAAAAGACTCTCAAATCTTGGAGAGTCTATCACTGCATTGGTGCATAAGTTCCCAAATAAATGGCTGCTTGTGCGTGCAATGCATAGGCCAGGAGGAAAGAGAACTCTTCTGGGAAAACTGGTCTTTGTATCTTTTCATAACTGAGAGTTTTAAGCTGCACATCTGTCTTGTCCCAAGGAAAGAAGTGGAGGAGAATGAGGAGATGAAGGGAGAGTTAGGAAGATGGACTGTGACTCAGAGCACTGTTTCCCATTTCCAGTTCTCTGACAGACAATTGTCGTGAGATTGAATTTCTATTTTGTCGCCCAGTGTGTTCAGAATAGCTCTTTTCAGGAGAAGCAATATTAGAAATATAATGTGAAATATATTATAGAAAATAAAATTCTTTACTACTTTGACCTTTAAGTCCTTTACACTATGCTTCATGGTGATATCCTCCACTCTGTGAGCATTAGCAAGGCTGTCCACACAAAGAGGACAGCGCTTCAAAAAGCTCTCTACTCTGGTTATGGGGTTTATTGAAACTTTTGGGTTAGTACCTCTTCTATTCTTCCTAGATGATAAAGGAGCAAGAAAACCTTTCCCACTTGGACGGACCAGTGGAATTACTCCCTATTTACCTGTAATAGAGTAGTTCCAACTTTAATGATATTGCTCATTCTTGCCATGCTTAGAGAAAAACAGGAATTCCTTCCTTTGTACTCTAAATTGACTCTGTGCAGAGAAGCACAGAGGGAAGCAGCTGTGGCAGCCCCCAGCCTAGGTTAAGGAATGGCATGGATGCCAAAAGGCAATCTGGGAACTTATGTTTCCTCACCAAGATTTCTGCTTGTCTGTGCACTATTGTGGACACACAAAACTGGCTCAGCTGACTGGTAGTGTCTCTTCCAGTGTACAAACTGGCATAGCCCAAGGAGCAGGCAGGACAGTAAAAAGCTCTAGATTGAGCTGCTTTGCTTGGTGAAGGTTTAGTTGTGCTATCTGGGATAATAGTGGGTCAACTCTCGATCAAAGAGTGAATTCTAGATCACTCTTGAAGATTCACTGACACTTGGGCACTCATTGCCCCCTGGAAAGAGGCATGGAAAAATATGGAAAAGTAAGAAGAAATTTGGAATGGCTCCTACTTTAGTTCAGCCTTTAGAGGGTGTGCTTTAAGTTGAAGAAAAGTTGAAAAATAATGATTAAAAATTAAAATAAAGCAACAACTAATGGCAAGATATCCCTCATATACCACGTTCACTGTCATGTCTGAGGAGATGCCTTAAAATCTATGTAGTTTTCAGAAAGCTAAATGGGGCTATTTTACTTAGTTTTGCTGAAAGGGTTATAAATTCAAGTTGTTAATAAAAAGTATACTTGGATGATTAGCATGATCTCCCTGCTTAGACTATACTCCTGTCCAAGTAAATATTTATTCTTTTTTTCCCCCTTGAAGTTAAGGATAAATAAAAGCCTACATTGTGTAACCTGAAGAGAAATTGATACAGGAACAGCTCAAGTTTCCCCCAACTTAAATTTCTCTGGTACTTTGACCTATTCTCCAGCAAGCATTCACATGATTTACAGTGCAGCATCTTTCTGTACTCCTGCTCCTCACAAGAGTACCTTTTACAAGGAGGTATTGTGCTACTTGAAAACATCCACAGCACACTTCATGTGCTGTTCAGACCAAGTATTAGAATTTTGACTCATAGAGCTGATGAGGTAATGGAAATATCTGTACTCAGGGTTGCATACTTAAGAGGAAGGTCACTTCAGTATGTGATAAGTTATGCAGTGGGTAAGATTTCCTTTTGCTATACAGACAGCTGACTAGATAAATTTTCTACTCTCTATATCATATCCAAGTTTCAACAGTATGTGTGTGTGTGTGAGAGAGGAGCTGGGAGCCTTTTGTCCCATTGAATCCCTCTCTGCCACCCTCCCTGTGAAGGGACAGTGAAGGGTCTAGAAAAATGTGAGCAATAGTGATTATATCCATTTATTTTAAGGCAAGAGTCCTCCAAGTGTGCTCTTGTAGAGTCCTCTCAACTGTTCTCTTTGAAGTGCAGTCAAAATTAGTAAAAGAAAGAATAAAACTGAGATTAGTATCCATTTTGTTGTGAAAGAGCCTATGGTAACAGTAGAGGCATTTGGTAGAAAAGCTTCCTCTCTTAATCTTTGGACTAGATTAAATGTGGGAGGGATGAAAAAATGCTGAAATTGATGCGTTATGCACAGAGGGGTTGAGCTGCTGGCTGTTGGTAAGCTTGTATGTGAAGCAGGAGTTAGAAATGTACTTAGAAATTCATGTCACTAATTTTGTTGTCTTGGAGACCGGACTTCTGAGGCTCTGGGTAAGCTGGACCTCCTCATAAATGTGGGGAGGGGAAAGAGAGCAGATTTTTGACATGGTAGTTGTTCTGTACAAGATTTTAAAGTCCAGAGTAGACAAGTCAGAAATATCCTCATTAAGCCTATACATGGTGTGCATCTGCTGTACATTGTCTTCAAAATCTTCTTACTAAGTGTCACAAGACATGATAAAATTGCTATGCTTGAATAGACAGTGTCTCTGAAGAATAGATTGTGAATGTAGAAAATAGGAACTGCACTTTCAAAGAGGAAACAGAAGCTGACCTCAGCACTAAGATGCCGCTCTTTATTGAAATGTGGGAATAATATATGGAGCTGTACTAGTACAAACTGCTGAAGCACCTTGGCAGTGCTCCAAGCAAGTGCTTTTTCTGATGGAGTTTTTAATACTTCAACAAGACATAGTATGTGCATTTAGATGCCAATAAAATGATTCCCAGGAAGATCCATAGGCTGCACTTCAATGCTAAATTATGATGACAGTGTGAGTGATCGACTGCCAATCACGAGTGAAGCATTTCTGTGCACATGTGTGCTTTTGCTTATCTGCAGTTTAAATCCCTTCTTGTGGTAAACTCTCTCACTGCTTCAACCCTTAATTGAGATGTTTCTGTCCATCTCTGTCAATGAAGATGTTGTGCCATTGCTCCTGGTGCTAAAGAAGACCTAGCCACCTGGGAGCTTATTGACTGGAGCCTGACCTTATTGCATTCATGACCCACCCAAGGCCCCAGCCAGGATTCGTTTGGTCTCCAAACAAAACAAAACAAAACAATAATCTACGTTAAATGAACCAAAAGAGAAATCCATAGGTGCAACTTTTGCTGCATATGCCAGTTGAGAGAGGAATTAGAACTAAATGGGACCTAAAAATCCCATTACAGTTAATCTTGGATAAAAGCATAGTTTTCTGTATAAAGAAAATCAAATAACTTTGAATAAATGCTCCATCTGGTCTACGTTGTGACAACAGAAGGGGAATGATCTCGCTTAACCTGATGGGAAAGACGTGACCTTCTCTTAAGGGTAGAAGTAAGGAACTGGGATTCAGATCCAAGGGATCTGAAAAATTTTCCCATTGAGTCATCATTAAATTAAAACTTTGCTTAAGTTCTTGAATTCCCCTCTCCAAGATTTTGCATAGATTATTTTCATAACAGAATTCAGTGGCTGAATCCACCCATCACACCTGGGAATTGGGATAACCCTTTTAAAAAAAGAAATGTTTGATTTATAGTGAAAAAATGGGACACACAGAAAGTTCAGCACCTGGTCAAACAGAAGAGTAATATAAATGGATAGATGGTACTGTATAAATTGTATGAAAAATACAATAAAAGTGAATAGGGAAGAAATTTATTAAAGAGCCAAGTTCAAATTTGATAATCTATGTAGCTAGTGTATGTTTTCTTCACATTATAAGCCTTTTATCTAGCGTGAACAATTCTCACACAAAAAATGGGGAACTGGGTTAGAAAACATGCTCGGTGCTAATTCTGTCTCTACCTTGATTTTTTCAAAGATAATTTTTTTTCTGAAATGCCAATTAATTCTGTTCACATGCCCAGCCTAGCCTGAGTCAGCCCAAGTAAAATCCTGACTCCCTGAAGCTGCCAACAACCTTGCCATCATGCCAGGTATCCTGCACATGCATTTTTGATGGAAATTTACCCTGAGGTCTTGATTTCTTGAGTGCTATGTGGTATATCAGCATCCAAAAGCTGAGGAACAATAATACAGGGACTGTGAAAATTGTCTCTTTCTGCTGATGAGAAATGCAAACACAGAAAGCTCAAGAATAATATTTTTGTACAGCATTGTTTAGGTTATGATTACATATACTCTGAATATGAAAAATGAGATGGTATAAAATACACTCATGTTCTCACACACACAGAGCTTCACTAAGAATCAGCTCTCTCTCATGTGGAGTTTTCTTACTTGGTACCAGGTACTAATGATTCTTCTCTGCTTAAAAAGACCCATTAAACTGTCAAACCATTCAGCCAAATTCTTCATGCCTTTTCAAACAGAGCTTTAATAGTGAGAAAAATAGAAGGGATTTCTGAAATCCCTTATTTTTTTTCCTTTTTCCAGCTGAAAATTGGCTGGCAGCTATCAGCAAATTGGATACAGGGAAACTTTAAGAAGTATTTGTCTTCTACACTGCTATTGTTGCCTGCAGTCTTCTTGGTACCAGATTTCTGTTTGCTTCCTGCACTTTGTTGGAAGCTTTTGACTGAAGAGACAAAAAATAGTATTTGAATTGCTTTTGGATTTTCTATAGGGGTTTTATCTTATTTTTAAGTCTGGGAGCTGGATGTGTATTTCATTCCTGCTCATTTTTGTTTTGTTACTAAATATCATCTTTGTATCCAGCACAAAGTGGAATGCAAAATAATTGAGCCAGTAATTTGTAAGTCTCTGACTACAAAATAACACTCCCCTCAACATTCTCATTAATTCCATTTTTAACTAAAGCTTTGACCTGTAGTTGAGATGATAACAAATTGTTTTAATCTTCTCACAGTTCCATGTTTGCATTATAACTTAAAAAAACCCTGTCCCAGTCTGCTGAGATTTTTGTTTCTTCATGATGATTTATTCTCACTTAATTCCCAGTGACACCTTAGTTCTTAAATGCTTACAGATTATTTCCCCCCCCCAACACTAGTTAAACTCCTTCCCAACACTACAAAGGGAGCGAAAATCCCCAGTCAAAACTTTTCGACACTAAATTATCTACATGAAACAAGTACTTTTAGATATTTTGCCATACTTTGACATTTGAAACCAGTCTAGTGCCTTCCTACAGGGCTGCTTTCTGAGGCTCACAAACAACTCGGCATTATACAGAGAAGACTCAGATCAGTTTTCTAAACAACATTTTTCATGCCATGCCACCCACATAAAAGAGTTTGGGGCTTTCCTCGCCTCTTCAGTCTTGCTGTATTTCCTCTTTTATTCCCGTGTCTCCAGTCAGCGCGGCAATGTGTGGCCTGGAGGCTTGACTTGTGACTCTTTGGATTTGTTCGATGCAATAAGCTGATACACAAATGCCTGGAAGGATTGTCAAGGTATGCTCACTGCACCTAGAAATTAAAGTTTTTGTGGGTTTGAGAAGTGGGAACTCAAGTTCAGGCTTGAAGTTTAGGTCCTTCACTTCACGCTGTATTTGTTGTAGCATCACCATAAAGGGGAATTCTTGTGTGTATGTCTTTTGTAGCATTCCTGAGGAGAAATATAAAAATTGCAGCTTCTTTTGAAAGATACAGCTGTGTCCAGATATTGGCACAAGCTCTACTATTCTGGTAAAGGGAGGTGACTCCATGTGACAAATATTCAGTCTGTAAAACACTGTACTATGGTTATTCCTTATGATGCTGGAGCACTGAGGCTGTGAGGCTGACAGAAAGCTTACTCACACCGTGACAGGTCCTGTTCACCAGAGCCCATTGATGGCAGCAGGCAACCAGCCTGGGGAGCTGAATCTTTTGGCTGGTGGTTTAAAGCTCTCCTTAGGGTGTAGGTGTAGGAGGACCTGTAGGCTTTTCTGGTAAAGATTTGTGTTGGAAACAAGACAGTGGATAGACTGATCAAGGCTCATGATGAGATTCAAAATGAAGCTGTTTCACAGTGATAATCTCAGTGATGCTCTAAAATGTTCAGGAGACTATGTCTATGAATTATGGGGAAAAAAACCACAACCCAACAAAAAAACAACCAGAGAGAAACAGTAAAAAGCTCTGCGCAGTGCCAGCTGCCATTAAAGGCTGAAGGTTTCTTTTCAGAGTGCCATTTTTAAAAACATTGCTTCAAATAATTTCATCAGTCTAAAGAAAATTGTACCTTATACCTTTTTTTTTTTTTTTTTTTTTTAAAAAAAATTTTTCCTTTTTTTTTTTTTTTTTTTTTTTTTTTTTTTTTTTTCTGTTTTTAGAATGAATATTTATGGACAAATGGGGCTGTTCCGGGTGTTGGACAGGTTAAGTCCCATGCTTTCAGAAAAGCTCTCTGAAAAGACACTGAGTGTTGTTGGGCTTGCATAAGTGGTCCTTGCTCTGTGATGAATAATTCAAATAGAAGTGGCTGGTGGGCTACAAATAATCAGATGAGATTTTGTGAATATACTGTGTAATGGGGGCAGCAGACAGTTATCAGTCTCTTCCAGCTTCACAGCCTCCTCAGGACTGGCTCAGGTGATGGAGAATGCTCATTACATTTCCATAACATAACAAATAATGCCCCAACACCAAATAAGAATTCCCTACCCTGGGTGGAACTGAGAATTGAAAGAAAGGCTGGAACTCAAAGGAGAAAACCTGCTCCTATTTTTTTTATTTTTAGTGGATATAATTTTGAGAAGCAGTGTACACAACAGTACTCCCAGGGAAGGCTACAAATAGCCAGGTCACCAGCAAGATGCCAGCAGTTAGGAAAAAGAGCCTTCTTCATCCAGCCTTCCTTATAAATTTCACTGCAAATTTCACATGGTCCTAAGCTTTGCATGTATGCTATCCTAATACCACAGAAGAAGCAAGCACTCTTTTCCCTGCGTGGGAGAGTGTTAATGGCTATGTCCAAAGGACAAACATGTATTCTACTGGCAAGTGCACAAGTGATATTTGAAAGCCATTATACTGCCCAGTGTTTGTACTGGATGGCTGTTGCAGACAACTGGATTGCTGGGAGCTGCCTCAGGATCGTCTGGTTATTGAGGTTTCAGCTTGGTGTTGGAACCATCTTCCTGTGTAAATAAAGGGTATTAAATAAAGCATTACTCAGAAATTAGTGCCTTCAAGTGTTAGATATGTCATGTGTTTCTTCATTAAACAGCCTTAGAAAATTAAAATAAAGGTCATCAGCTCAACATAGTTCTGTGATTAATGCTTTTTGCTGGTTTGATTTGATCTAGTTGCCTAATCTTATTGGGGGGCAGCCTGTGGAATGGGCATCAGAGGAAAACAGCTTGCCACAGCATGCCACCTAGTCCTGGCTTTGTTTTTAAATACTTCCGTGACACTTGGCTGTGAGGTGACCGGAGAAGGTCCTGCCTGCAGTCAGTCTGGCCAGTCACCTATGGCACACACTGCAGGGGCAGTAATTTTCCCAAAAGTTGTTGCACTCAGTGCAGTGACAACAGGAGTGTGGGCTGTACAGGGAAGTGAGGGATCAGCTGCTGAGTCCATCAGTAGTTAGAGGGAGTAGATACGTTCAGAAAACAGGCAAGCACTACTTAACTGCTATGCAGTCAAAATCTACAATCACTTTGCTTTTTACCTGTGTGCATTTATACCAGATAAGCTTTTTTAATGCCTTCTTTTATCTCAGTGCCAACCATTACAGGTGAGTTATAGCTAAAAATATGAGGCTTTAAAAGCACCGAAGTTTTACAGCTGCAGCATGTTGATAGTCTAGGATTTCCTCGTTCTCACATGAATTTGGAAGCACAGTTGTGCTCTGAGCTCAGTGCCTGCTTTTTGAATGATAAAATGTTTTAATTTACCTTATTTTCCCCTCAAAGCTAGGTACTAATTAAGCAATACCTGTAAGAGCAGTAACTGCAGCAATAGTTCTCACTGCACTGATATAATCTGAAGCTATGAGCAGCTGCAATAGTTACAGCACAAAGGATTTTTCCCCTTTGGCATCTATTGCACAGGCTGTCCCTTGATTAGGTCACAAGTGTTTAAAGGCTATTGATTTTTGCTCTGTTTTAGGAGAATGCACCTCTTTTTAACAGTTTAATTACTCAGGTTTGAATTTGAATGATCGGGTTGTCAAACAAATGTATGTATGCATCTAATTACCTGTTTATCTGCTCAGGGGAGCTCTGCAGTAGCACAACCCCCTGTCCTGATCCCTGAGCCGCCGGAGATCCCGTGCTCTAGGGTGTTGCCTTGGTCCTGCCGGATCACACACGCGAGGCGGCTGTAAACCTTAACAATGTGTTTTAAGAAGTGGCGTTGCTGTGTTGCTTACGGACATCCTGGAAACAAGTCGCGCATATGAAAATCACTCTTCTGTGGAAATAGCCCCTGGCTGCTCGTTAGGCTGGTTAGGGGGTGTTGCCAAGCAACTTGGGGTGACACCGGGGTTGTACGTACGTATCCCCTAGGTAGGTCCTGGTGCCTACAGAGATTTCCAAAGGAGTAACACAGAGGCGGGAGGGACTGCGTCAACTGCGACGGGAGAAGTTCAGCCCCGGCAAACTTAACTTTTTGTTAAGAGTTTTTCGAGAATGAAATTGGATTAGACCCAGGGGGTGACGTATCCTGTTTGATTTCTTTTCCCCTTGCGCTCTGACGAGCTTTGTGTTAAGGCAGCCTTTTGTTTCTGGCTCCGAGTTGCTTTAAGAAAAAATTGGGAGTGTGTCTCGGGGTGTCGAGGGCGATGTGCTCAGCTTGATTGGCTAGGTTTGGCTCGGTGTGCTTGCGAGCCCTTTGTTCTTCCCACCACCCTCAGGTCAGTTGTGCAACATGCCCCTACGGTTTAAACGGAAAGGAGAAAAAAAAAAAAAAGGAAGCAAAAACCTCAAATGCTGAGTAATGCCAGAGTTTTCTCAAATGGCTGATGCAAACCTGGAGAATTTGCATCATCATTCAGCTGGAGTAACTTGGTATGACAAGAGCTTAAATACAAGTCCACGCGGAAGCTGAGCTGGTTTCCAATGATAGGGCAGTACCAGCTCACAGTGTGAAAGCGCAGGTGTTCCTGAGCCAGGCTCGGATCGCAGGAAGGGCTCACGTACTCCTTAGGAACTTATTACCTGTAGGTAGGAGCAGCTGGAAAGATAAGCGAGGACAGAGGAAGAGACAAAGTAGTTGGCTACACAGNAAAAAAAAAAAAAAAGCCTTGAGTTTCTACTGAAAACTTTTCTGCCTGTGCTTGCCGTCAGTGTGCTGGTGGCACTGTAGCATGTCTAGGAAAGCTGCTGTGCCCACGGTCTCTAATGGAAGCTACTTACAGGGGCAAACTAATGGCAGGTTGTCCTCTATGGCCAGCGGACAGCCAGCCCAGGAGGGAAAAGTTGTGCTGAAGAAGAAAGTGACGCTTTTGAGGGGGATATCCATCATAATTGGCACTATCATTGGAGCTGGCATCTTCATCTCTCCCAAAGGCATCCTGAAGAACACAGGCAGTGTGGGCATGTCCTTGACTGTCTGGACAGCATGCGGTATCCTCTCGCTTTTCGGTAAGTCACTGAAAAGTTTCTAATTGGCCCAGAGGGGCGGCTGGTGGATTATCGTGATTATTTGTCTGATTTTACTATTGGATAGCAAGTCATAGTGCAGAGCTTGAGGACCAATGGGGCTACAGACGGTTTGTCTGCAGGACGGATTTTGTGGAAGGTGCAAAGATATGCAGTCCCTGTCCACTTCTGACTTCACACCCGGCCAGTGAAAGTTGGAAGCTTTCACTGCTGAAAGTTGAACATCAATGACTGTTTTTTGTGGGTCCCTAAAGGAACAGGAAAAGCAAATGTCCTTTTTATTCCATAGAATGTGCTATACATCTAATATTTTCCCCCTGCCTGTAAGATGTAGTTTACAGTTTGCTTGTAAGGCCCCTGGCAGCTGGGGATACAGGTCTTGCTGCTTGAACACCGCTGAAATGTTTAGACAGCTCGACTTAGTTTCCTAGAGGCTAGAGCAAGGTCTGAGAGGAATAATTTCCACTGTATGTGTGCTGTATTGGCATGAAAGGGAACAAAACAATAACAGTAATAACCACTCTCCCTAGCTCTTTACTTCATTCCTCACTCGTGATGTTGCTTTGAAAGATTGGGCTACAAAAAAAAAGCAAAGTTGTTGATGGAAGCAAAGTTGTCATAGGAGTTTTATTGCTGGTCTGCTCATTGTGAGAGGTTTTACTAATTCTGTGTGTTCTTGAAGAGTGTGAAATTCTGAAGGAATCCAGTTTTGTTGTTCCGTACACAAAACCTCCATTCAGAGTGGAAAACCCCACCCTGGCCTCTGCGGGACAGAGGGTTCATTGACCTATTTAATGAGTTAATCTCAAAGAAGCTGAAGAACTAACATGAATATTGGCTTTATTTAAAACAGAAAGGACTTATTTACTGGCAAGAGGTAAAGAGGACAAACAGGGACTACTAACATGTGTCTGCTTAGTAAGTGGAACATGCAAATGCCACCTTGTGTAAATTGACTCTTGGCTTAAAAGAAACACAGACTGTTTACTGGCTAAGCCCACCCAGGCCAAACAGACAGTGTGATTGACTTAGGACCCGTTTGGGTCAATGTTAAATGTATTGGTACAATGTGCAGCATCATCTGTTGTACAAACGTGGAAGTCCTGCTTGCAACCAAAATTCCTCTATCAAGAAAAACCTCAGAAGCAATTTGTAACCCTGTCAGAAGACCCGGTCTTTTGATTTAGTCAACACAGAATTAATAATGCTTGAGCACTGCATTTTTGGCTGTAATTGTAGTTGTAGTAATTTTCTGGGTCATTTTCCAGGCCTCTAGATACGAAGAACTGTGTAATTTGGCCTTACAAAAGATACTCTCTCTTTCTCAGAATGATCATATTAAAATTTGGTGGGTTTGTTTTTTTCTTTAGTTGTTTTTTTCTTTATTGTGGGTAATTTTAATTCCCTCCATGACTCAATTGTAGTTAAATTGCATGTTAAGGTCACTTAAGGCCTTGCCGAGGCTGTATCTATAGCATGAAGTGACACACAATTTGAAATCCTGAATGTCTGTGCAAAAGGGTGGCAAAAGGAAACACAGCAATAGCCTTCTTTCTTAATGTGGCTGTAAGGATTCCTTTAAGTACATTTTTAGGTAAAGTGAAGAATAGCAAGTAAAAGTTGCCACATTTTTACGAAGCTGATAAACGAGGATGGAATTTGTCCTAATGTGGTACAGCTTTAATGGTCTTGTACATATCATGTGGTTTTGACGACTGTAGTTTTTATCTAAAAGTGTTGTGGCATAAAAGCATGCAAGGACCAGAGCTGAAATGAGTTTGCATATGTTGCTGAACTTAACTCTGTGTCATGAAGTGCTTACAAACTCTATTACTGTCTTCATCTGACTCCTCAGACTCTTCTGAAAGGGCTGCCTCTGTTTATTGCCTGTGGTACACTTCTCTATTGATGTGGTCCACCCATGGAGCTGAGCATCCCCTAGCTTGGTGACTGAGTGATGATGGGTCCTGAGCTTTCACTGCATTCACAGTACACAGAAACACTCCACCAGTGTTGAAAAGCCAGGGCTAAGCCATCCCCTGCATTTTGCATATGAGATGTACTGTACAGGAAAATCTTAATTTGCACTTCCTGCTTCCAAATTTTTTGCTGGTTGGTTGCTTTTGCCCACGGCTGAAGAGAGGTAATACAGTTTTCAGGCTTTTGTTCAGAGATTGAGCCAGGCATCCCTAAGGCTGAAAGGAGCTGATCAGCCTTTGATAACGAGCAAATGTGTCAGAAAACTTTGACTTAGTGGTGCAGTAGCTGTCTGGGAAATAGGGTAGCTTGTGTGACTCCCTGTTCACAAGATGCAGATGAGTAAGACCACGTGTTGATAACAAATAGCTTGTCCAGTGGCTTTACCCATAAGTGTAACTGGATGTATATATGGTTTGGTTAGGTTTATGTCTAGCTGAATGAATTGCAGCTTACAAAACTGATTGGAAAAAAAAAATTATAAAAAGTAGGTGTGATGCCATGGCAGCTCTGTTGTTTAGCTTGTAAGTGTTTTGAAAAGTATTTCTGGATATCTCTTGTGATACCACAGTTTAATTCTCACAGGTGCCCTCTGCTATGCTGAATTAGGAACATGCATTAAGAAATCTGGTGGACACTACACCTATATCTTGGAGGCCTTTGGCCCACTACCTGCTTTTGTGAGAGTCTGGGTTGAACTACTAGTAATTCGGTAAGTGTATCGTGACATTTTTGTTTCTTTTCTATTGGCAGTACACTTTTAAGTCACAAAAAAAAATGTCCAACACATGGTGGGCAAAACAAATCAAATATATCTTGATCAACGAACTTTAGTATGGTTGCTTCAGAGTTTAAAAATGCTATTTTGCTCATCAGCATTGAAATATTCAAGAAGACACATGTATGGGGGAAATAAAAAATTCTAAGAAAACTGCCTACCACACAAATTCAACTACTTGCTTTAAATTGTTAAGTTTACTGTATCTATTAATGTGAATAATCATGCTTTTTACCTGTTCCTAGATATAGTTCAGTGGAAGAGGGAAGTCACACTAACATTTTCTCAGTCTCGGCACTAGCTTTTAGAGCAGTTGCTGTTGTCTGTGGACAGAGGAATAACTCCTGGTGAAGCTATTGCCCAGGAGTGTTCAGCGTAAAGTGCACCGTGTATGCTTTATATATCAGCTTGGGTCTCCATTTTTTGCTTTTGTGAGGCGTTGGAGAACTTGAGTCTTGCTGTGAAAAGCACTAACTGCCCAAATTAAGTAACATTAAGTCTTCACATAGCTAAAATGTGCAAAGCATTGTTTTAGTGTGTAAGCCTTTGGTGTACAGCCTTTCACATTGCATTGATGAATTACAGTATAAAATGCCAGATCATATCAAATAAAGTTTCATAATGTAAGTGGATCTTTGTATCAAACTCACATGCGGCCCTTTGATTTTTTTTCTTTGGATTTTATAGTGTTGCTGAGGTTGGAGAGCTTGATACATGTAGAACAGAGTATCTCACTTATGCATAATGACCTTGGGAATGCTCCATTCCCACCTCAGGCTGGTTAGCACTCCTTTCCCCTCTCTTCTGCAATCAGCAGATTAGTCACAAAAGCACAAGCCTCATTTCAAATCACAACTATGTTTACATAACATTGACAAGTTCTAACATAGACTATTGAGTTTAAAAGTGCTGACAGTGCTGAGTCATTATGAATACATAAATCCTTATGTTGTTTCCGGAGGAAATAATTTTGTATGTCAGATGGTCCCTCACATCCTCCCCACCCACGAGTAACCTTTGAATTAACTGCATAATTTCCATCAAATGTGACGAAAGGGCAGGTGTCTTAACTGTATTAACTTTTTTTGCCAAAAAGGAAAATCAGGCAGAGGAATGAGTTGTCACTCTGTTGTCACAGTGCTACGAATAACTATATCATTTTGCATCACAGAATCAGCAAAAGAGAAGTGTTAGAAATCCCCCTCTTAACCTGCGCCTTGCTATGCAGAGGGACCTTATTAACTGAGTCCCAAACACCTACAAGAAACCAGGCTTCATAAATTCCTTTCCTCACAAAATAAGGTTTTTACGTGTGACAGTGTCTCAGGAATGTCGTGAAAATGCTGTTAGTCATCATGATCTGCCCCACACCCAGAAAATAATCATCTTGCATGGGAACAAACATCAGTGGACTCTTTAATCACCCAGAGAGGAAGCAAGGAAGGCGTGCGTGTTGCAACTTGCAATGATCAGAGCAGCACTGCTGGAACTCTGTGTAGAGTTTTTTTATAACTTCTGCATCAGGAAACTAATAGGCTGCTGCTATCAAAGAAGTTGAGACCTAATACGTGTCTATTTTGTTTTCAGCAGATGAAGTTGCACAGGCACTTGTCAGCTAAGCAGTTTTTTTCTCTGAAAGACTTCGGGATTATCGCACTCACGTACTGGTGAAGTTGCAACCAAACCAAACATTTCCTGCTCTCATATATCTCTTCAGCCACTACTTTACAGTGTAGCACACACTTAAACTCTGCCTGTGTACTGATTAAACTGTGCCATCATCACCTGCTGTTTAATTATGCCTTACACTGCGCTGCTCGTCATCCAGAGCAAGTGTGAACTTTTTTCTCCCTAAAAGTCAGGTTGTGAGTATTTAACATATGTACATTTAAAAAAACCCAAACCCAAACAACTAGTTTTCAAACAAGAGAAGATGACCCTGTGACTGCATTGTCTGTAGTGCTTTGCTATGGTGGTTGATAAACACAGGCTGGGCGAAAGTGTGCTGCCCGGTACCTGACTCATCTGTGGTGTATGTTGAGGCAATTCTCTCCTCACCCGGTGCTTTCGTGTCCTTCCCCTTCAGAGAAACCTGCTCGTGTGCTTTCTGTCTGCTCCTGAACACACAGCTGAGGGCTGCCAGCCTGCCCGTAGGATTGTAGTCAAAAGGAAAAGCATAGAATCATTGACGTTGGAAAAGATCTTTAAGATCATTGAGTCCAACCATTAACTCAGCACTGCCGAATCCCCTGCTAAGCTCTGTCCCTAAAAACCCCATCTATACGTTTTTTGAACACTGCTCCATTCTTGAACTTGCACCTCCACTGATCGACTACGCTGCCAGGAACATCTCCTCCCACATATAGGAATGCCAGAGACACAGCTATTTATTGGAGGTATAGTTTAGAAGCTTTGTTTTTAGAAACGTAGTGGTGCAGATAGGAGAGACTGCTTCTTTTGAAAAGGCTTTTCCTTAAAATGAGAGGGGAAAATCCAAGTTCTGGGAAAAGGAGCTGGGACTGCAGGGAAAAAAAATCTGGGACATCTCCAAAGATCTGATCTTTCATCTGATCTAGGCCACTTCAAACTACTTTTGGCACACTGCAGTATTTGAAAACTACTGCTGATCTTGTTATGTGAATTAGAAATATTGCACTGAGGTAAAGTAGTAAATGTAAAGTTTATGAAAATCCAGGCAAAATTTGCAAAGCTGTTTGTTGGCCAGTGAGAAGAACATCCTTATGCATGGGAGGTGCACATGCAGCAGCCCTTGCTTGTCCATGCAGAAACTTTCCAAGGAAGATACTTCTGTTCTTTTTCTGCCCAACACAGTGTGTGAATTCTAGGCTGAGTCATAGCATGAAGAAAATGAGATTTGTTTCCAGGGTGAAACTCTCCTGTGGAAAAGTCTAGTATCATTCAATGGGGAATAACAATTTCACTGCAGAATTTTTATCCTGTTTCATAGCATTTGTATCAAAATTCTGTGAAGTAAAGTGTTATTTTATTAAATGCTGTGTATTTTTTCCGCAAAAAATTTGCATGGACTCTGGTTTAACTCAGAAATCTTTTGAGGCAGAATCATATGCCCTTTTAACCTTACAGTGGGTGGGTGTATGATAAAGCACATATGCCCCCAGCTGTCCTAAGAAGGGTGAAAGTGTCCTCCCAGATTGAACATGAACAGACTCTGGAACTATAATATGCAGACAGGCTAATTTTCTATTAATGTATGTCAGTGCTAAGGCTTCTGGCTAAAAAAATTAGCTTGTCTCAAACAGAAAGGCTCTAAGAATATTATGGGCATTTCAGATCTGTAAATACAACACCTACTGGCCTTTCTTCACTTTTCTCTGTTTTATGCTAGGTGCTTTCTGTGCTTTGTGGAGTTTTGCTCCCACTTACAGTACTAGGCAGTTGTTTGTCAACAAAAGGAACAAATTCCATTTGTATTCTAGGAAATCCCATTTTAATTATTTTTTTGCATTGTCTCAGAATTTAATAGCAGACTTGGTTATGTTTTGAATACTTATTTCAGTAAACCAGAATTCTCAGCTTGATTGAAATTATTTTGCATGTGTCTCTGAAGGGTGGGATATACCTGGCCACTAAAATTCACTGGCTTTTATTTAGGGTTTTGCCCACACAATTCAATTCTGGCTGTGTCCACCTAAGTGAAGATTTCTGTCAATCCTTCTCCTCCCTGATTATGGCTGCTTTGCAACATGGACTTAAGAAGTGGAAAGAAATATTGCTGTGAAGATCAGAACCACTAAACCATGCTACATTCAGAAACCATGGTACATGTTGGCACAGTTACCAGCAGGCACCAAAATTAAAGTTCAGAGTTCTGTGATAGTGAAGTTACAGCATGATCCCGTAAGAATAATGTCTGTGTACTATTGGAGATTAATTTGTGACTTTGTTGTTTTTACTCTAGCCCTGCTGCCACAGCAGTGATATCGTTGGCATTTGGACGTTACATTTTGGAACCATTCTTTATGCAGTGTGAAATCCCAGAACTTGCCATTAAACTTATTACAGCTGTTGGCATCAGTAAGTATCAAATTTTAGGTTTCAGAGAAGGGTACAGATTATATAAATTGAAAAAAAAAAAAGAAAAGTAATTACTCACGGAACAGGTAGTTGTTTGATGTGAATCATTAATGACTGGGCATCCAAAGCCAAGGGCATCCACATGACATTTTGTCTGGGTACGTGTGCTTGTGAACAAATGCATTAGTGAAAACAAACAGCAGACTTTATTAATGGTAGGGGAAATCTATTGCCAAGGCTGATTCTGTTGCCACTGGAATTAATGGCTGAAGTCTCATTTCTTTTGTAGAAGCAATTTCAGTCCCTAAGAGATGGCGAGACAGTGCCAGAGATATGGAAGAATGATTACGTGCTTTTAAGCGCTTTGCTCTACCTCTGTTTTAGAAGTTAATCGAGTGCCAAGTATGATGCCATGAAGAAATGTAGTTCTCTGGAGTGCAGACAGGTGACATGAGATCATCTTCCCTAGTCCCACTCTTTCCATCATGGCAGTAATCCTTACTGAGGCGCTTGTGATTCAGTTGGCAGGAACCCAACTTTGAGAGCAGAATATACAGCTTGGTGCGTTGTTGTTAGCGGCAGCCTGTCCTACTCTTGCTAACTTTGCAGGTAGCGTAAAAGGGATCATTTAGTGTTACAGAAAGCTGATATTTGCAGTGAAAACAGGGAAGCTACCCTGAGTGCGGGAGCTTTATAGTATACCTGGACTGGTGTGGAGGGTGTGTGAAATGGGAAGTCACAAAGTGTGACAGGAATGTGACTCTGGAACTTGCACCTGTAGCGTTACAGGCTTGTTTCCAGTTCTGTCTGGTCACTGGTGAGGATCCTCCGTGTGGTCAGACATTGGCATTCAGCTGTGCTGGGAGGGAAGTGCAGAGTAGACCTGCGTAATTAGTAACAGATTGTTCCTTTCAATTTGCTCAGTGCACATATCAGAAACAAAGGAACTGGAAAAAGGAATTCAGACATGCAAAGTGATCAAAGGTCCACAGGAGACCCCTTCAGTTTTGTACAGTAATAGATTCAGATAATTTTTTCTTTCTTTGGGGCAAGGAGTTCAATTGACATTTAAATTTCCAGTCTCCAGGTTACTGTGGCTTTTTGTAGGAGCATTCTTTATAAGATTTCCCATCTGCTGGGTGTATTAAAAAATCAGTATGTGACTGCATTTCTTTCTAACTTAATTATGCACAAACTATAGGTTTCATAGGAATAATTGAATTAAGGCCTTGAATTTTGAGGTCAATGACTTTTTACCGCTACATCTGTCTAAAGCATTTCAGTGCAAGATAAGGGTGAAACAGATGTTCAGTAACACTCAAGGTCACTGAGACAGAAAGAATGTTAAGTGAGGACTCCGTCAAAGCATTTTATCTGCGTGTGATTCAAGCACAATAGGTGAACAATTTGAAATATGTTTTTATTGCTTTTAATTTAAGTGAAAATCTGTGTGATAAGCTACGGCTTGACAACATAATTAGACAAAGAAGTAGCATTCCAGGGAAGGTGGAGTTAGGCTGAAATAATCACAGCCTAAAGGGGGAGAGGCGGTCACAGCAGACTGCTCCTTTAGTATGGGTCTGTACTGCACAACTAGGATGAGCTGTCATTTCACTGAAAGAAGGGATTCTTGTAGAAAGCTTGTGATGGTGAATAGGACAAAGCTTATCTTTATTCTTTGCAGTATGCTCTACAGTAGAGTTTCATTTGTAGTAAACTTAGAACTTCTGCTACACTTATCTCAGGGATCCCAGAGTGTCTGACTGTTATCCTTGTATGGTAAGACTTAGCTGTTGTGGTGGTAATTGTTATGAATGTTTGGTGTTGTGCATGGAGGCAGAGTGATAGGTAAGATTAAGGTGGTGAGCTGAATAGACACTTCGGAGCCCTGAAGATCTTATAATCTAATTTAATGGTGCCAAAAGTAGTGTTTGCTTCCACTACAAATTTTAAGTTAATCAGAAAGTGCAATGGCATGCCTTTTTTCTTCTTATCCATGCCTGGTCTCTTCTACCTCCTTGCATGTCTGTCTTTATTTCATGGGGGAAAGGCAGTGGGAAGGACCATTAAATTCTGTCCTTGTGTGAGACTTCGTTCTGTTGTTTTACCTTGTCATTTTTCATTATACTAGAAAGGGCAGGGGGAGAGTTTGAAAAACCTTCAGGTGATTTCTTGATCCCAAACGCAATCAGTGTTATCTAAACAATTTCTTGTCTAAACTGGTCTTAAAATCTGCAGTGTCAGTTTTTAAAGCCTCATGTATTATTGCAGCCCAGTATTTTCTATACTTATCACAAGTCAGCTCTTTTCCTTTTTTTTTTTTTTT
>VXBA01001029.1:177598-278802 GCA_013399895.1 Serilophus lunatus | reverse complement strand
TTTTTTTTTGTTTTTGTTTTTGTCTTTTCCCCACCTAAACCTCATGTTAAGCATCTTAAGCATATTATTAAAGGTTGCCTGAGGTGGATGTGCCTGGATTATGTTGGGGAGTGGCAAATACTATTGCTCCTCTATCTGCTACAAAAACCCCCATTTCTCTCAGAGAGACAGATGCTTGTGTGGAATTTCTTTTTGGATGCCACAACTTTCTGGACCTCTGAAGCAAAATCTGCCTGTTCTTTTCAAACTTAGAAATCACTTAAATTCACTTGGTGTTTCTTAAGCAAGTCTTCATGAGGAGAAAATCTTAGGCTAATACTGAATGTGCATAACATGGTCTGTCAGTCTGCCATAAACTTTCTAAACTCAGTTAATTTATTATGTACCTGAAAGAAGAGCAGACATATCAAAGATTTTTATGGCATCATACATTTGATAGACTTATAGAATCATAGAATGGTTTAGGGTGGAAGAGACGTTAAAGATCGCCCTGTTACAGTCAGGGACACCTTCCACTAGACCAGGTTGCTCAAAGCTCCATTCAATCTGATTTTGAGCACTTCCAGAGACAGGATATCTAATTACTACAATATCTATGAAAATAATGGCCAGGTAGAGGAGACAGAAGCTGGATATACCACAGCACAGGGAAGGACAGGACAACTGAAGAAAATGCAAGCAGGAGACCAGCCCTTCTAATTGCCCAGCTTTGCTGGAGTAGGCCAAAACAACCCCAGGACACAGAGTGAAATGGACGTTGTCCACCTTTGTTCCGATGCTCAAGATAGTTTATTTAGGGGAAAGAATTTTAAATTACTTTTTCTCTTTAAATGAAATCTGGTAGACTCCTATGTATTTATTGTTTCTTCCAGTGAAGAAATGTCCTATCACTGTGCCTATCACTGGAAAGCGTGGTGACAGTGCTAAAACACCCCAATATTCATATATTGCTTTTTTTTTGATATCTTTTGATTCTTTTCCTAATGGTAAACTTAAATATAGTGATAACAAGAAAGGATAGATTGTACTGTGCAAACCTGCAAACTCTTCTATCAATATGTAACGTGAATAGAAAAACAATGTTAACTGAGCCTGTTCCAATCTTTCCACTTGGCCTCAGTTATCAGAAAGCAGATAAGCAGGTTTCAGCAATTAAAACCTGTGAGACTGAAAGCCAGTTGCCAACTCACACATGTTTATACACTCCTTTATGTGTATTTTGGGTATTTTGCGTCGCAATAATGTGTAATTTCCCCCTTTTTAAAATTTTTTTGGGACATTTGCCAAAAAGCTCAAATACCTCGACCTTTGGCTGTTGGAGTAAAAGTTATGCTTGAAAACTGAGGTCAGATGTACAGATGTATTGCTGCTTGCTGGCAAATGCTCCGGCCCCAAGCTTTATTGGCATATACATGAGTCAACAGTTGCCTTTTCCCCCCCCCCATTGTGGCAGATGTTACAGCCACTCTCTCCCACTGACAATTTTCAGACAAACATTTTAAATTATCTCTTGGCTTGCAGGGATAGCAGAAACTGATCTGATTGGTGCTTTTGTGCTTCCTGTGACCTTTAATTGACCCATTAGGATCTGCAAATTCAGGGTATTATTTGTGTTTTTTAAATGCCTTGACCCTAAAATCTGACAAGTTAAGGCAGGGCAGTTTTCTTGGTCTCCTGCTGAGGTAATAGTACATGTATTATTGAAAAGTAGGCCAGGATGTAATGCTTACTGCTTCTTCTCCCATTAGATTTTGTTATCCATCTGTAGCTGTGGCTGTTGGAAGGAAAGAGATTGTGAAAAGCAATGTGATCGCTATTACCATTGTGTTTGATTCTTAATGAACCCGATTTTGTTCTCCTGCCATACTCCCCTCGGTTCAGATCCATCTTGGTTTTAGCTAGGTGTTTAGTTTAAGGTAATTTTCTATGCTTCCCATACAGTTAGCGGAGAAGGAGGGAAAGAGGCACTTCCTGAAGGCATCTCATCTCATCTAGGATAGGCATCTCAAAGAGATATTGTTGTGCATTCTCTGGAGCTAACTATCTCTTCACTGAAGATTCAGCCACACTAGATACCTGACTTCTAGTTAGCAAAGTCAGACTTGAGTCCTCCTTTCACTCCCTTTTTCTGGGAAACTGCTTTTTCCTTCTGATCTTTCCTATGATCCTGTATCAAAGTGTCTGCAATCAGTTTCTTTAAATATCTCCATCAGACCTTATTCATAGATGAGAGGTGTTGAATAATGGCCGTAGTCCTAAGGTGTAATTTCCTTCTTGAATCCTGGCACAATGGTCATTTTCTTTTCCTGCTTTTTAGCAGCTTTCTTTGTGGTTCTGCTTCCCCATCGCCTTTCAGTGCTCAGTTGTTAACCAGTACAGTGCTGCTACATGGTAGCAGAGTAACCCCACATTTCTAGACAAGTGCTATGCACATAGAACTGTTAAGACTAAGTATTATATTATACTAAAATTATTATTAATAGTATATAATAAGAACGCTATTATATGCGAGAGTTTAAATTTTTATACTGTAATGAGTACAATAAAATGAAATTCCAAAAAACATAAAACTGATCTCAAGTCTTCTAAGCACTTAAGTCTCAGCCCTGCTACCTAAACTACCATTAATGCAGTTCTCCAACTCTGCAGTGGACTTGCTTATATGGAGCAGCATCAAAGAACATTTGCATCAAGGAACTTCTTACAAGGGCATGCAGTAATAGGACAAGGGGAAATGGCTTAACACTGAAAAAGAGCAGGTTTAGATTAGGTGTTAGGAGGAAACTTTTACTATGAGTGTAGTAAAGTACTGGCACAGGTTGTCCAGAGGTTTGATTGACCCATCCCTGGAAATGTTCAGGGCCAGGCTGGATGGAGCTCTGAACAACCTGGTCTAGTGAAAGGTGTCTCTGCCCATGACACAGGAGTTGGAACTCGACGATCCCTTCCATTCTATGATTCTATGAAAACTAACAGCATGTACACAGGACTGAGTGCAGGTGTAGCATCCCTTCAGTTTCCCAGTAATGAAGGTCCTTGCAGTGTCCCTTTTGCTTTCACAGTCCTGTTAGAAAGCCTCAGATGAAATGTTTGACTGACTTGAACTCATAGTTGGGGATGGAGAAGGTTATAACACAATCTGCTCACAAGCTTCTTTTACTTTCAAGCCAGTGTACCTCTTACACAGATTTAGTGTTTGTGATCTGTGTGTGGCTGGCCAGTGAGGAAGGTTATGAGTTTCTGTATGAGTTGACGTTAGTGTTCATCACCATCCAGTGACATTCTCATATGTGTATCAGGAAGGTGAAACCAAAGCCTGGAGGAGGTCTCTCTGGGGGCTGGAAGCTCATGTTACCTACTCCGACCTGTGTAAGGTGACAGACTGATTGCTGCAGTCAACTGGAACTCCGAGTAAGCTGATTATCAAATTGCAGATACTCTTACACAAAAAAACTCCTCCTTGACGTTTTCTTCTGGTCTGGGCCATGCCTGGGATTCACCTTCTGGGGAAGAAAAGTATGATATACTGAGTCTTCTAGGAAAATTTAAATTAGCTACTGCTTGACTATAGCACTGGATTTTTTTATAACTTAAACACTGTTGGTCAAATAAATATTTAAATATATTTTGCTTAAATTACAGTTGTTAGTCTTCTTGGCAATCAAGCCCAAGGAAAAGAGGGAGAACCTCAAACAGCACTAATATTCAACAGCAACCTAAAGGAATCTTTCAACATCTAAATGAGTTATGATATGACAATGCAGTACTGAAACAATAGAGTAATGAATCAGGCTCCTTGGATTTTCTGTTGCCTGCCAAATACAGGTACACACAGAAATAAAAAAGCAAACAAGAGTATTTGGGTCTCAAGTGACACTTTGTAGAAGTCGAAGTGATTTCTTTGTGACTTAGAAAAGACCTCAGCTTTGAAATACAGTGAGATAACAAAACTGATTAAAGATTTTGATCTTTACGATCTTTTTTGGTGAAAAAATTGTGTTAAGTGATGTAGTAAGTTTATGTTGTAAATTGTTCATTTGAGAATGGGACCATCTCTTTCCCGAATAAAAATTCCAGAAAAATACCTTTTTTGTTTGTTTGTTTCCTGGAATTTTTATTTTATTAAAAATATCTAAAAAATATACTGGGATTAAGATCACTTGGAATTTTCTTTTCCACTTAACCCAAAACTATAAGTTTAAACTGAAAGATTTTTTATGATACATTTTTTAACTTTGCTGATGAACGGAAGTTGTGTAAAAGCCTTTGGATAAATCTGTGGATTTTGCTTCCAGAAAGCCTGTACTGTGCTAGATTTTCAGTGCTAGCTCATACAAACTAGCAACTTGTGTTTTTATGCATCCTGAGGTGTGTGATGTGGCTGATGATATAGACAAACTAGCGTTCTTGAGAGAGCTTGAAGTACGGGAGGATTGAGATGAGGAGCTACTTCCTTAGCCCCATATGACGGAAAGAAAGAGAAAATGAGTGAACAGGCTTGACTACGTTTCCTTTTCCCTGGAGCAGAGGGAGAAAGGGACTTTTTATCTAGTGAAACGTCTCCCATTGTACATTCTTTAGGAAAAATTTCATTTTGTTTTTAATATCTAAACTCCTTTACTGATTCTGTTTTGTCAGAAATTTGTAATTGTTTAAGAAAACTAGAATAACTGGAACTCAAATTATAAGACCTACCATCCTTCTGTCAGTCAGTGCTGTAGTAAATGCCAGAAGATGCTGTGAGATGTGAGCTAAGCAGGCAGGATGTGAAAACCCTTCTCACTTGTCTCTCCGTATGCTTCTGAGGTGCAGACCTGGGCTTTGCTCAAGAAGTAAAAGGTTTCTTCATCAATTCCCAGTAAGTATGGGCACATCATGCACTCTGGCCCTCCTGTATCTCTGGTGGTACAGCAAAAAGGGAGGAGAAAGAGTGGAAAAGAAGAGCAGAGGTAAATAAGGCAGTGAGTGAAAAATTTATGCATTGTCTAAGGAAGGGTGAGAAAATTTAATATGGTAATTAATTGTTATTGTTTTGTGAAAAATGCAAATCTCTACACAAACCAGCATGGACAAAGAAATCTGGAGTGACAAGGCTTGAGCAATTAATTTCTTTCATCCAAGGCAGGGTCCTGCCAGCCCATTGTCTACCAGAAGCTGACAGTTCTGGGTCAATGAAGCTGTAATTTGGTGTAGAGGCAGCCAGGCAGAGAAGGGACAGAGGGACGGGCCCTGCAGTGTGTCAGGCAAAGGGGCTCAGCTCAAGCCTTTTGTGTGGTGCCTTGAAGAAGAATGGGAGAAGTAGGAGGATGACAACTGGAGGAGGTTATTGGAGTGTTTTTCCTTTAATGCATCAGGTTCTATTGTGTGTGTGACCTCTCTGCTGGCAAAGAGTTTTGTGACAATTATTTCTTTCTGAGTTTTCTTTTTGCCCTCACAGCGCTGGTGATGGTCCTGAATAGCACAAGTGTCAGCTGGAGTGCCCGCATTCAGATGTTCCTTACTTTTTGCAAGCTTGTAGCAATTCTGATAATTATAGTCCCTGGAGTTATCCAGCTAATTAAAGGTAAGAAATGAAAAGTAAATGCTTTTAAAGAGCTTTTATCTTTACCCTCCCCAGTCTTTCCCCACCTGCCTCCGCCAAATAATGCTTATAGCAGCAAAGTCTCTTAATTAGTCTGTGCTTGCTTAACCGAGGCTCTGTACTGTCATGTAATTGATTAGAAGTGGAACTACACTGGGATGAACTGGTATTTCCTTCAGCATGCCAATGAGTCTATTTCAATCAGATTTGCTTTTCAAATGAGCAAATGAACTGCTTTTCTCTGTAATTTGCCTTTGATGTGAACTTTGTGAAAGGGGCAGGATGGGTTTTAATGATGGATGGACATAACTCTCCCTGAGCACATGCCTAATTCCAGCAGACTGTCCCCTGTAACTGTGCTAGTCCCTACTCATGGTACATGGTGTGCGGTGGTAGAAGGGCTCAGAATTCACAGAATCACACAGTCATAGATTGGTTTGGGTTGGAAGGGACCTTAAAGATTGTCCAGCTTACAACTCCATGCTGTGGGCAGAAATACCTTCTGCTGGACCAGGTTTCTCAAAGCCCCATCCAGCCTGACCTTGAACTCTTCCAGGACATCCACAACTTATCTGGACAACCTCTTCTAGCGCCTTGTCACCCTCACAGAGAAGAATTTCTTCATAATATCTAATCTTAACCTGCTGGTTTTCAGTTTAAAGACATTCCCCCTTTTCCTCACACTACATGCCCTTATAAAGGCACTCTTTTCACTGACAGATGCTCAGATACCTGGAGAGACTTTTCCATTATAGCCCTCTCAGCAGTGGGTGTGAGATGGTGACAACCCCCAGCTCACTCTCCTTACAACAACTACACAGAGCACAAGCAGCCATTCAGTGCAGAGGGACAGGATAGAGTGCACTCTTTCATGAGTGGATGGCAGATTACATCTTACAAAAACTATCACAGTTGCTGGCTCTGACCTTGGGGATGCTCTTTTTTGATGCCTCACAAACCCTCCCATCTGAGTGAACAACACAGCGTTAGTCTCTGCAGTGAGCTGAGTTTCTCAGGGACAGCCATCTGTGGTTAATAATTTTCCTGTGTAGTGTTCTGCTGATTCACTATTTTTGTTTTCTTGTTTTCCACTTTCTTTCTGGCAGCCACAACACCATTTCCTGTTGCACATTGCACATGAAATGTGCAAAATTTCTCTCTGTTTGCATCCACCCCACTTTCCCTAAACCTTCGGAACAGGTTTGGTTGGGGTTTGCTGCCTTGAAGTAGGTTAGGTAGTGTCCCTGATTCCCCACTGGGACCTTTCTCTGGCCATAGTTTTCCTCTTAACCAAAAAGCCTCTGCTTCAATGGGAATTTCGACAGAGGGCTCAGTAAAAACAGAGTAAAAGGTAGAGGATTTGACCCATTGCTAGTCTGAATGAATTCTACTTTTTCCTGCTCCTTATCTGTGGAGGATCATTGTATTTATGTTACTGTAGGAACGTCTTCAAAACTATAGAACACCTTGTAAATGAATAAGAGCATAACACAAGTCTTACACATTTCTGTTTATGTATATGATATATATCTATAATTCTTACTTGTAATATTAGTATAGTATTGACTATGGTGTGGTAGGAACTAACTAGGCACATTTTTCTGTGGTAGAAATGTTTAAGATTTTGGGTTTATTTGTCTTATAAATGTTGCTTCTGAGTTAAATGCCAGCAAGGTTCCTTCTGATTAAAGTGTTGAACGAGTGAGATTTTCCACATCAAAAATTACAGAGCTTGTTCTGCTCTTTCATGTTGATGTAAGTCATTACTATAAATGACAGAGCAGCGACTGTCATCGAGCTCAGAATGCTTTGGAACAAACTAATAGGTCAAATTCTGCTATTGCACGACTACAGATGCCACAAAGCCTTTTACAATTGCTTTCAGATTATGGCTGCAAGGGTTGGATCAAAAATTAAGGTCAAGAGCAGAACTTGATGTCAATGAACTGTAGAGCGATTAAATGTTCCATGGTGTGATATATTTATTTGTTTAAAGTAGTAGGTGACCAAAGAGCTTATTTTTCAATATTCTTTTTGTTGATGTTGCAGGAGAAACACAGCACTTTAAAAATGCCTTTGCAGGGAATGATGCCAGTGTTCTGGGATTACCACTTGCTTTTTATTCAGGAATGTATGCCTATTCAGGCTGGTAAGTGGATGAAACTTAAAGTATTTGCCCTGAAAACAAACACTAATATGCTCTAAGAAAGACATATATTTATATGAAACAAGTAGCATATTCTAATCTTTCTAAGAGTAGTTCTCACCACTGTTCCATATGCTCAGTGACTAGTATGCAGTAGCAAAAAGGAAAGATTTTTCTTCTTTTTTGGTGTATAATAGATAAACATGCACTGAACACTTAAAAAAATCAGACCCCAAGAAAGGTATATCATTAATTTTTTGATAAAGTATTTGGATGAAAGGATAAAGGAATAATGAAGCTTTATTTTTTGTTGAACAAGTCAGTAATTACATGAACAACAAATCTATGATTGCGTTACAAAGTAGCATGGCCCTTAGCTTTGCTTTGTAAAAGCAGTATTTGAAGAGTAAGAAGGAAACTATGACAAGATCAGTATGGACCACAAAATAGGGTAAAAAACTAGATTCCTATGCTTCTTGCTCTGAGAGGATCGGACCTCACCTAACAAGAAGTGCAACTGCCTTCCACAGAAGTCAAGTGTGATTGACTATGAGCAAAGGTATGAGAATATACCTTCAGGTGTCCTGTACAGAACTTTCAAGTTCTTTCTCTCTTTCCCCACCAAAGTACACGGCAGCTGATTTAAAAGGTGCTGCTGCTCTTCGAATCTGCCTTTACAATTTATTCATGCTTGTGAGGGCTCCACATTGTGCAGTGCCAAAGGGCTTTCACAGCGGCACTGTGGGGGGAAAAAGGAGACTACAATGCACAGAGTGGGCTTATTTTGAGATAGCTTTGTCTGCAGGTCTTCCCTTTGCTTTCCACAGCCTCAGAGGCAGACAAGCTCTTTACCTCGCACAAAAGGAGAGGGCTGAGAGATAAAGGGTTTATTTATTTAATTTGGAGGGACAAAGGGCTGAGCATTTGAGTTCTCTGCCCCTCTGTAACTCCCTGGTTGCAGGAGCATCATAAACATGCACACTGAAGTGTGAACAGAACTTTATGTATTAAATGGCAGCAGGAGAGGAAACCCAAGAGAGTCCAAAGCTTTATCTGGGTTAGATAAGTAAAAAAGGCATTAAAAAAGGCATTTTGAAGCCTCAAAGAAATAGAACTTATTATGTGGACAATCTTTTCTGTCTTCTCTCTCCTATAACCGCCTCTGTCCTCTCATATCCGTACATATGGAAGTTTCTCACATTTAAAATATTAATAAGTGTATCTTTTTGTATGAAAGCCGTTTTAAAAGCTCTTTAATATTATTCAGAGTTTGTTTACTGTAAAATGTTACATCAAAAATACTGTTATCCTGTTGCTTCTTTCCCATTGCTTCCTATTTTTCACATAATGATCCAAACTCGCACAATAAAAATAGTCTCCCTTTTTACCTTTACACCTTCTGACTTTTATTTCAAGGTCCTTATTTGCTACTTATAAAAGAAATTAGCAGGAAAAAGACCTAATTTGGCTAGTGGTTCTTTCCAGCTGCCTATTTGTCTTTGTCACCAGCTCAAATTGATTGCCTCGGAGCACAGAGGAGCAGACCATTAAGTGGAGTGTCAATACCCTTGCACTATCAGTTTCATGGGGCTAAATCAATACAATAAGCTTAATGTGAAGGAGTGTTGCAAGTGTTGGTGGCGTGCCCCAGGATGCAGGCAGAATTTTATGCATAGCCTACAAGACTATTAACTTTTGATGGTATAGCTTTGAAGAAGAAAACAAAGGCAGTATCTCTTCTATGCATAAATACATCCTGACAAGAGCAAGTGTAGACTATTGGATATATAAACTACTGGGTGAAAAAGGACAAGTGGAAAAAAGAGTGCAAGGGAACATGTCTTTGCATCAAGTTGGAAGGCACCTCAAAGATCATCTAGTTCTAACTCCCTGCCATGAGAAGGGACCCTTCCCGCTATACTGGTGTTCAAATCCTCATCCAACCTGGCCTTGAACATTGCCAAAGATAGGGCAGCCTGAACTTCTCTGGGCAACCTGTTCCAGTCCCTCCTCACCCTCACTGTAAAGAGTTTCTTCCATATATCTAACCTAAATTTCCCCTCTTTCAGTTTGGGCCCATAACTCCTTGTTCTATCACTGAAGTTTCCGATCAAAATGACTTCTGTCTAGAAGCAGGACTAAGACCAGAAAAGAAGTAGATGAACATCTTACTCATCAGAAGCCATCTCTCTTTTGGAGCATCCCAACCTCTTCTTTTATGTTCAGTGCACTAGAAGGCTTAAAAACAAGTGCCTAGGTTGTTGTAGAAGATGGCAAATCTAGTTTTACAGAATTTCCCGCTCAGTCACAAAATCATGTTTTTTAAAACATTGAGCCAGTGCTAACTCATTCTGCTAACCCAGATCTTCTCCAAGATTGGTGATGGAGCAAACCTTTCTGCCAGAGCAGTTACCATTTGTTTATTCACTTTAGTACTGTTGGCTCAGATATCATTTGTCTTTCTATAGAAGAGCAGAAAGCCAGCATAAGCACTATATTGACCGCTCTCTTTAATTAGCCTGGATCTGACTTTGTGCCTGTCTCCAAGCCAGGCACAACTGTGATCCAGTGATGCACAGACATAGTGCTAATACATGCAGAACAGAGGGTTCAGTGACCTTGAGGCTTATGGTTGCTTTGTATGCAGGGCTATGCCTGGTGAATAGTTCCTGTGAATTCCCATACAGAGCTGTCTCTTGCATGCTGCTGGAGTACGACTGGAGTGCAAAGTGTACTGGATGTTGTGCAAGAGCATGCAGGGTTAGCAGCCTGGGTTTGGGATTCTATGCAGCAAACTAGTGTCAAAGTTCCTTTTTTAGAAAGGCATTTTCCAGGGTTTTGTTTTGAGTGTGGGGATGAAGGAAGGTTAAATCTCACACTCTCTTTAATCCAAACATGAGTCTGCAAAGTCTACTATAATGAATAGCTGTGCCTAACTAAAAGCATCTTCTTAATTCTTTGTGGAAGAAATAGAAAAATAAAAATCTACCAAGCCCTTATAATATGTTTTATAACTCTTTTCTAGGTTTTACCTCAATTTTGTTACCGAAGAAGTGGAAAACCTATATCTAACCTAAATTTATATTTTGCTTGACCTTTGAAAAATGGTGGTAAAATTTAAAATGCTATAAAAGTAGTGATCTTCATAAATTCTGCATGCTGGTCAAGCTGCTTGCTTTCCAGCAGATTTTGTATTTATTTGAATTGCAACTGCTTGGAGATTTACTGGTTTTGGTCTATTGTGACCTTGTTATATACTCTGCTTTTATGTGCATAGAAAACAGCAAACTAAGTAGATCTCCTGGGGTCCAGTTCTCCCCCTCAGGTTACAAGTAACTATCAGTGGCTCCTTTCAATGGAAGTTACTGGTATCCTGTTGGAAATCTTGCCCAAGAAACTTATCTGCTGCAATATTTGTCAGTTTTGCTGTGTTTAAATATTAATCAAATACTTAGTTCTACTTGTTTTAGATGCCTCAGAGATGCAGGATCCTGAATACATATAGCACAGCGTCCGATCCAATTAAACTGACCAGGGAATATGGGTTGGAGTCTGTTTCAAACTAGAGATGAATACTCTCCCAGCACCTGTCTGTAAAATATGAAAAGAAATGTTGTCCTGTTAGAATTTGGTTTGTCTGATCTACTTTGGTGTCTCTGTTTTGGTACGTGGGGCCAGTAATATAAAACTATTAACCTTTTCTAAAAATGACAGAAAATATGCCTTGTCAAATACATTTGTTTTCTTTGAGGAAAATAACAATTTACTTGATTAATAATTAATGGCTAAATAGAATTGTCTTAAGTTTTTAAAATGGGACTGCTGGCTGGGTACCAAATAACTTAATGCTTAAAAAGACCCCCAGCACTGTACACTCAGATATTATGAATCTGTGACATGTAGAGAAACAAACAGCCAAACAGCCATTGATTGGGAGCAGGAAGAAGGGTTTTTGTTGGTTTCTTCAGTCTGAACTAAATCTGGTGCTGTTTCAGAGGCCTGAAAGGAAATTGATGATAGAGCATGAGGGTGCCAGAAAACCTGGCAGATTTCCATTCTTCCAATGTCTTTGAGGTGTCTTGGGGTCTTTAATGTTACCAGAATATGTACACTGAGGATTGTATGACTGGAAGCTGAAACCAGACAAATGCAGGTAGAAAATACAGCGTTAATATTTGTGACTAATCATTAGCACAGATATCTATGTACAAAGGGGTTTTTCATTGGTAATCTGGTTCTGACAAAACTGCTTTTTAGAAGCTGTGCTTTACTAAAACAAGACTCCAGAACCCTGGAGGTATTTAAAAGATGTGTAGAGATGGCATTTAGAGACATGGTTTAATGGAGGACTCAGCAGTGCTCTGTTGATGGTTGGATTCAAGTCTTTGAGGTCTTTTCAAACCTAAATGATTCTGTGATTCTAAGTCATGTGTTGGTGGAAAGCAGCTGGCTGAAGGTTCCCAGCACTGAGACACACAGGAAATCCAGCTGGATGATCTAGTAGAAAGTCTGAGTTTTACTGTCGAGGACCTGTGCACTTTATGAAATCATGAGAGGTGAACATTTGAAAAAAAAAAAAAGACAAATTCATATTTTTTTAAATTTTAGAAAATTCTTGTATGACAGACTGATTTGAGATGTGAAACTAAATCAAGGAGTGAAGTGATTCTGGTCCAAGATATCTACCTAATAGGTTAGGAGCCAGAGTCTTGGTGATGTGTTCGAAAGCAATTTGGAAGAAGCAATATAATTTGTAAATTATCGTGTGGTTACCATCAATACTGTGTGATATTTTTAAGTATGCAGATGCCTACCACCCTTTGGGACTTTTCATACACTATCTCAGCAGTTCTCTTAAGTGAAATTACTGGTAATTTTCATTACAGCTATTTTGATTTATGTTGAATTTTTTTCCCTGTGGTTTCAGTCAGAAGAGTGCCTATTTTTGAACATTTTGCCCTCTGCTGCACAGGCCAGAAAGGCATAGTTCCTCTTTTTTTAAACTAAGCGCCCATTAAAGCATAACATATCATAGCTAACAAAAGTGGTGTGCATTCAATTTTGAGGAGGTTTTTTTCATTGCAGCTGGGATGTCAGTGAAGATGCTTTCCTTTCTGTCCCCATCTCAGGAGAGCTTCTCTGTTCTCCAGGTTACCCATGAAGTTATTTGTGCTGCTAGTGAGGATGTAGCACTGGAGGGCAAACCACATAAACTGACTGGTTTTGTGTATTCCAGGGTGGCTCTGTGAAAAAACACTCAATATTACATGTGCAATGTTGCCACAAAACTGTTAAAGCTTCCCTTTATCACTCTTCTTCTTGGGGTTGCACTTTGAGAGGATAAGGAAGATGACTAGTGCTTACAGTTGCCATGCAAAGGTAGAATAGAATAGAAGAGACAGTTTTTAAACATTGCTAAGTAAGTGGCAGGTGATAGCAGGGCAAGCTGATTGTCACTGTCTGTCCTGACAAAGACCTCTACACCACCTGTAGATGTAGATTCTGGACTCCCTTAATCTGAAAAACGCAATTAAATGAAACAGCAGGATTTTTTTTTATTTTTTTTTTTCATCTGGTTGCTACCTGTGAATGACTGTCTTGGAAAGATATCCTGCTGAGCCAAGGCCTGCTCCACCACTATTCCCAAAGCTACAGGGCAAGGGAATAGTGTGCTTTAATCCCAGTGATAACTGTCTTAGTTTACACCAAACTCAGTGCAAATGTGAGGTGAAGCACTAATCATACTGCTGTTATAGAAATTTATTAGGACTCAACTGCTTTTTTTATTTTTTTTTAACCTAAAATGCTGTCTTTCATTCTTGCTGTGTGCCTTATGTTAAATGCTGTACTTAGCAAGTGGAAGGTGTGCCTGCCCATGGCAAGGGGCTTGGAACTACTACTTTAAGGTCCCTTCCAACCCAAAGCAATCTGTGATTCTATTGCACAGTGCTGCTGTGGAGGTATGATGTAGCTGTTTTTAAAAGAGGAGAGGGAAGTACAGGGTTGAACCACCTAGAGCCTGTAGGTGTGCAATTTGCAATGTTTGTCAATGATTAGGGATGCAAATTACTTACAGCAACAGAGGTGAGCACGGTGATGTCTTGTGCCCTGCACCTGCCAAAGTAAATATTTGACTGAGAATCGGTCACAGTTGTGTATTTCCAGGTGTGCCACAGCTTTGGAAGTAACTAAGATGAATGATCAGCTCCATTCCCATGTCAGCCAACCTCCTGCAAACCTGCAGTGAACGTAACAGAGGAATTGTCTGGAGGACAGCACAATTTACAGCAGAAGGAAGGCAGGAATCTCTAGGAGAGAGTGGGGATGGGCTTTGCACAACCTGGTCTAGTGGAAGATGTGCCTGCCCATGGCAGAGGGATGGGAATGAAATGGTCTTTAAGATCTCTTCTAACCCAAATCTTCTGTGATTCTATGGAGCTGGACCCTGGAATATATCCTGACATAATAGGAAGGTGGAAACATCTACTTTTAGACTTCAAAGTTTTCCAGGTAGGGATTGCATTTCTTCCTGTGATGTACTGCACCAGGAAGACCTGCTGGCGTACAGCACGTGTCCTTGGGAATGCAGGAGAGGAGCAGGGAAGGGGAGGTGCTTGTGCCCTTGCCTGGATGAAAGCCCCCTTTTTGCTCCAAGAGACCTGCTGCTTGTACAGGCTTTGGAGGCTGTGGGAGTCTGTGGAGGTGCAAAGGCCTGCCCAGGTGCAATAAATTGCAGACTTAGGTCTGTAAGCGGGCCTGAGGCGCTGGGATACGTAAGTGATATGAAACCTGACACAGAGGGAACTGGCACAGAGACAGTGAAAATGACCCAAGCAGGGAGGAAGCGCCCTTTAATTTACAGAAGAGAGAATAGAAAGACTCAAAAAAAAAATAAAAAAAAAATCTCAAAGTGAATGCCATTACTTTTTGAACAGAGCTTTGGAAGCAGTGTTGAATTCACTTTGGAAATGCCACAGTTCCTTCTTTTGTATAAGGACATTATTATAGCCCTATTATCATAAGATGTAAAAATAGCTGTTTCCATCTCCTGCTAAACCCCCCTTTGATGTCTCATTTTTAAGCCTGAACTCATTTCTTTATTCCTCTTTGTTAAAATGCTTCCCTCTTGCAGCATCAGTAGGACCTGAAGCAACATGAAGTTAATGTTTATTTTACAAGCAGCTGTGGTTGCAGTGTTCACTGCTTTAATGTACAATTTTTTAAAAAGATCCTGAAATAATTTTATTATCAAGAATATGTGGAACAATATTTAAGTGTAACAACAAATTTATTTTGCTTTTTTTTGAAAATTACAGTTTGCATATGTGTGCTGCCTCAACACCAATTGTTGTTTGAAATGAAATAACTCAATAATGTTGGAGCAGAGCTTCACCAAAACAAGCTTGTGCAGCCACATCATGTGCACCTTTGATCTTTTTGATTTTCTTACATTATAAGGATCAGCTCTATGCAAACTGAGGTATTATTGTATTGTCTAAATACTAAGTGAATGAAGGAACAGCTGGGTCTCTGAGAGAGAATTTGTCACCTGAAAATTGACAGGAGCTGTGTTGTCTGGAGCAGTAAATTCAGAGGACGGGAAATCAAGCATGTTGAACTTTCAAACTCATTTCTTATACATAGTCTTTGAGCTCATCTGTATTCTTGAGCTCCCTCTATGTACTTTCAAGAAACAGACCCAAGTTTTTTCAATCAAGACCCTAAGAGCAGCTCATGCCTGAACAGCACTTCCCTCCTCCCTTCCTAGGCTGAGCAGAGTCCAGGATCAGTGCTCTAGTTCATCAAGAATTTTGAGCATCTCCAGATGAGAAAATAACAGAGGAGTGTTTTTACATTACAGCAACATCTTCAGAGCCTTGTCAGAGTCAGGGCCAGACTGTGTCAGATGCTGTCCAAAGAGAATCATGCTTTAAAGAAATAGTGCTGCATTCTCACTATGAGCAGATGATCAGCCTGAGCATTTTAAGTTATGAAGATTAGGCTCTTGTTGGAAGACACAGAAAATAGTATTTCGCTTTAAGGAGAGGGAAGCTAAGACTCAAATTCCTTCATGGCTTCAAGGCAGTGTGTGAGTAAGTGGGCAACTAGAGAGTGGTTTTTTACAGTGCTCGTTTAAGTCAATCATACTATTTCTTTGGCAGTGGAGGTTTTTGCTAGTGTTGTTGAATTTGAGAAATACATTTCATTTAGTGATCTTCAATGTCAGTGGTACAAAATTATAGACTTTCAAAGGATATGGATTCTGAAACTATTTTGCAGCATAGATTACTTTGCAGTTGCAGTTAAGTATAGCTGCTATTTGACATAATCCTTTCTTTTATTTCTCTCTCTCTTTTCTCTCCCTCCCCCTCCTTTTTTTTTCCTCTCCCTTATTGAACCATTTCACTTGCAAATATTCCATTTCTGTTTGTAAAATAGCTTGGGTCCAACCCAGGCAATCTATCATTGTTTAAAAATTTACACAGTGCAAAGAACATATTATTGAGATGTATAGTGTTTATAAGTCTGGTCTCAGATTGATAAATCGTGTCTTGTGCTTTGAAAAACTGAGAAATTAATTGCTTTGCTATGACCTTGAGGTCTGAGATTAGTCAGTTTGTCTATTAGATTTTTCCAGCGTTCTTCTCACTTAATTTATTCATTCTTTTCTAAGGAACTGAGGAACTCTAGATGCATAGCAAGTCACCAAGGCTTGATATCACCAGACATTTTGTAAAATCAGGATATCAAAATGTTTGATATAATCTGTCTTTATATTGGTTTTAAATAACGTGGATGTCATTTCTAATTAATCTAAACTAGAACAAACCACCCATTTGTTCCAATTATAGTCTAAAGTTAACTTTGCATCTATGAGGACTAAATGAGAGAAATGTGATGTTAGAGGTGTTTTTTCAGGGTACCTAAACATTAGAGATGCAGATGGATGGGAGAGGAATGGTGGCTATGATACGATAACTCTTCCGCCTCTCTTATTTCTTGTAGCCACCTGATTTTTGGCACTTCATATTAGAATGCAGACCCCAAAATCAGTCAGAAACTTCAGTTGCCCTGTTGCTCGCTGCCGATCTAGCCCCTTATGAGGGGTCAGAATCCCAGTAATCAAAGCAGTAAAAAGTATTTTCAGTGTTAATTGAGAGGATGCAGGTCTTGGTCATTTCTGCTTCTCTGCTTCTTTTTTTTTTTTTTTGTCTTGTTATTTTATAATTTTATGACAAGATTTAGTCTGAAGGGGAATATTAATATCGATATCAGTAATCTTAGACACTAGAAAGTTTTATGTGCCTGGAGTTTGAAATATTTCTTGCATTATTATATTCCACTTATTCATGAAAGATACATTTGACTTCAATTAATTTGCTTCATGTCAGCCTACGGTGCCAAATACTCAGTGCAGAAGTTATGGGATTACATTTTGATATTTTATCTGAAGATAATCAAAAGAAACCAATGCTAATCTTTCCAGTATTTTGCAAAGCCCATTTGCTCATGTGAATTCATCAGATTACCTTAAAGGGAAAGCCAGGTCAGTTAAGTGAGCATTTGCATTTTCCCCTCCATATATTATTTGTGTCTTGGGTTATTTTTTTATTTAAAGACTTCATCACAGAATGAAGATATTCTAATTAGACTTCCCCCAGCTATATTTATGTTGCTTTAACAGAAGTCTTATTCCTTCTAAGTTTTACTGTATCTGACAGTGTAACAGTCTGCCTAAATTCCCTCAGTTGTCTGTGAAGTGAGGTGTCCAGACACTGATGAATTTAACATCACTTTTTGTTGTTTATTTGTGCCCTGTGTAAGGGATAAAAACATGTTTTCAAATCTATAAAATCTTTCCATGGGGAGGTGAATAAGCCAAATAAAGAAAAGAAATTAATTTACTGCCCAGATGTACTCATGTGAAACCAAGCATGGGTTTTGCTGTTTGTAAAATGTGTGAAAAGCATTTAATTAAGAATCTAATTCAATAGTATTTGTGTGTGTTTGAGGAGGACAAATAGACAATTACTAGCTCACATGGGAGCTGACTCACCAGCATGGAAGTGTTCTTGATAAAATGAACTTTACTTTTGCTCTCTCACTAAATTTATTAACTCCTTACTGTTTGCATGCCTCACATCTTCAGCTCTTTCATTATTGTTTTTTAGAAATGTTTAATAATTCATTTCTGAAACCAGGTATTTCAGTCTTGGATACATGTTTTTTCATGGGTTCAGATTTCTGAAATCTCAGTATGGGAACTAATTTTTTCCCTTCAAAAATTTCTTTCATTGGTTTTAGTTAAAGGATGCTGCTCTTGCTGGAAATTGGAAATTCTCTTATGAGTGAGACCTGAATATTCTGAGTTGCTTTGCCTTTGTTTATATTCCTTTTCATTTTTCCACTCCTAGTTTGAAAGATTTTAATTGTCCTATAGTTTGTTACACAGGGATTTCTCAAACTGTGTCTGCTCAGAGACCAGGGGTATGACTTCAGACTGAGGGTTGCTTGACAAAATATTACATGTGAGGCAATGCAGGTACTAGCTATGACATGATGCACTTCATTAATACAACTTGGTGGTAGAAAAAAAGTAATTCTTACTCAATTTTGCACTGGATCTCAGCTAATTTTTGATGATAGTTTGAGGCAGCTTGGATTCAAAATTTGTTGCAAAACTCGGGTGGTGGAGCAGGTAAGGGTGGAGAGAGGAGAAACACTGAAAATAGTCATAGAATGATTTGGGTTGGAAAGGACATGAAAGATCATCTAGTTTCAATGCCCTACCATAAGCAGGGACACATTCCTCTCGACCAGGCTTCTTAGGGCCCCATTCAACCTGGCCTTTGAACACTCCAGAGTTCTGGCTCCAGTTTCTCTTTCATTACTCTCTGTGAGATGGACCATAAATGCCCTAACCTTCACGATCTGTTAGTTCTGCTGAGAAAAGATGCATTTAAACAAGTCTCATGTGAGACATGCAAATGATTCAAAGGTTGTAACTTGGTTGTGAGCCTTAATTGGGGTGTGTCTGTCACAGGATTTGCTGAGGGTCATTGAATCCACAAAATATTTCCAACAAGGTGAAGAATGATTTTAGCTGTGTTAGCAGCTTGAGTTAAAATGGGAAAAGGGTCAGAATGGAATTGAAAATGGTAACCCAAATAATCGGGTTCTTTCTGTTTTTGACAACTTCAGTTACTTTTAACTGGATTTTTGGGTTTGATAATGTGGATTGTCCTTGACTTTTGTAGTGCAGACTTTTCATTGATCCTGGAATTTTTGAGAGTTCCAACATTGGAGCTACCATATGTAATATCTCATAATTAACTTCTATTCCTATTTTCCTTATTCTCGGCCATTAAGCACAAATTCCTCTACCACACCTGGGTGTCCCTTGCCCCACAGGTGCAGTAAGTCCTACTGAACAGCAGTGCTGTGTCACAAGAGAGAGGAAAGAGAAGAGAGCACAGCTGGAAAACACAGTGTGCTATGCAGTTTGAGACTGGAGTGACCCAGATGTATGTGGAAAGACGTTCCACCAACCTGCATTCCCTGCCTTGTCTCTGACAGATGCACTTTGTGTCTGAGCAGTGCTCTGAATTCACCAGAGCAATAGATGCAGACAGTGGAAAGGCTGTGAAGACAGCTCACTGCATGAATTCACCTGTCATCTGGAATAGGGATCACAGAGAGCAAAGGCTTCAGCAGTAGGGATAACAAAAAGGCTGTCCATTTCGTTGGGAACTATTCTTCCTTGCCTCTGCAGAAAGTCAGAGGCAACCACTCTGTGTGCTTACTTCTTTCCAGGGACTGCATGTTTTATTTATGCATTTAGTTAGGGAATGACTTAATGGATCCTCTTACAATTTAACGTGTTCAGGAATGTGTACATGACAGATGTTCAACATGTAATAATATTTTTTTTCCCTTGTGCAGTTCTGCCTTTTTTTTTGATTCCTTACCTCATGTGTTTTCTGGTGCTTATATCAGTGCTGAGCCCTGTGATACAATTCTACACCATGAGAGAGACAGAGATGACCCTTGGGTGTGGTTTTCAGGCACCAGCATCTTTATCATTGGCAGCTGCTTTCTAAACACCAATTTAGCATTTGAATTGATTCAGATGTCTTCCGGTCTTTCTATCTCCTACTTCTACTTTATTATCTTTATATTTTAATTAAAAAAAAAATCATGTTCTGTTTAGAAATTGTCTGCAGTGAGAAGCTATCTGTGTCAGGGCTTAAATTGATATGCCAGTCAATATGTGTAAATTAGAAAAGAGAGTGATACAATCTATCGTGTCTGTAAAGATTTCAAAGATGTAGCTTGATCGTTAAGACAATAAGGATGTCTTATAAAATTGCAGTTGAGAAGACTAATAATTCACTATCAAATGAAGCAGAGCAAGGTCACTTGTATAATTATCTGTTCTAACATTTATATTCCTTGTATAAAGTGCTCCTACTCACATAAAAGTTGATCTGATGGCCACAGAAATATTCGGGACTAGGAAATGAAGATTTCGTACCTAAGCTTTGAGGGCACACTAAAGAAACCCTGTTGTCTGTTTTATGTATTTGTTTGATTTTTGTGGACTGAATTATTTCATACAGTCAAAGTTAATTGATAGCACATGCCTGGCATGGGTGCTTGAGAAGAATGAGTGGAAAAAGGGAAGAACAAAAACGAATGGTATAGATATAGGGTTAGATACTGTGTTTTAGCTGTGTGTATGTGTATTGAAATTAATAGCGTTATCTTTACTCTTTTTTTTTAATTAGTTTTCTGATATAGAATCTGATTCTAATTCCTTTTATGTCTCAAAACTGAAATAAGGATCCCACCAAGATGCTGGTACAGAAATCAGGAAAAAAAATCAAAGATATTCAGCAAACATAGGTGGAGGATGGAAGGAAAAAGGTAAATTGCAGGGGCAGAGACTGTAATACCAAACTAATATATGCTAGGACAAGAGGTTAGTAGTGTTTCCGTGCCTGTGTGTTCTGTTGGGAGGGAGGACAGTAAGGCAGGGTGCGAGGGTAGGTAGCCTGCATAATTGTCTCTCCACTAAGGTAGTCTAATTAAGGTAATACTGCAGAAGCCATGACTTTGATATGTTTGTTTATGTAGGCTCTGTGGTTTAAGATAAAAAGTACCAACTTGAAATGAAAGCGACTGAATGAATTCTTTCAGAATTCTGGAAACACTTCAAACCTGTTGAAGATTACTTGTTAGAACTATTAGATAGTTCCAAAAATGCATAATTTGGGCAGGATTCCACTGTAGAAGAGATGGATAGGAGAGGTTCCTGCAGACTCACTGGATGAGTGAACATGCAAGTGCCTGGGTTGCCATGATGCATGGCCTTATTTCTTATTTTATCTAAGGCCAGTGGACAAAGGGCATGTGGGCTAATCTGCAGGGGATGAGGTTTGAGCAACCTGGTCCACGGGAAGGTGTCCCTGCCCATGGCAGAAGTTTAGAGCCAGATAGTCTTTAAGGTCACTTTCAACCCAAACCATTCTATGATTCTAGGATTTCAGTATTTTGATTTTTATAAGTGACTGCTTTTGTCAATTTAATGGTGACAGTGGAAGGCTCCATGGCCAGGTATGGATGAAGTTACTGTTTGCGGTGTACACAAAAGAGGCAAACATGTACGTGGAAGTGGACACTTAAGAGACAAATTCTTAACTATGTTTTTCTCTGTCAAGCCTGTAGCACCTCTTTTGAGGAAGCGAAGTCCAGGCAACTCAGCTGGAGCTTTCTACCCTCCCTCCACTTCCAGAATGATGAAGGTGTCTCCCCAGCTTGCCAGCACTCCTGCAGGTTTGCAGGAGCTGTGGCTGGCTGCCACAAAGTACTGCAGCACCTCTGTCAAGAGTTTCACAGAGCTTTGGTGCCCCTGAGGTGTGAGGATGTGATAAGGCCACATGCTGGCCCGTGTGCCCCGGCGGCGGCTGTTCAGTTTGTGGCGCACAGCTCTGCGTCATTGCAGAGCTGGTTGCTCCTTTCCAGCCCTCAATGTTTGGTTTGTTTGCTGATGTGATAACCTGCTGAGCATAAGGTGTGTTTGCTTTTTTTTTTTTTTTAAATCTTTTTTATCATTTTCTGTTTGTTTATGTGAATCATGGTTACTATGAATCAGTTCTGCTAAGGAAGTAAAACAAATGTTTATCCACAGTCTCCCCGGGTGGCTGGCAAAATCCTAATCTGCTTTACCAGCAGGGTAATGTAATGTAATAGTGTAACCTTTGAAGTTTCCATTGCCCCGCATTTTCCTTCATTTTCACCAGCTGGAACACATGCGAGACTATTTCTCTTGCACTGAAGGACATATCATTACCTGTATATAGGGTGACTGTATCCTTTTTATGGGAAGGCTGAGCTGCTCAGCAGAATATTCATTGCAGGAGTAAAAAAATCTCCTGAAAGAGTGATGTACTGCTGAAGGCCCAGAGCTGTAAAACAGACTGTGTTTTACTGGAGAGATGATGGATCTCACAGGGCTAAGCCGCTCTTCTCTTGGCCACAGTGAAGGTTCTAGTAGACATTTTCATTCTCCTTTGGTGGTTCATAAGCAGGTGGCCTGAGTGAAATTACTGGAAAAGAGGTGAGACGGCAGTGGTAGGTGGAAAAATTAGTAAATGCACCAGATCAGTTACAGCCAGATAAGGCAAACCCAAAATTATCTAGGTAGAGACCAGATCAATCTGTATCGCTATGCTTAGAACGTTGGCCACCACACTAAGTCCTTTGGGCAAAACGTACCAGACCAAACCAGCAAACATTTTGTCTGTGTAAGAGTTACTGGCTAAAAAAGCAGTTTTTCGTGTAACTACCATGCATTGCCACTTTTTATACTGATGCAACACCTGAAAGCCTCGATTGTGTTGGTTTATAACTGGCCTCAGACTGTGCTTTGGGCTGACAGGAGGTTAAAGGTCCACATGAACAGTCCCTGCAGTTCCCCCATAGTCTCCACATCTATCACCTGGGTCCTGGGGACATTGCACTCTTTGTGAAAACAAGCAAGTGTGGTTTATACAACTTCTAGTATGAGTGCTGTTCTGCAATATTAGCAAATATCTCCCTCTTTAAAACTGGAACCTGGTTTCCTCTGATGCTCGTGCTTTTATTTCTGAATTTACCAACAACAGTAGCTCTTGTGGAGGTGATTCAGAACACTCACCTTAATGTTTTGATCTGAGATTTAAATCTGTGTTTCAAATAGCACTGAAATCTCACTGTAAAACCCAGTCAAAGCCAACAAATCCCATATGAAAGTGGATAGGTATAGATCAGCCTTTGCTCATGGATACTGTCACTGTTAGTACAGCCTGCATATAGAAAAAGGGGTCTCAGATTGTTTCTCCTGTTATTTGAAAAAGCAAGCCAATCCCCACTACCTGTGGGTATGTATAAGGCAGAAATGGCTAGTTTAATTCACTGTGTGATTTTCTGATCTGTGCTGTTGTGCATCCTGTCCTAGATCAAGAAGGGGATGAGCCTCTTTTCCCACCTTTTATTTCCTTTTCCCTTTAATGCTGAGCCTCAAAAATGGGAAAAAGCAGAATGCTAAGGCTATATTAGGTAAGTGTGATGTTATACCAGACCACATAGCAAAATCATGCTTGGCATTAACAACAGCCTTTTATTAGAGCACCACCTAAAACTTCTATAAGCTGATGCTGGCATCATCTGACAGAAGTGATAACTGACAGAGAAAATAATACAGCATTTTTTAGTGGTATAATATACAGAATGGGACAATAAAATAAAAATAACACAATGGACAACTAAAATTGCAGGAGTAGTGTGCTCTTTGTTGCACTCGTGTACATCAGATTGGAATTTCATAACTGCAAAAACAGTTACATGTGCTGTGTCATCATGAGTACTTATTCTTTAGAATAGCATGGTCAAAATACCGATCGTGATGGTGTTATCGTACACAAGAAAATTAGTATCTTCCACTTGGTTTAGCCAACAGAATAACTTACTAAACTCTGACAGTCTTTTTGGGTAAGACATTCAATGAGATTGTCGTATTTGTTCAGCGTTAATAGATAGTGAATTTGCTGGCTTGTATTTAAGATATGTAATAGTCATCTCAGAACAAGACAACTTGGCTTTGTACATCTTTCCTACAGATGAGTACATCCTTTTCTGTGTGACAGCAGAATTTCCATCAGAGAAGGATGGTTCTTAGTTAATGAGTGCTAAGATTCTTATTCCCCTGCACATCTCTTCCCTACATGGTGGCTGTTTTATGTGAGTGCTTATGGGTGTACAGATGTTCTGGAAGCAGGTTCTGGTTGCTTACAGTGTAGCTTATACTTTCATATTTGGCTGTGAGTATGTTGGAATTTTAAACACATAGTGACAGTGATATTTTATTTAAGGAAAGACTATTGTTAACTAACAACCCATAAGGGTTTTTAATCATTTAAATTATGGTACAGCATATATCCATGAACTGTAAACTAAGAGGATTTATGTAAGATTATAATGGCTCCAGAGGAGCTGTGAAGTGAGTAATCTGCATTTTACAAGTTGCACTGCTGTGGTCTATTATGTCAATCCTCATTCACTTGTAACACTTGCTGTTGAGCAAGTGCTGTCATTTGCATCTTCACCTTGTCATTGTGTTTTGTTCATTGCAAAAAACCCAACTATATTACTACAGTGTTTAATTTTTTAAAGTATGATGGAATGGAAAATCCCTTATAAGAGTAGTTTTCATGGTATCATTTGAAAAGAACTAACAGCACTTGAAAGACCTCCATGTATCATGAGGATAGATAGTGAATAGAAGTACTCTAGGATGACAAGAGGTTCAATTTCTATGTAGGGTTATTTTGGGGAAAAGAATTAGATTTATCCTATGGTGTAAAGGAATGACGGGCACTTCTATTTTTTCATATCTGTTTATAACAGGAAAAAAAGTATTACTAAGTAAAACCAAATAAAAGTAAAGATTTATCCACTAAGAACATAGAATACCATGAAATTCTTTTTCCTTGGGCAGAACTCCCATTAGAGAATAAGTTGCTTGTGTATCTAAGCATGAAATATTTCAATAGATGTGAAAAAGAAGCAGATTGCTTTAGGATTCTTGCTTGGTGATTGTGAAGGCCATGAGGAGAGGCTTTTTCTTAGTTGCAGGCTATCTCAGACATGAATAGGTCCAAGCTGTAGGCCACCTCAACATGGCATTGAGTGTTATCAGAGTCATGATGCTATACTAGAAGTACAGCCCTGGAGCGTAATGAATCACATATTTTCTCTGCTCCTCAGAACATAATTTTACCCACAGCGGTGCAAACCCTGCCATCTGCTTTGTGCTTATTTTGGTAACTGAAAAAAAGCCTTGCAAGCATTATTGCTAAACTAACGCATAAATTTGTCTTGTTCCTCAGAGCTGGTTTTTTTTGAAGGGTGCCTGTGTGAAAAACAGGGACAGAATTTTAAACTGAAGGAGGGTAGCTTTAGATTCGATACATGGAAGAAGTACTGGAATGGGTTGCCCAGAGAGGCAGTAGATACACCATCCCTGGAAATATTCAAGGCCAGGCTGGATGGGGCTCTGAGCAACCTGATCTAGCAGAAGGTGTTCCTGCTCTGCAGAGAACTAGAACTGGATGACCTTTAAGGTCCCTCCCAACTCAAACCTTTCTATTATTTTCTAGATTTACTTTCAGACGTAGATGCCAAGAAGGCTGGTGCTGGACAGGGGGCTATGGAATGCCAGGATGCAGGGCTTTTTGATGGCTTCAGTACATGTTTTTTAATAGGTTGATTCTATGGGTCTGAATAAGAGATAGTGCAGTAAGTTCTGTATAAAGCCTGGTTATCATAGTAAGATTTTAGCATGGAAGAGTAGTGCATTCATAGTGCTATGAACAGTGTGCAATTGCAAAGATGGGTCAACCTTAAAATCCTGAGTGTCATTGATTATTCTGTGCAAGGTAATCGAAATAGACTAATAATTCTGGCTATTTCATTTTGCTATCTAAACTGGAGGGAACTTGATTTGCAGCAGGGTTTTGGGATTAACTAAGGTTATGTTTAAGATTTCTCAGTTTGGACACGGAGAAAGGAAAATCAAGCTTTACTGATGATTTTGAAAATTGTGCATATTTTGCTTCGTGACATCACTTCATCGCTTCTTTAAAAAAAGGATAAGCTCTTCTCATATGCATATGATTGTAGTTCAAGCATTATGAAGGTTTAGTGAGAGAGGATTTCAGCTTACTGATATTTCCTTTCTCAAAGCACTGGAGGTAATACAGTAGAAAAAGTTGATATTCTCATTTGAACTCCATTTAAATTACTCCAGTTACTGTGTGCTACAAAGGCATATTTGTGCTCACATTTGGAGCTTTCTGCATTTCTCTTCTTTGTCAGAACTCCTACAGAATTATTTCAGTGTGCTGTATGGGCTGTCCCACATCCATAGGCAGTCTGCTGGTGAGCCTCATTTCCCTGCTTTCTGCAGAGAAAACAATTTATATGCCAGACAGCCTCCCTCATCACAGTGCAGTATTGTTAAGACATTTCCCTTTAATTTCATTTGCACCTTTTTATATCTTTTAAAATGCTAATGCTTCAAGGCACTCACAGTTACCGGTTTTCTCATTTTGAATTCCTTCAGAAGAAGAATCTGTCTCGGTAAATGATATTTCAGTTTCCATGGTGCTCCTTATTACAAGTAGCTGCTCTTTTCATCACCAAATGGTGCAATTTTCATTCATGCTGAAATATCAATGGTAACATACAGCAGCAAATTGTTCCTGTATGATCCTTGGCATTGTGGAAGCTCTCCTGCTCAAAATTAAATGTCAAGAAATTTAACAAGTATGAAAAATCTGACTCTTTTTGTGCACACATGCACAGAGGCTTATGCTTCTCCCTCCGTTCCTCTGTGCGCATTTATTTTCCTTTATTACTGTAAGGGATTGTTCATATGCAACCAGTGATGCTTCCTAAAAAGTTCGGCTGGGGTGCAGGCATTCCCTCCTGCACCTTCCACTAGAGTTGAGGGAGCTGTTTGATATTCAGGCTGCTTGTTCCAAGACTCTGAAGTTGAAGGGCTCATTTCGGGAATTATAGCAGCCTTACCAGCCTGCTCCCTTGCATTTCTCAAAGTGTAGCTTTGTCCTCTGCTGTGGCCTAAATCAGAAAAATACGTCCTCAGTGTAGACAACAGAAATACACATAGATCGAGGCAGGGCTCTGCTTCCATCTCAGCCCCACTGCCTACAAACACTCAGATACTTGTGGGAGTGCAGGGAGGGGGGCTGTGACGGGCAGCATGTTTTTTAGTGGGATTTCTTTCATAACCCCTGTAATTTCTTTCCTGGTCGTGATATTATTGTTCTATGGTAGCTGCTGGCTTAGGTTTCTCAGCTATGTGGCCTGATCTGCACACTTCCCGGCTCAGGTTCCCTTGTTTATAGCTCTAAATATCCCTCCCCCAACCCTGCCAACTACTGCCGGTGCTCAGCCTTCCCTAGGAAAATGATTCTGCCTGTTGAAAGTAGATCCTGTTCTTAAATCAAGTGCTCAGGGAATTAATAAAAGTTCAAATTCCCGGGAGAGCCCTCTGTAGTAATTAAATCTGCTTCTAATATGCAATTACATCACTCCTTTTTACATTTGCTTTAAGTCTGGCAGTGAGGTACTTGTCAGTATGGAGCAGTTAAGGGGAAGTTGGACCCACTATGTCATGCTAAATAAAGCAATTTGTAGGAAGTGCTTTGAATTGAGCCGCTGCCACATTCCCCTTCATTTCCATGCAGGAGCTTTATGCAGGCAGGTATTTTGTTTTTAAAGTCCTATGTCAGTTTTGTGGTTATGGCTTCCTTGCCTCCAAGCAAGCACCGTGATTTACTATTGCTTCTCACCATAATCTATGCTGCTGGCAGTGCTGTGAGCACTTCCAACAAAAAGACCTCAGAAGAAAATAAAATGCTGGAGCTTGTGAAAGAGCAGAGGTGCTTCTTTCATCTCTTGGTTGAGAGGGAGCCGGGTAATAAAGAGAAAATCTGAGGCTTTGCATCTCTAGTGGAAAAAGGTCAAAAACTTCCTTGAGTACAAGAAAGTTTCCCACAAATGAAATACAGAGAGGGAAATGTTAGACAATGATACTAGGTAGAAACATGGAAGTAATTCATCAAACTCAGGAGTGACCATGTATTTGAATTCCCTGACTATGCTGCTTTTTAAAGGAACAGTTTTGTGAGAGTGGTAGATACTCTTTTAATTACAGGTCCAGCCTAAACTGCATCTTTATGGCAATATCTTAGATAAAGAAGCGTTGTTTTCTGAGCATCTCTGCTGCCATTTCAGGTTCTGAAATGCTAAATGCAGATCCTGCTGAGCTGGTACCCACATTTCCAGGCAGCTGGCTGTTCTCCGTTAAGCCTCCCAGACTCTTCAATAATAAGCATGCCTGTGTTCCCGGGATAAGCCTATCTTCATGCAGATATGACTTTTGCAATAGGAAAGAAAAGCCATCTTAGGTCCCTGGGACTTTTAGGGTCTCATGGAGTCAAGTTACAGTGCAAAATAAAAGCCAGGTTTGGTTATTCACATGTCTTTTGGAAAGAGTTTTAAACTTTGTACTGTAAGTTTTGCAACTGAGATAACATGAAGATGTTGATTACTGGCACTTGATGGACATATAGAAGTAGAGTTGACTGAGAAATCACAGAGCATGCTTGGTATTTTATGTTTCAAGTTTATATTTAATTTCTTTGTTTAAAGAGATCTTAAAAATTAACGCCCATAGTAGCTATGTGTGATGCCTTTTGTGCTCAGTTTCTTACTCCTAACAATGCTCACATGTTTGCTATACAAGAAATGGCCAAGCAGCAACAGCAGCACAACTAATATTTAGTGCTATGAGCTCAAGAGCTCTTTGTGGATTTGGCTGTCATCTTTGATATCTGCTGTGTTGGCTCCGTTTTCTTTCGGAATACCAGAAATGCTTTCCGCTCCATGTGGAAAGATTCAGGATCCTGCTTGAACATGAGGGGTGTCTCTGGCTGGTAGTCCAAGTTTCAGAGGAAACCATTCTTCTCTTCAAAGGAAGGTGTTTCATAAAAGGTATTGGCTTGGCAAGGTGGGGCTCAGGCCATGACATAAATGGATATGGCACTCTGGTGACATCTGGCTTGCCAACATGGGTTTATACACAAAGACATCATGGCCAAGTTTAAGTCTGTATTAAAATAAAGCAAATCCTCTTGCAAGCATAACAGCTCTTCTCAGTTTCTCAAGGACGGTTGACAGATCTGCTTCTACTGGAGACTAGCTGGGAGGATTTGCCTGGAAGGAGATGTTATGGAGAAGAGCGTTGCCCCATGCAATAAATACCTTTCTAAGTCTTAAGTTTTAGACAAGGGAGTATTTATGCTAATTCATTTTTGAGGAAAACCTGCTGGAAAGAGTTCTGAAAACATTTGAGAAATTATTAGAATTTCCTGCCCTTTCCTGTACACTGGTGACGCATTTTGACCCTTTGAAGTCAGTTGATCATAGAAGACCTTATTTATGAACTGTAAGCAATTAAAAGTTGAACCAGTGAAGTTAAACACCGCAAAGAAAACAAGTAATTAGCACAGCAGAAGCTCTTTTCTTGCTAGGTGGTACAAGGCAAGAAGGTTTTTAAATGTAGATTGTGGCCTGATTCTTCACTCTGTTATCCTAGTGTAATCCTGATGTGTCTCTGCAGAAGTCAGAGGTATGGAACCAAATCATAGAAAAGAAGAAGGGAACTCTTTAACCCCGCTCCAGCTGTAACATCCATGGAGCATGTGATGCTGTAAAAGAGAGTGCAGCTTCATAGCTAGGCTTTCCTTTTTATCATTTCTCCCCTCAAAATCAAAAAGATCAAAAGATGATGAAGTTATGCAATTGATTACTATCTGAGCTGCAAGCTCAGACAGCAGCTCGGATCTGAAACATAAGGGTAGAACATACTGGGAGGCAGTGAAGTGGGGGGAAGGTGTGATCTGCTGAGGGGAACATTCACTACAATAAACAGATAATAATAGCTTATTGCTGAAGTCAGTTTTTGCTGATACACTTATTTGTGTTTACAAATACATGGCTTAGAGAGGTGCTGTGATGATTCCCACTCCTTTTGCCTCTCTAATTCTGGCTTTGATTCAATCCTGGGAGGTGGCCACCTTTAAGTTTTGCATTCACCTTTTCTCCTAACAGATGGATGAGATTGAAGTTTTTTTCATCTGTTGACATGGTGAGAACTATTTGATCCCTTCAGTGTTGTGTTCTGTCTTGTAGGCTGCTTTTTGCATGAAAAACATGTGTCAAAGATTAGCACGTTTATATCAAAATGTGCTGCTTTGCTGTCCAGGATTTGGGATGGCTACGGCTCACAGAATGACTGCCTGGGAACAGTGAGAGATATAGGTTGGACTTACTAAGCAGCCCTTACTAAGGGAAGTCTATATGTCTTCTAGTCTTGAACTGAAGACCTGGAAATATTAAGTAACTAAGGTTCTCTTGCCACTTTCTGTATTTGGTTATATTTTTTCAGTGCAAGGTTATTTGGAGAAATTTACTCTTGTGACTTTTTCTGCCAGGCTTTGGGCAATGGGTGATTAGATATTTTAAGAGTGCCAAAATTTGGAAGGACTTCATTTGGAATAAATTATTGCATAAGGGAACTATTGAAGTTCCCCTGGTGGTAAATTTTCAACTAAAGAAATATAACATATACAGCATCAGGCTCATGAAAACCAAGAAAATGCTTTCCTGGTAATCATGTGGAATTGGGACTTCTGTCTCCTGTTTTACTGTTTTCTTTATAAATTCATGTGTAATAGAAAGCGTCTTCCACAATTTCCCTGGTACAGTAAAGATACAGTTTGATCTTGCTTTATCAGTAATTCAGTGATTTATTTAGACCTTCTTATTTTTATTTCCTGGGTCCTCCTAGTGTAGCTTTGTCCAGGACTGTTGACTGGGACTAAACATTTGTAAAACATGGATTTGAAATGGACGCAAAGAAAGGATTTTGGAATGGCCTTGAAACATCAAAGGATGTGGCAACAATGTGTTTCACCCCTGCGAACCTGGCTGGCTTGGTGGGGTGTATTTCACTGTGTGCTTGTCATTTCCTAAAAAGAACAGCCCACAGTGGTCACAGCTCTTAGTGCTCGCTGTTTGTTGGTATAAAAGTTGTCATTAAAATGGGATATGTGCTGTACATTTCTGGGAATGTTCCTCAGCTGATTTATTGCCATTGCTGTTCTTATCCGCAGGTTCTTGCTCTGGATTTCTTTCTCTTTTCCCTTTTATCTTTTTTTCTCGTTTTACTTCATTTTACTTGCTCTGCTCTGTATTTTTTCTTGCAAAAATATTTGTAGGAGGTAGAGAAGTGCTAGAGCTGATTATCAGAAGATCTATGATTCTGCAGCACTGAAGGTTATGAAGGTTAAATCCAAAACCCAGTGTTTATCCTGATTAACTGAACCATATTCTGTACTCTGGGGCCCTTTACAGGCTCTAGAAGAAAGAAAATTGCTTCCAAGCCATATACAGCATTCCTTGGCCATGCATTTCAGCACTGTATGGCATAGGATGGGTTAGCTGTATTCCCAATGCTGAATTTTTCTGTGGTGGTAGGCTCCTTGGTGACTCTTTTTCTGGGAATCACAAGGTAGACGTGCTCTTTGTTCAAGCTGTTGCAATTCTTCATTACAGTTGCTTTGTATAGGGCAAAAGGGGAGGTGTTAGCTTTGAATAGTAGCTAAGGGTGGGTAAGTCTTAAAAGGTGTGGAGATTCAATTCAATTTTAATCAACATTGAGATGCCTAGAAGCTATCCTAACTGTATCTTTTATATCTGCTTTTATAAAGACTTTTTAATTATTATGTCAATATTTTCCTGATTCAGGTTTCCTCAGATTTGTTTTGATACTGATTTTCCTCAAAGGTTTGAGAGATGAATATTGCGAAAAAGATTTTCCTGTCAGCAGCTTCCCCTTCTAACCAAGGAACAGTCTGCTTGAATATCATCTTTGCAGTAATGCTCAAGACATTTCCAAATGATTGTATAGGTTTGGAGCTAATAGCAAGGCCAGGCTGGATGGGGCCCTGAGCAGCCTGGTCTAGTGAAAGGTGTCCCTGTCCATGGCAGGGGGATTGGAACTAGATGATCTTTAAGGTCCATTCCACCCCAAACCATTCTATGATTCTATGATCAGCGCCTCAAGGTCTATTCAAACAAACATCTGGTGTGAAAATAATTGTTCTTGATTTTGAAATCTGTTGAGATTTCAATCTGACATGAAAGTGCAAAATGAAAACACTGTCCTATAGTAGCCAGTAGCGACTTCTATGCAAGTTTAAGTCCTGGGCATACTTTAAGTAAATGAGACATTGCAATGTGTTGCCTGAAGAGCGACAGATAAGAAAATTGAGACACACAGAATGAAGGGGAGAAGAAGCTTTACTGGCAATGTCCGATGATCCAAAGAGAGAAATCATAACAATCTCTTCATTTTTATAACTTTCAGAGCACCCTCCCTCCATGCTGTCCAACTAAAGGCCATCTTACTACTATGTTCCCTAAACATCCAACAGGATGGTCCCTTGTTACCCATCTCCACCCCAGTTCAGCACCTTGTAGGCCTGGAAGCCCGACTCTGTGTTTTGACTTACTACCTCACTTATCTATACACACGAATGCAAACACACTGGAACACAAGGTCTTCTGGCCTTTAATATTCCAAGTTATCCAGCTACATAGCTAAAGTGAATTCCCCAAAGTATTAAGCATACCCCTTAAGGCATCAGTGTCCTGTATCTGAGCATACACAGTGTTATGGGTTTTCAGTGATTGACCATATCAGTTGGATGAGATTTCTGTTGTATTCTAAGATTTTTTTTTCCTAAGAAATGTTTTGCTGATATGCTCAAGTTCCCTATCAGAAGTTTTAACTTCAAGGAAACAAAATCTTAAAGTGGAAAATACATATTTTAAAATTTTCTGTTTCACTCTAGTCCAAATCTATAAGCTGTGAGGCAGTTGTGAATTTGCATTAAATGAGAAAGATGGCTTTTCAGTGTTCTGACACCCTGTTGTGTGTGATTCAGAGGATGCAGAAGTGAAAATGTGAAACCTGCATCAATAGAGGCAATTTAGTGGAGAATAGAACTTAAGTATGACTTTTCTTATTTAGAGAGAAGATTTGGAGTTCTAGGGGAATATCTAAAATATTCCAGGAAAATTGGTACAGTGATCCTCCAAGGAATGGAGGTAATCTTTATTGGTAATGGCATTACAGTTTTTATTCCAGTGTGGCAACTGTAGTTCATATCAGAGAGTCTGATAATGGGATCCTGTTGCAAACTGGGAACTGTCTCTTAAATTGAGTGGATAGAAAAGACACAGTTAAAGTTCTCAGTGGTTTTACATATGGTTTCTACCTGGCTGTCTATGCTTTCAGGTGATCCAAGGACCAAGTGCAAATATGAACGGAGGTGTCAGTGAGAAACAAACTGTATCATATTGCTCATCCCTGAAATCTTGAAACTGGCCTTTTATTTTTGTCTGTCACTGAAAGCCATGGTTAACAAGCAGCACTTGGAAGGGTTGTGTGGGTGTATGACAGCCCTCTCTGAAGGCTCCCTCCTGCCAGGAGATAAAAGGAGATGCAGCCTGAGAGCTCGCTTCCCTCAAAAACAAGGACCCAGGAGCTCAGAAGTCACAGCATCCCTAGTGCTGCTTCAGGCACTGAGTTATAATTTGCAGGCTTTTTAATGAATAGTGCTTGCTGGCTAGTACTGGCTTGTTTAGGGGGGTTATTCTCCTGGGTGTGTTTTTTTTCTGTTGATGTTACTACCCAAGGGGGCTAACGCTCTTTATCATAACAAGGCAAGATCTTCAGTGCTAAGAAAATGGTCATATTTGGAAGTATGGATTTTCCCCCCCTTAGTTTTGAACTGCCATTTTGTTTGAATATAGGGTGTTTGGTAAGAATTAGAATGAACAAAGATATTTTGTTTAGTTTACCAATGTGGTTTCAATCATTCAAATGGTGTTTGTGAAAATAGTCCAAATTTGCTATCTTTGGCTGGAAACGTTCTTTTTAAGGTTGAAGCGAGTGCTGATTTATCCAATAGCTTGGTGATTGAAGCATTAATCTGTGATGCAGAAGATGTAGTTAAAATCCCTGCTCTGAGAGGCTTGAATCCAGGTATCCCTACCTTGAATCAGATGGTAAAAGGATTGATTTACACCTAGGTCAGGTAAGACTGGTTGCAAAATATCTGGCAACTGACCTACAAAACCCATTTTTGCACATATTGCCAACACACAGAGCTGCAGTATTTCTGGAGTTCATAATTTGTGGGTTTTCCAGCAATACAGCACCTGTATTCTGGGCTTTTTGCTCTGGTCTTTGCTATCACCTTCTTCATCAACAAGTATATTCTACAAGCTTTCCTTTTTCCAGTTTCTTCACCTGAGAATTTGTGCATGAGGTAGCCATGGATTAATGCAGTATCATCATATCTACACAGATTTGGTGTTACATTACAGCATGATCCTCTTTCCTACCTATGTGTCCGGGTTAATGGGAGTATTTGACACCATAGTTTCTAAGGTGGGCAAGATGTGCAACAGTGATACTCTCCTGCTTTACTTATTTATATATAAATACACTTGGGTTTTTTTGTCTCAGTTTAGAACTTCTTTTTATCTCTATACAGACATACTGATGTAAAGGATTTATTTGAGAAATAAGGACTGGTAGTGGAGAGGATCCTTAAATTCTGACCTGGCTATGTTTCTTTGAGAAAGATATCAGAAAAGAATGGATCTTTGTATTGGTATTTCCTTTGAGGTGATTACAATAGTCCTTTAGGACTATGTTTGTGATCTCTTCTGGGACACCAGAATTCCTAGTTCTGTCTCTCTTTTTTTCCACCTGATGGGGTGACCTTCACAATGAAGTTCTCTAAATATGGCAACCTCTCCATTCCTTCAAAAGCAGCCTTAATATAGACAGCTGGAGAGAACCAGCTGTGAAGCAGGAGCTCTCAGCTTTTCTAAAAGGGAGTGTACATACTGCAGCTCTCAGCCTTGGAATTAAAGGACCAAACATTAGTTTCAGAACTGAGTCTTTTCTTGGTGTGATGCAGATATCAGATATTAAACGGAAATAGACTAAAGTAATACCTGAAGTATCAGGGTATTTCTCCTGACTTGAACATTTGCCTACGGTGTGGGAAATTTTGGGAAATTCATTGTACCCTTGTTCCTCTTTTTTAAAATAGAAATAATTCTGTTTTTCTCTCTAGAAAGACATGCTATATGAAAGTTTGGCATTATTAATTTTTGTTATTGTTCTGTCTTTTAGCTAAGATGTCAGGAGGTTTGTGCTATTCAATACTGTTTGTGCTGTGCTAACAGTACAAATTTGTGCTGTTTCTATTTCTGTCATGTTCTGCTCTCATGTTCCTCTGAATAGTGAGAGAGAGAACTGGGATATGGTAAGGTGTGTGGAGGAAGAAATCCACAGAGGAGGAGAGGGCAGAATTTCACGTGCTGGATATTTTGACATCCAGGTAAAGATGTTGAACACCTCCAGGTGGTCAGTCATGCAGTGCCAGTAGGTGTGTTGGAGATGCCACTGTGATTGCTCTCTTGACAGAAAGCTGGATCACCTGCATCTGTCATCTTAGCCTTACTGCTGGTTCAGCCGCTGACACCTTCTGCCTTCCCAGGGGATTCAGTTTGCCAGTCAATCTGAGTAGGCAGCTCAAAGGGGCCATATTTCTTGTATGGGAAGCATGAAGACCACAGCATCCTTGTGTCTCCAAAGGACTTCTCCCTCAAAGGGTTTCTCACCTCGGCATTATAAACCTATTTGCTTTGTTTAGATGGTTTTGTTATTTATTTTTTTTTACTGGTAGTTTCTAATTAGGGTATTTTGGGATCACCAAATGTGCATTCACCATCGTTAGTGGCTTCTTCTCATGTCATTTGTTTCATGTTCAGGGGCTAGCAACCAGATTGCAAAATAATGAGCTACCTTGTGTATTTCAGAAACATACCCCTCGCAATATGCATTTCAATGATTATCGTCACAGTTGGCTATGTGTTAACAAACGTGGCTTATTTCACTACAATCAGTGCTGGGGAATTGCTGCTTTCAAAAGCTGTAGCAGTGGTAAGTTACAGAAAAAAATATAAAGCTATATCCCTGCTGCAGTCGTGTTTGTTGATATATTCTTATTTCCAGGGGAGAAAAATTAGGTGAGCATATCCAGGCTTTTGTATGGCACCACGTTTTAGCAACCTGGTGAAATAAGTCTGATGTTTGACTGATGAGTGGGATTGCACCTAAGGCCGTCAACAGCATTTGTAATGTAACATTAGACTGTATTTATTTACCTGTTATAACACAGTCAATAGAACTTAAATTTTATAGCCAAGTACATGCTTGAAAAATTCAGTGCTAAATTGTAAGCTCAGCTCCTAGGAAGCTGGAATCACAGATACCTCTGGAAGTGGGAGCTCTGAACTGTCATGTGTAACACGAGACAGTCATGCTGTCTCTGCATGCTGTGTGCCCTGAGTACTTAGGAAGGGGGTGGCTGTGAATTCTAGAAGGAATTGCAAGGCAACTTGGCTAGGAAATACTGCTTTGATTGTTCTTGCTGAATTGTGGTGATGACACCGATTTTTATATTTACGGTATCTGAGTCACAATGAGAAAATAAAAAATTCCATTTCCTTTCCAGCAGCAACACTGCCTGTGGCTATTTCAGTTGACGTGGCTTTTGCAAAATGACTAAATTCTGTAGTTAATAGGAGATTTAGAAAGAAAACATTTTGTAAACATGAAGAAAATTATGCACGTGGTGCCTCAAACTCCAGTTAAGGCTCCTGCTAACCTATGCATTAGTATACCACTACATGAATGGATGGACTATACCACTGGGTAGAATCAGCTGAGTACACTGAAAGCTATAGGAAAAAAAAATTAGCTATGGAGATCAAACCTTGATCCATTCAAACTGGATCTTCTTCTTCTTTGGAGTCGTAATGATCTAAATCGACAAGTCAGGGCTTGATTCCACTTCCTCAGCATTGCTTCAACTGGTGATCTTCCACGCATCCTCAGCAGTAAGGGTGGGAGAGCTCAGCTATGGTAGCTGTGGTGTGACAAAAGAAGAGACAACAGCACAACTTTCAGTGAGAAATGCAGAAAAGGGGTATAATTAACTCTTATCATAATAACTTGCTAATATACTAAAATTACTATTCTGTTTATGAAAAATCACTGTATATTTCTCTCTCTTCTAACAGACCTTTGCCGAACGACTAATGGGAAACTTTTCTTTAGCTGTACCAGTATTTGTTGCTCTCTCTTGCTTTGGATCCATGAATGGTGGCGTTTTTGCAGTCTCCAGGTGAGCATGCTGATATTACTGGGGGGTGAGCATTTGGGATATACACTGAAAGTAAGTAAGGAAGAGGAAGGCAAAGTAGGGTTCATTCCTTTAGCAGGATATGAAAAATAACTACATTGTTTACTAGGTGTGGGACTTTTTCTCACTTTGTTACTGTTGACTTTAGTATAATATTGTTAAAATCATTTGAATGGTTTGGAAATTAATCCCTCTGAGGATAACCCTTAATTAACAGCTGGGTTTTTTTACCTGTGAAGGAAGGGAATTGTAAGGAAAATATTGACTAATTTCAAATGCCAGTTAAGGGACACATTCAGACATTAGTTTGATCTCTGCATATGGGTTTCTCCTGCCAGTGTTTTCATTCAGAATACCTCAAACAAGACTAAGAAGTGTTGCTATGCTCTGTGACTTTCATGAACCACTTTGTGTAGTCACAGTAATGAGCACATTTAAAGTCTGTCCACATTTATTTCCCACCAGGATGTTCTTCGTTGCGTCCCGCGAGGGTCACCTTCCGGAAATTCTCTCCATGATTCATGTCCGCAAGCACACTCCTCTGCCAGCTGTCATTGTTTTGGTAAATCATACAAACAAATGTTCCTGCACTAGAATTCATATTACAGACTTGCTCTGGAGGATTTGAACAGAATTTAGGCACTGCTTGAGTCTCATTTATTAATGTGTACATGGGCTGTTGGGCAGGGTGGAGGACAGGAAAGAGAGGAATGAGATTTGGGAGTTGCTCTTATTCTATCATCTCCTCCTTGCTGTCTTGTCAGAGCACTTGACTGCATATCGCTGCAACCTAATTCATGTCTTATTGCTCTGTATTTCTAAGGACCTGCTAGTGATGAGCTAGTTCCCTTTCAGAGAAACAAATTCCAGTTAAACAAACAAAAATAGATTCAGTTAACTGAGAACGCAGCTAAACACCAGCATCTGGGAGCACCCTAAAGGCTCATTATACTACCTTATAGTGAAAAATGCAAACAATTATGCAGTAAGATAATGGAGGGAGAACCCTCAGCAGTGCAGTGTAGTGGTGATTAAAAAATGAGAGAACATGTGCCTGGGAAATAGTCTGTGAATTGTCTAAGGAAAACCATTGGTGCTGTAGTGGAAATCCTAATACTAATTTCTAAAATAGCAGCAGAGGTAAATGTTGGCCATGTGTTTGCATTGCAGACTAATTTGTATGGTAAAATGTTAGGATTAAATGTGAAAATATCAACCTCAAAGTTCAGTTTGCACAGTGCTAGGAAGATTTTCACTTAACTTGCAGTCTTGGTGACCATGGGTGTTCAGCCCCTCTCTTGGGTTCAGTGACTGTAATGCATCTGGATGGACTTCTGCCTCTTTAGAGGACTCCAGCCACAGCAAAAGATGCATCTATGAGTCTATGCTAGTAGGATCAGGTGCTTGTACTGGAATTTAAACCAGTTTTTGCCTAAAATCTCACTTCTGAAGTGTCAGCTGAAGTGTTGATTTTATATGTGCACAGACCACCATGGGCTTCCAAATTTTGCAAATAGGCAATGTGATTATGGTGCAAAGCTTTTATGAAATTAATTTTCCGTAAGCATTTAATTTGCATTTTATTTCTTTGGGTGAAGTAGTCATACCTGTTGGATAAATTGCATTGATTGTTTTCTGTGGAATAAATGGCACAAAATGTATTAATACATGATTTTTTTCCCCTGAGAGACATTTTCTGCTATTGTATATGGTCCTGTTACACTGGAGCATTGATTTCCTTTGAAAAAGTCAGATTCTCATATGAAGATAGCTTTCTTTCAAAGATTGCTAATTTTTAGCTTGCCATACAGCAAATAAAACAGTGCAAGATATATGCTTCATCAATAATCTGTGTTTCAACACATTTTATTTCTCCTGCTAAGGTCTACACACTGTAAGAAAAGAAAGAGCTCTTGAGGATAAACTGGAAATGAACTTGTTTTTGAGGCTTGTTAAATAAACCTGTCCACATTTTTAGGAATTCAGGAATTTATTTATGTATGCATGTTGTTAAAGAAACTTCCCAGTCTGATAACGCACGAGACTGTCTTGAGAAGTCACGTTCCCAACAGCTGAGACTTTTAACTGCTGCAAACAAAGCCCACTCACAGGCAGGCAGACCAGGTTTCCTCACTGGTTCGATCCCAGGTTTTCCATAGCAGAGTCTCAGATGTCTCGTTCCATAACGTCATTTATTCAGGGGGCGGCTCGAAGAAACAGCTGGAGCTGGTGCCTCTGAGGAGAGACTCCAACAAAGGAAACCTCCACATTCATCCTGCACTCAAGCCTCTTGCTTGCTTCCTTCCCGAGTCTTTCACCCCTCTCAGTGTCCATCCACTTGGCTTCCCATCACCCGACTTCATCTCTTTTGTTATCCAAAAGGCCGGCNAGTCTCAGATGTCTCGTTCCATAACGTCATTTATTCAGGGGGCGGCTCGAAGAAACAGCTGGAGCTGGTGCCTCTGAGGAGAGACTCCAACAAAGGAAACCTCCACATTCATCCTGCACTCAAGCCTCTTGCTTGCTTCCTTCCCGAGTCTTTCACCCCTCTCAGTGTCCATCCACTTGGCTTCCCATCACCCGACTTCATCTCTTTTGTTATCCAAAAGGCCGGCAGTTCCTGGCTCCTGCTGTGTCTCACAGTGTCCATTTGCCATGTCACCATCTTCATCTTCGTGCCCTTTGTTGTCCCAAAGGTTGGCAATTCGCAGCCTCTTGCTTCGGGCTCCCATCCAGAGGTCAATCTGCATCTCAATCTACATCTCAATCTGCAGCTTGCAAGCCAAGCCACCTGGACCAGATAAATTCCTCAACAATGTCCTGGTATTTGTGTGTAGCAACTCTGAGAAATCATCCAATCCTGACTGTAAATCTATTTTTATATTTTTCTCTTGATAGCTCTCCTTCACTTTAATTGTTCTTATAACTTACATTATAGTTATAACTGAGATTTTAAACTTTTAGAGGCTGAGTCTATAGAGAAGAAATCTTGCCCAATATAATTCAGTGCTGAAATTTTCTTTGACGTTTACACAGAAGGAGTTTTCTTAAGGTCTGTGTGTGAAGAACCAAGTACTTTATAAGTCATTAAAGGTGGGAGCCAGAGACCCACATTTGAAATGTTGATTCTTCTGGTACAAATCCATGTTATCTTCACTTTGAAAAAAGGAAAAAGAAAGAGGCTGTGAATCTGAATAACTAATACAAATTAGTTTTCCTTATGTAAAGATTTAGCCCAGTGTTTTACTGCATCTGCAGCTGGTTTCACCTGCTGTCTTATTTAAATCTAAAGGTCAGGACCTCTTCTCTTGCTAAAGAATAAGGGCTATGGTGAATTTGACTCATTCCTTCATCCTCAAATGCAAGGACATTTTTTCCCCAGATGTTATTTTGAAATTGATCCCGGTAGCCTATACTAACCAACTAACTCAAGACACAAGACTCTAGTTTATACATAAGGTTTTGTCTGCTTCACAGAAGCCTTGTATATCAGAACAGCTTTTTAACGAGGAAGTGTATTTATTCTGGTGTCCCTCCCTTCTTGTTCTTCATTTGCTGCCTGAGTGACAGCTAAATGCTTCTTTCTGCTTAGAAATATTTGTATTCACAACGTGCAACAAGTCACCTTTTTCCTTCCATGAAACACCTACAAACCTCTGTTTTCAGATGCGATTGAAATTTAACTGTGTTATCATTTGCATCAGCGATGTGTCAATAAGCCTGAAGTGGGCTAAGGTCAGGTCCCATGAGAATGCTGCCCGGGATGCTCAAGCATTTTGGTGATGCAGTGGGCTGTGTGCCTGTGTATTTGTCTGGGTCACAGGGGACAGATTTGTATTGACCATGTGTGGCCACCCAGGACAAATATATATTGATCCAGTGTGGTCTCAGGGGACAGCTAGGCATCAGTCACACACCTGACTGCATGACAACGGCAAGCCTGAAGTTTGTGGCACTCAGCTGTGTGCATAAGGCTGTGCTACTTGTCCCTGTGGAAAAATTTGACATCGCTGCTGTAAAATAATGGAGATCGATCTACTAAATCCCTCTTATGCTCTGAATTTCTTTTTCAGCATCCTCTCACAATGATAATGTTATTCAACGGGGATCTCTACAGCCTCCTGAATTTCCTCAGTTTTGCCAGGTGGCTTTTTATTGGACTAGTAGTTGCTGGGTTGATTTATCTGAGATATAAACGTCCTGATATGCCTCGTCCTTTCAAGGTAACCTCCGCTCTCTGCTGTTTTACATGAATCCTTCTACCTCCTCTCCATCCTTTAGTCAGACAACAAAGATGCATTTTCTGTTGTAGCAAGCTAACCAAACTCTGTTTCAAGAAAATCAGTTAATATAGTGTTTTGCACTGAAGGTTGTCCGAGCGTTTTCCTGCAAGCTCCACTGCTACAGACCTGTATAATTCTGCTACCAACGTTTATGTCAGGCATGAATATAAAATATTTATGTAATTTCCCACCTAGTATCAAATATGCCAATTTTCTGTGCAAACAAGTGGTTAGTGCTATTATTACAGTATTTGGGACTTGCAGTGGATTTGCAGACACAGTTATTGTGAACCCAGAAAGAAAATGCCAATAGTCCAGCTCATTGAATTGTAGCTGTTTTGGCCTTGGTTCTGCCATTCTTTTTGCTTTTGTAGAGTTACATCTTGCAAAGTAAATTGTCCCATTGTGTACCCAGAAAGATAACGTTCATCATAAAAAATGGATGAATATATCTCTATTTAGATGCTGCCAAGAAGCTTCTTTTGTGAAGAACTACGAATGTATACTATTGCATTCTTGTAGATATATCTGTAAATAAGGAGGTCAACAGCACAACCTATTTTGCTTTGATTAAAAGAAAAAAATGCTTTGACAGTGCACAAAAGAGGAACAGTAATGCTTTGAGGCATGAAAGAAAGAGAACAATCTCCAAGGAATTCTCCAATTCACTATTGCACTCATAAGCCATGCCTGTAGGCATTTCCTTCAGAGAGGTGCTAACAGAGTAATTGTAATGGTGTTCTTGAAAATTGAGTAAATAAATTTGATATTGTTACTTTGTGTTCTTTCAACAGTGACACTGATAATGCTATCAGTCATACAGTCAGAAAGTGCTTTTCAGTGGCTATCAGTTGCATAACGCTATAAAATGTCTTTATCCTATTCAAATTGGTGTTTAATTTGCTCTCTTCCTGGTAGATTTTGATTTTTACCTTAGGAAAAAAATCAATACGTTCTTAATAGTTTTAAAAGGTGACTTGAGCTCCTGGTTGTGTTTTAAAACGTTTTCTAATGGGCAATTATCAAAGTGGAAATCTTTACTGTGGTTAGAGCTGCTTACTTATCTACTGGGGGATTAGAGAAAGGACTTTTACAATGTAACTTATTTACAGTCCTTACATTTTAAAGGATGTAAAACACTGAAGTGTTTTAGAATGTAATTAAGATACTTCTGTGGTACTCACTGTGTAGCACTCTGCAGGGCTAGGCTTCTGAAATCACTGACGTTTTGTGTGCATGTTCTAAATACCCATTTTTTCTCCAGAACTGTCCTGTAGAGCTAGGATTTATCCAATTTACATTTAAAGGAACGCTAAATGCTCTAGTCATTACTTTATACTGACCCCGTCATTTAACGGTTCTTTGTGTGGGTATGTTTCAGGTTCCTCTATTTATTCCAGCACTGTTTTCCTTCACCTGCCTCTTCATGGTGGCACTGTCACTTTACTCTGACCCAGTGAACACAGGGATTGGATTTGCAATAACCCTGACTGGCATTCCTGCTTACTACCTCTTTATTGTCTGGGACAAGAAGCCAAAGTGGTTCAGAAAGCTCCTAGGTAAGTCCTGGTGGGCCTTCTCTCCTTCATGCTGACTCTCAGGGCTCTCTCCCTGTGTTGTGAAGTCCTTCCAATCCATCCCCTCTGCTGTTGTGAGCTGGGGATGACAACACAAGTTTCTTTCCGGCACTTGCTGTAGCATTGGTCTGCCTGTTGCAATCAATGTCTGCTAAATAAGGAGATACGTTTACAGCAAGGCTATTCTTCAGCTAGTGATTGACTTGAAATGACTGATACCTCTCCCACCATCCCCTTCTCTTCTCCCTCCCCTACAAACATCTGATTCCTTTTAAATCACCCATCACCTTCCCCTGACCTTTGTGCTGTGTCAATAGAGACAGTACTACAGTTCTGGGAGAATCAGTTTGGAACCTTGAGCATAACAGTTGTGATGACAGGATGGGCTTGGTGCTCCCTACTGGGACCATGCATGCTACTGAGACCATACTGAGGAGTATTTGAAATAAGACAGGTTCAGGCAGGTTGTTTATGGGGATATTGTCCTTAGGAGTAGCTCCTGACAAAATGGTAGCAAAAGATAACATGCCTGACAAACTTCTATGGAAATGGTTTCTGTTGTTTCTTGTAGAAGGATTTCTTTGTGATTTGGCTGTAGTATTCACACATGAAATACACTGAGAATCATTTTTATACCATTCATAAAATTTTGAAAGCATTTTTGGAAGTTCTTATGTTAGGAAAGGATTATTGGAACATTTCAATTAGAAGTCAGTATAATTTATTACAGCTCCCTGTTCTTTTTTTTTTTTAAACTCAGAGTTATAGGTTTCCAAAATGAAGGAAATTTTCAAAACATAAGACTGTGAGAAACGGGCCCACAATTATTNAAGACTACTGGCAAAATATTTCAGGAATGCTGAATATTTTATCAAACAAAACCAAAACAAAGTCTCTTTTTCTGCAAAACTACAACTCAACCTGTGAAAGTTTTTAACTAAAAATAGTTTGTTTGTATAGATGCTGAGTCAAAAATGCATATTGTGCTCTGTGCTGCAGTCTTTGGTGATAATTTCAAATGAGCTGCTCACAAGAAAATAATAGTGCTTTTATACGTTTGTTATTACACTATAACCACTTATACATATATTATATGCATATGCTATATAGTTATATCCTATCTGTTGTAGAATGTATGAATTTCCCTATTGATTCATGCTGGGAAGTCCAATAGGGCAATAGGGCAGAAAGTATTTACAGAAAATGATGTTAATTTAAGGCTAACACACTCTTAATTTTATATCCATAAAGTTATAAATTACTTGCAGTGTCCTGGGAGTGTGTAGAAACCTCCAGTGCAAATTAAAGCAATTGTATGCAAAAGGACATTCTATTAAATAGTTGAGGTTTAATCTGTTTATAATTTCTCAGTCTTGACATTTAAGGAATTGAAAATTTTCCCTTATCAAACCCAGGAGCTTTTTGGCATTTTCCATCATGTCTCAGGTTTTGGAATACAGTTACTTGAATCTTTGGCCACAGGATGCCAGTGTTGAACTACATTACTTGGGTGACAGAAAAAATTTTCTCTTTAAGGTAGACTGGATAGATGTGAAGGTTTTTCTTCCAGCTGTGACAATGAAGGTGAATAATTTCTAGGTTTTGCGATAACACAAAATTCTCCTTCTAGAAAGAAGGTCTGATGCCTGTGTCATACACTCGGATGGGCACAGTGTACTGGCTCAGAGGAGAAAGGAGCAGAAACTAGTCAATGGGTGAAACAGCCTTGTTTGCTTTGCAATTATTATCCCCAAAATAACAACAGTAATGACGGAAAACAGATGCTGACAGTTTTGGGGTAGATTTAATTGTTAAATAAAAAGATTTCTTTTTTTTCCCCTCAGAAGAAACAATAAACCTTCTGTGTGGAGTCATTAAACTGGCATTTTGTGAGTGTTAAGGGACACACATTGTATAGCCTGAGAACATTTTCTAAAGGCATTGAATGATGATAAATTCACTTAAGGTGCCTCTGTGAGATACAGAAAAGTCGTTGGGCAGCTGCAGGCTTGATATTCTAACCTTGAAACAATATGCATTGGATGTGCATAGGCATGAAAGTGTAATTCCAGACATGAAGTAAAGGACAATACGTAAGAACGGAGTTGTCATTTAAAAGGTGGCTTTTTACCAGATTAACTGGGCAACTTTTTTTGAGAGGATAACTGATATTTCTACACAGAGGAGAATGTGATGAATCCAATGTACTTAGACTTCAACCAAGCATTTTGCATAGTACCAGAGAGGGAGTTGTAGCTTGTTCATCTGAACACAATGCTGTGCTACCAAGACTGTTCCCAGGCTGGTTCACCTGCCTGGATCAGTACATAGGGAGGCTGGTGTGGGGCTTTACCCGTTGGAAAAGTCATCTTGTTGAGGAATTGACTGGTTCAGCTACTCAGGTGCGCTTACTGCTTGGGCAGTAAGAGATGACTACTGCACATAAACCCTGTATGGGACAGGTGCTCTTTAAGTAGAGGTCAGCTCTGGTGCCAAAACACACGGGTACAGACTAGCCCCACATAATATCAGACTGAATGTTCTGAACAGGCTCTGTGAGAGTCACAAGAGAAAAGGATGTTGAGCAAGCATAATGAGTAGTGGGGTAAAAGACTCAGCCTGCAATAGGGCACATTTCTGAAGGATGTTTCAGAAACCCAAGGAATTCCCTCTCAAGGCTGAATGTCTTTGTTCTGTATGTTTTGACTCTCCTTGGTGGCATTTACATTGCCCATTCTCCTGTGTTGAACAAAAGGGGACTTCTCAGTTTGTGGGGTTCATGGGTTCTGGGTGGTATTTTGCAGTGAGAATAACATTTTGTTCCCTTCCACTGAAATTTTGCTGTAGCACCAGATGTGATGGGACAAATAATTTTCAGCTAGTACAGGCTTCATTTGACCTCTGCTTTCTTGCTTTTTGTAGAACTAATGTGAAAATAAAAAAGTCAAGCCTAGCAAATCCTATGAAGCAGATCAGTGTGTAAAAGGATACAGCATCAGCATGCGAATGCTTCTACTTGCACTTCCTCAGTTGAAAACCCAACCTTAGACTCATATTTAAAACATCTATTTCTTTATGGTGGATAGAATTACGGGAGCTTAAAAGTTGAATCCTGCTTTTTTTCATAGCCTGAGCCCTTGCTGGAAATGAGATCTCTTTATATAACAAAATATCTTTGTCAAGGTTATTTAGCAACACCAGAGGATGACACTTGCTCACTCAGGACAAAGTGTTATGTGCTCGGTTTGCTTCTCTTTGTCGAGTTTGTGATGAGATCCACAGGAAATAATCCGTATTTAGTTGTCACAGATTTCATGTCCAATCTTATATATATATGCATTACACTCCTGCTTTCTTTCCTCACCCAAACTTATGTGGTGCTTGTGTAGATACTGGGTCTGGTTGTGTAACAAAAATTATCTCCTGGTATCCATTTGCAGTGAATTCTCCTCTTGAAAGGGAAAATTAGGGTTTAAAATGGGATGGAGAAGTTATCTGTACTGCCATGGTACTTTGTCTTGTGACAAATGTGAAGCTACTCCTGTGACTCCAGGTACTAGTCCAAGCAGACAATCTTGGGATACTGACTGTAGGCAGACTGGGACATATTTTAGGGGAAAATACTCTGTATACTGATTTATTCTGAGTACATTGCAACCAAAAAATGCAAAAAAGAGCCCCAGCCCCATCAGCTTGTCTGCTCCTCTAAGGCTTCATCCCAGCACAGAGCAAAAGTGCTTTATGGAAATGGAGGAGTGGACAAGGTCTTGCTGCGAGTGACTCTGTCCACTTTGCTGAACAGGATATTAAAATCACAACCCACTCTAGAGATGTCGAGTCTTTCCCTTTCCTACCACCCCCTTTTACAAGAAGTCTTACACCATTGCTTATTTTCCTCAAATCCCATTTTTCCCATTGCTTACCCTCAAAACTGGAAGGGGTGGGAAGTCAGGGGAAAAGCCCTGCTGTTTTCCTGCTGCTGGCTTTCTTCCTGTCTTTCATCCCAGCCATGCTCAGCCCAGCTCTGATGTGCCTGCTGTGGGTAGGGAAGGCAGATGAGAGGACTGGATGGGAGGCCCCTGGAGACTTCCAGCCTCTCTGACCCTATCAGTTTATAGTCCAAGGGCTCTGCACTGAACTGGCGACATCCAGAGAAAAGAGCAAAAGATGGTAGAGTCTGTCTTAGACAGGAGGTCAAGGAAGTGGTTTCAGTTCATATCTTCTGTGAGTTGCAGTTTTACCCTACTTGCTTTACACTGGTGTCAATGTTGACATGTCATACTAGACAAGGAAGATCAGAACTTTCTTTTACAATTCCTGCTTGTTTAAAATAGGTTACTAAAAAAGAGTGATGAGGCAAAGAAATCATAAGAGAATGTTCTTTTTCAATTCTGTATGTAAATTAATTGTGCCATTTATGAATCAGTACCCTAAATGGAAACTAACAAAAGCACTAGAAGGAAATAAATGTCTGGAGTGAAAAAAAGACATGCAAAGTTGCTTTGGATGTGTGATATTCTTAGACCTGTGAAGCTTTGTAATGACTGTTTCCTTTTATTTTAGTTTTTTTCTTCTTTTTTTTAGCTTAGGCAGTTCTTTGTACAGCTAAACTAATGTGTTTGAACTCTCCTAGACTTTTATTTCAATGTAGCAACTTGATTAAAACTAAACAATTGGTCAGAGTAGTCATGTTCTAAGATAGCCTTTAAATTCATGCAGACATTTATTGTATAAGATTATATATCTATACCGTTTCATTATTATTGCATATGCATAGGTTTAGATCACAGGCAAAGAAAACATACTTAAAAAGAAGAAAATTTTGAATTTAAATGATATATGTATAGGATATATATCTGATCACTGTGAACTGTATGTGCAAATAGGCTGTATAGCAGCTAAAATAAATTTCCTGGTTGCTTCTGCCTTCTCCATCTCCCCTGAAAAGAAACCTTCTCACATGTATGCTTTTATCTTTGCAGACAGGGTCACCAGAACATTGCAAATCCTCTTGGAAGTCATCCCATCTGAGGAAGACCAGAAATCATGATCTTCATATGTACAGCTTTTAGCTTGGTGTTTCATTTCAACCTGAAATCAAGAGAGTAGGGAGATTTATTCCCCCTTCCTAACGTCCTTCAAACTGGAGGAACAGATCACAGTCGAGATGGATACCGAGCAAGTCACTTACCAGAACTGTATTTTACAATGGTGTTGCAAGATATTTTTTAATGTGGTTGGTTTGTATGTAGAAAACAAGGACTTGTGCTATGAGGGAACTCATCTCTTCACTATTTCTTTTGTTACAGATTCCTATGTTAACAAACTGTAAGTTTGTCAAGCTAGGATTTTAGTTGCCTTTTCACTGAAAACAGGTTTAAATGATGTGTATGTAATAGTTGGGTGTACTGTGAAGAATGTATCCTGCTTGCTGTCCCAGGAGATCCCAACTCTCACCAGAGAAAGAGTGAGACAAAGCTGCTGAGTGTCATGTACTGTGTTCTTCATGTCACTGTTGTCAGCCTGATTTCTTGGCTTGCTGGAAGCCCCAGCACACTGACACGGAAGCACAGCAGTTTCCACACCTTTGTGGTGGCAAGTTCAAAGTTTCTTCATTCCAGAGTTCTTGTAGCCAACAGGGACATCTTTTGAGACTTAATATTTCTGCCAGTGGGGCAGGAAGATTTTAGTGTGGGAACAATAATTTTATGCATGTTAAAGTTTCTAGCAGTCTGGAGATGATTACTGGTTTTACCAGTGTTTCTTTGTGCACATATGCACAGGAAATCCAGCACCTTGAGTAATCACATTCAGAAGAGTAAAAAAAATCTGAATGTGACCTCTATCGCTGGATGAATGTATGAGTATTTCCTATCTGGAAGCATATGGTCCTGCAGTTATCAGTCAGGCAAACCCAATTTTAAAGTTTTATATCAGTGTTGGTAGGCAGAAAAAAATGTCACTGGTGAGAATACGGTATAGACGTGGCAATAAATGCAATGCTTTTTTATGAATAAGGTATAAGGTTTGTTGATTTCAGGAGGCTATGTGCCTAATCTGTGGGCTTTTCACTCAAGCACACTCCAGTTAACTGGGCTTTGGAACACTGAGGAACAGGTGCTCTGCCTGCTTTCTCAGGGGTTTTATCTCAGCAGAAACAGAGAAGGGCCATCAAAACTGATAAAATCAAATTAAATTCATCTTCAAAACTATTTTTGAGCTGAGGTCTCGCTCAAATATGAGCTGAAGTTTTGCCCTTTTTTTAAAGGTAGTTTTAGAGAAATTAATTTTTTAATGCTTAGAAATCCAGTTTTATATTGTTAATGACTACTCAACCTTAAGATTAAGGTTTGTTATCACTCTATTAAGAATATAATACTTAACTATTGAATGCACTACTTTTTGAGCTGTCTGCTATCAGCAAATAACATGTTTCATGAAAGCTTTTATGGAACTAAGTGACATTCAACTTCCTAAACTGGGAGAAAAGCACAACTCATAGCCAGACCACTACAGTAAAGGGAGACTGTGTATTGTATTTATGTTGTATATATCCAGAATATCTACTGCTTTAAAGGTGTACAGAAATATGTCTTAAATTTATACACATTTTTCTTTTTGGTATCTCTATGGTGGAATTTCACAGAAGTAGGGAAATGCAAGTAACTGATTATGTAGAGGAACAGTAATTGAAAATACAGAAAGCATTTTACAATCTTTTCTGTAAATGTTTTCTGTTTACAGTAACTTAAAGTGTTATGTTAAACTTTTTTTAGGGAAACATTTGAGAGATGTTTTTGTGTTGACAGTAGATGCATTTAATTAGTACTTACATTTGGGTCAGAATTCTGCCTTTGAGGTCATCTCCTGCCATTCCTGTTCACCAGGGTTTGGCCTTTGTTGTCATGGAGTGTCTTCAGAGTACACAAAACTCTAATTCTCTATGAAAGAAATAAATTATCTCGCACCCTTCAAGAGTTCATCTAACCCATTCCTCCACTAATGGATACTGAGTGCATGGGATCCAAAGCAAAACCACCTGCAAGGTTTTCAGCTCTGACTGTTTCATCCCATTTATTCAACTCTATTGTGCCACATTACTTGAAAGTTTAAATGTAGGCAGTGTTAACTTGTAGAAATAAATGGGCTCCATAAATATAACTGAATGTTGCTTTATTTTCCCATCGTGGTGTTTGAAGTTCAGAAATGTTTCTGAGCCTGTTTCAATGAACACATTTTACTGGGTTTATTTCATGTAAGGGGTTAATTTGTCCCAAGGGAAATCCTATGGCTCTTTGACTGTGAAGTTGTATATTCTAGGAAGAAAAAAAACCCCTGCAAAATAAAAGACTATTTTTTGAAAGTGTACGGGGATTCTAATTTTGGATTTAGTTTCTTTAGTATATGTGATCACAATACAAAATAATGTAACTTGGTTTCCACTGTATCATGAAAGTCAGTATTAAGGACTTTTATTACACTTGGAAGTGAAGCATATCCTCAAAAATGGAGGAAAACCAGATTACAATTTTTTTTAAAAAACATCGAGTTCTTTTTTAAGACTTTTAAGTATTTTCTTCAGAGTCATAAAAGAAATTCTTCTAGAATAAAGGATAGATTTTATATGTAATATTTCTTATTAGGGCCTGAGGTGGTCAGGCCAATGAGATTATTTCTCTGGAGTACTTCTGTGATCTTTTTTTTCCTTTTTCTTGCTCTACCTATATATAAATATAACCCTTTGTCTGAGTGTATGTGCTCTTGCTTTTTTGATTTTTCAGAGGAAAATCAGCCTTTGAGAATAATTTTCAAATATTATTCTACAGAAGAAGATAAAAGTTACCTATATCCACAAAGTGGGTATCTAATTGCATTGATATAAGATGAAAAGCACTTTTCAATATGCTTAGAACCCTTAGAATTTCTGATTCAACCATTAGCCATATATAAAGATCCAGACAGATTTTAATCAGCATCAGTCTTAGAGAAATGGGCGTTGATCTTCTTCAGGAGGAATAAGATATTTCATTTTTTCCAATTTAACAATCAAATACTGTGTATAATGACCAGCAGAGCACAGATGGCTTGGACAGCAGAGCATGAAGCAGGTAATACACTGAAATCCAGTACAAAAATTTATGTCTGGGAAGGATACAAATGACAAAGCCTGGCATTTTGAACCCGGGAAGGAGTGGTCAAGGGAAAATGAAGAACAATGTGTTATAACCCCTGTTTGGTTACAGGGCTGCTGCCAAAGTGTGGGGACTCTTCTGCAGCAACTGCAGTATCTGTACAGATGCTAGAATAGGTAAAGCCAGTAACAAAGCTAGTTTGGGAACACCATCGGAACTTTGAATTTGATGGTACTCTTAAACTTACACTTATACATAGTCTTTGGGGGTGTTTTTTGAGCAAATGAGGACAACCATTCTAAAACAGTACACTTGTGCTCATGCCAGCGTGTATCCTGCCCGAGGTCCTATGGATTCCCCTCTGGCCTGCCTCTCCCCCTGGCAGGATAAATCTCAGGGAAGGCTGGTGCTGCCAAAGGGAGATGTCAGGATGAGATATCCCTGTGCCCAGACAGGTGTTCTTTTCTGTAGAAGACATCAGTTGTGACTCTTTCCCCCTTGAACATCCCCATGCATTCTTTTGAATCAGTCCTCTGAGATGATGAGTTTGGAGTAACTGAGAAAAGCTTCTATGCCTTAAACACCTACTGGGCATTTGTTGAGACTTGGCAAATTGACGGAGTTTTCTCTTTACCTTCAGAAGCCTGTATAATTTCTTGCATGTTAGTTCACGTTTAATTTGTTTTCTGTTGTCTTTTTGCCAAAGAACTGTTGGAGAGTGTGTCAACAATTGACACCAATTCTGTTTACATTTGCTTTCTTATTTTTATTCAAAGAAACTTTTGAAATAGGTTTTTTCCGTGAAGTGGAAAGACCCAAATGGATAAAACACCCTTTCCAACAAAGGCTTGACTTTCACAAGAGAGATTTTGGATCCTCTTTACATTCCTTGTAATAGGAATGTCTACGATGTTGGTATCTAAATCAAAGCTTTGATATTTTCTAAGTATCGTATTGATGATGATCCAACGTGGTTATAAAACTGTTGTAGCTACAGTCAGATTTATGCTTCTGGAGCTCGTTCTCTCCTCCAAAGGCAAGCTACAAAACTTTCCTGCTGCGAAGCTTTTCTACAGTCCTTTTTTTGGATCCCAGGAGTTCATCTACATCTTTGAAAAAGAAATGCCATCCCTTCCTTTTTGGTGGGTCTCAGCACCTAGAGCTGGGCGCCAAGTGACTGTAGCTGCAGGCGAGTGCCTTGCTGAACCTAGAGCTTTTCTTTTTCAGGGCAAGTTCGACTCCTGGGTTTTAGAAAGTAGCTGCCTTTTGCAATCACCTCTGGTATTTGTACTTACAATAGTATGTAAAACTCTTACCTAGGAATTTTAGTGGAGCTTTTTATTTAATGTGATGATTTTTTGTGTGTGATTAATTATTCCCCCGTCCCTCCCTGTTAGTTATGCGAAATCAAATGTTATGGGATCTTTTTTTAATTTTACCCTTTGCCTTTGGCTCTGCCTGAAAAAAGCCGTTGGATGCACTTTCAGCTGATAATATCTCTGCCACTCAGTCTTTACAGTGTAACTGGATCTAAACTATGGGAACAATTTACTGCTAGTAATGCTGACTTTTCTTAATTATGACTTCCAGCTGATTTCAAAGGATACTAATCAATGAGTATGCATAGCAAAACATAGCAGTCAGACTTGTAAAGATGAGTAAGTCTTCCTGAGAAGCTGTGCTTTTAGGGTACCTACGTGTCAAGCTGCTGAAAAGCATCAAGGCAGTATCTCTGGCTTAAAGTGGATGGAGGCTTTCAGAAGAGGTTGTGACGCAGCCTAGGACACAATGTGCTCGAAGCCTGAGATGTTTCAGTCTGTATACACATGTGCATTCTGCCAAACTTGGCAACATTTCTGGGAAAAAAAAATGAGGAAAATCTTAGAGGTATAAACATGACTTCCTAGGCAGATCATGGTTCTTACCACTTCCCCAGTACTTTCTCCTACTTCACCCTGACTTAAGACTACAAATAAATGTTCACTGAAAGCTTTTCCTTTCCGTGTCTCCTTCGCAAACCAGGTTTTCGTGACATCTGTATTCAGCTTTAAGCTGGATATTGTTCTTGCCCATCTACTTGAGATTTTTTTTAAGCCTCATATTTTTCCTCATGTGAAAACTGTCATATCATAGTGTGAGAGACTGGAGAAAACGATTACTGGCTCAGAACAACTAAGGTGTTTGTGTGTGGCAGCAGGGGACCGGGGACAGGTTCTGTGAGCCCCTGGAGCCCCTAGTCCAGCCTCAGAATGGCTATTAGACAGATCTGGCACACAAAAAGCCCCACCTAGGGGAGGGCACTGGGAGACCAGAGCAGATAAGAGCAACTGCACAGGTGTATACACGTGGTCATGACTCAACCTCGCTGACTTTCTTCTACTTTCTGCCTCTTTAAATGTGGGTAACTTGAAGTTGGATGCGTTAGAGCTTGTGTCTTCATTTCAAGACAATGTATCCCAGAGGGTGGGGCCTACTGGAGTAAAAACCCCTCCCTCTAATCCATGAATTTAAATTTGACGTGGGGAGCAACATGGAATCGGGGAAAAGATGGGAGTCTCCTGGGGCTGCCGTGAGCTCCCACAGAGCCGCGGCTGGGCAGCAGAGCCGAGCGAGCAGAGCCGATGGGACGGAGAGCGTGTCGAGACAGGAGAGATGAATACGGGAAGCTCTTCACGCCGTTCTCCGAGCACGGGCAGTGGTTGGCATTTCCCCTTCGGACGCTGGGAGCGCCCCGGCGGTGCCTGGCAGTAGCTAAGACTTCTCACGGCCAGTGTGCCCCAAGTGAGAGTGGCGGCAGCAGCTGCCACCAAGGACCAAGCAAGGGACCAGGAACTGCCGAGCGACTTTACTCCCTTAAACTCTCACCAATTCCCACGATTTCAAGGGTCCTGTTTTACTCGCCCCCATCCCTCGCAGGGGTGCAGGGCAGCCCTTCCCCACCGTCTGTGTTCAAAGTCCCCGCTCTGCTCTCCCCCGATATTAAGATGGTGTTCGAGGCTATCAAGGTGCTGAGCCAGAACAATAAAATTCTTGATGCTTATCTTTCTCCTCGAGCTGGGCAAGTTGGTTTTTTTTTTCTCCTTTGGCAGGGGTTTGTGACTTTTTCTCAGCTCGCCAGCCACCTGGTCCTCCTGAAAAAGAAATACCTCTCTGCCCACAGACTGCATTACTGGGATGAGAACAAAAGTTCTCTGCAGTTAACCTACAACAGTTTGCTAAGTCAGTGCCTTGTGAAATGCTTCATTTTAATTGACTGTTGCTTCAAATTTTGCCAAGTACCCTTATTTTCTAAAGTTTGCCAGTAAAATTCTGTTCTTTAATCTCCTGAGAATCTTATCATATTCTCCCTTGTGTTGTCTCAGGAAATCAAAGTACCGAAGTCCCCCTTTAAGAAATTTGTCTAGTGAGCTCAGGGGTCACATCTTCTACCTTGCTTCTGCACCAAACTTTAGAAAATTAGGGTACTTTGAAAATTGTAAAGCGACATTCAATCAAAATAAAGCATTTCACAGAGCATTGACTTAGAAAACTCTAACCTATCCAGCTTTAAGATGCTCACATTTTGAGAAGAGGAAATTAGGAGAAGAAAAAGAGAGGGAGAGAGACAAAGAAATGGACAGAGAAAGATTAATAGCCACCACTTGAATTCCACTACAATCTCAGTTACTATAAAATCCAAATAGTGTGCTCTAACTGCACAATTGTGCAATTGCTTTTATCTGCTCTGGTCTCTTAGGGCTTTCCCCCATGTGGGGCTTTTGGTGTACCAGTGGCTAAAAGCTATTCTGGGGCTGGACTACAGGTTCCAGGCTACCCCCCCCTCTCCCTCCCCCACTTCAGTTGTTTTGAGCCAGGAATTATTTTCTTAAATTTTGAACACAGAGAAAACCAGTTTTCCAGGATGTAGCTGTACTTCTAAAAATTAACACAGTCAGGAGTTAGGGTTTCATAAAGCTCTAAAGCAGTTCCAAGCAGCCCCTCCCTTACAGGCTCACATAGTTTTGTTTGCACTTTGGGGCTAGAGGATCTTAAAGCTAATAACAGCAAATGTTGGTCTCCTCTCTGCTATCCAGGGTGTCCCATAGAGTTTTAAGGGATTCCTTACACTTGTACTTCAATGCTCCATTAGAGGTCCTGACGCAGGCAACTTGGTCTTAGAAAATTTGGGCACACGACATACCCTGCTCGAGGTTATGAAAGCTTTGGACACCATGTGCACAGCAGTGAATTTCATGATTAGCCATCACTGTATACTTAATTACTTGCATATTTTCAATTACCAACAGCTTCATTAATAAAATATCTGTTACTCATTTCTAGGGAGACATTTCAGATTTCCCGAGTTTGTTTTCTTTTTTCTATTTTTTTTTTTTAAGCGTTACTTTCAGGACAGTTCCCTCTGGTGTTCTGCTTGAAAGCTAGGGCAGGCAGAGAAGCTTTTAAAGGAATTCTTTCTGTATTTTCACTTGACATACTGCACAGTGCAATTCAATATTCATAAATTACTTTTGGCTGATGTTCGTATTTCACATCTCTGTTTGCTAATTCATTACCAGATATATTTAAAATAAATCATTGTACACCATGGGATTTGAATCTTGTTCCACATGCAACAGCTCACTATTGAACAAAACTCCAGTACTTTATACTGATGCTAAAACCTGGCTACCTTTGATTTTCTAATAAATATATGAGTCAAAGGCTGGATAAATCAGATTCTGTACTGTCAGGTTGACAGAGATGATTGATTATACCTTTATGACATCTCTGCATTTGACTGCAAGTCTCATGCAGCCCTACTTTAGTTCATACAGAGGCATCTGTATGATGAAAAGCAGGCTAACTTAGAAGACAGCATACAGTGCTGCACCAGTGTCATATTTATTTAGTGGCATGCGTGTGCTGAAATGGTTCAGGTTGTAGCTCATGACAATAATTGTCTCTTGTGTTGAATCAGTACTGACCTATTTGTATTCCTTTACCCATATTTTAAACAAAAGTTGCTTTCAAAATCCTTTCCAAAATGGAAATGTAAAGGCTTTATCTAAAGCAGACACATGTAGGTAATAAAATACCTCATCTCTGTGCTCACTTAGAGTTGCTGTTTTTAGAAATGAAATCATTACATATTAGTCAAAAGGTTAGAGTTACTAAACACTCCCCTTCTTCCTGCTTTAGGAAAAAACCTGTTTACTTGGGTATCAGAAACACTTTAGTCCGACGGATTCAGGTTTGATTTGTTGCTGTTTGGCTCTTGGCAATAGATGTCTGCACCAAAACTCTTGGCTTGAATACTTATGGGTCTGAAATCCAACAACTTATGTGGGCAGAGGGGGCAGCAGCATGTGGCTCTTTCCCTGTCCTGGCCTTGTTGGTGGGGGATTTGTAGCCATCCTAAGAGCAGGGTTCATTTGGAAGCTGCACTCATGGGGAAATGGTATTTCATTCATGTTAGGAGTTTGCCCACATGTAAACCATAGACTGGTACAGTATGGTATGTTGGTTTTTTTTCTCACAATTTTTCAAGATGTTATTTGAGACGTATTTATGTTTGGCTTGTATGGCTTTAATTTGGCTTTCTCTTCTATTATACATGTGGTTTTCTGTATATATGTATACATGTATGTACGTATGATTTAGGGCTAGTGATGGAGAGATGCATTCCTGTGTTGCAAGTTCAAGAAAATCAATGGAATATTATTTAATGTATGTCAGCTTCATTTTTAATACTATTTCTAAAGTAAATTACAGCAGGCACATGACCATCCACGATGGAATAATAAATTGATATAGCATGTGTGGGGAAAAGGCAGTATGCCAGAATCGTTAGAAAGCTCAGTTCTCCACTCCAGCAGCACAAAGCAGTCATAAAACTGAGGCAGGAATTGCACAGAGCAAATGGTGTACACCAGTAAATCTGGCCCTAGTAATTTTATTGCAAATTACATACAAGCCAGAAAAAGCACTTAGATAATCAAAATTAACACTTTAAAGAGTAATCTGCTAAAGCAGTAAATAATAACTAGAAGGTTCTTTCAAACTCTCTGTAATAAATCTATAGTACTTCAAAATCTGTTTTTCTCCAATATGAGATAAAATAAGATGGACCCTTTTTGCTTAAGCATGGAACATCTTTTTTGGCAAGATATCATACCAGCCCTTATTTTGCCAAACACTACAACTCTGCATGGATTGAAGGCTTGTTATTTTCATCTTGAAACAAAGCTAGGTGGGAATGGAAGAGATAATAGAAGGGAGGTACTGGAAAAACATAAGATAGATTTTTTTTTTTAAATGTATTTTTTCTGTGGATGCAAATCTGCACCTGTGTTTACTCACATCAAAGCGACTGTGCATACAAGGTCATGGGAACATAGACTTTGGGTAAGCAGACAGGCTGCTGCAAACTATGAGGTCTTTTGGAGTCCTTGTAATCACTAGTGTAAGGGATAGTCTTCACTGACACTCTAAGAAACAAAAAGTTTTCTATTTTGTATTTCACCCATTCCATATTTTTGAAAGTTTTTCTTAAAATACAACTGCTTCCTTTCTTTCTGAGCAAACTGATGAAAAAGAAGATTGAGTCTGTCAGGCAATGAATCAGCTTTTTAATTTTGAATCAGTTGTTTGAGTCACAGTTTGACCATATTATTGGCCATTGTCTGCCTTTGTGCTGCCTCCCAAAGCCAGCAAATGCAGAGCCTGCTGACTGAGCCCCATCCAGATGACAAGCCTTTAAAATGAGCCTATGAAGAAGTCTGGGTGTCACTGGGAACACAGCCTTGTGTGATGTGCGCACGAGTAAAAGGTTTCCCTGTAGATTAGAAACAAAACCCCATCTGAACCCCTTTTAAAACTGAGCTTCTTTGAGTAGCTGTTGCAGTGGGTCTGAAATTGGTTTTGCTACCTGTGTTCTGTGGTGTAATCTGACCATCACTTTCTAAGCTATCAATCTGAGCTCTTTCATGAATACCAAATTCATTTCAAAAAAATAAGATTCAATAAAACAATTTCTGTAGGGGAAGAAACAGTGTTGGAAAAGTGTCTGAAATATGGGTTTACATTAAATTCCCTTTTTTGTCAGATGATAGGGATGCTTCAGAAGTACTATTGCAAACTATTGCAAGCATTTTAAAAATAAATCCCAATCCTCCAGCCTTACAGAAAACATAATTTTTCTAATAAAAGCAGAGAAGCATGTGTGTGAGGGAGAGGGAATAAAGCTTTACAGGTGAGAGAACACATAAGATCAATACTCTGTGTACTGACGCTGAGCCTGTGGAGAAGGACTGAGTGCTGCAGCAGGGGAGTTGTGCCACCGAAATTTTGGGACACCCCTCTGATATTCATGTCTCTTCTGAGAACCTCCAGCACCAGTCTTTCAGGTGCTGCCACTGTGGAGAAATTTGGCGGGAGTAGCTTTTCCCTGCCCGGGTGGTGGAAAAGGGAGGCAAGAGCTGCACAGCAGCAGCAGAAGCAATTCACCTGGGAAAGTCATCATGGAGGGGTGGCCCGTGACATACACTGCATGGTCGCTGTCCTTCCCGTACCCAGGGGGACTGCTGAATTTGATGAGAGCAGAGGCTGGGGAAAACTGGTTGGATTTTATGAACCCACCCAGATACCCATCTTATTGACAAATGTAAGCTACTGGAAGCTCTCAAACCATGAAGTCTTTAATAGTGAGGTACAACAGATTGTATAAAAGAAATGAAGCCCAAAAGCAAACATATCAGTGCTGCCAGTGTTGTGAGTATTTCTGTGCTCCTGTCTCCATCAGGGATTATTAATTCAGTTCCCTGGAGAGGCAAACACATCTCAAGGAAAAAGAAAAAAGATGCCTCAATTCCTGAGGGCAATGGCAAATGCTGGCTTGTTTTGGAAGGCTGGAGAAAAGAAAAAAGGTAACAGTAGGGAGACAGGCTAAACTGAGGATCAGGACAGTATGTTGACAGAGTTATCACCTGTAAGAAAGAATGGACTCCCCACGAATTTCCAGTCATGGTGTCTCCCCTGTGGAAGAGGCAACTATACATTTAAAGTCCTCTTAAAGCAGGACACCAGAGAGACAGACCTTTCTCTTCTTCCAGAGAAAACTGATGGCTGATGGATAAAACCCAAGGGCAGGTAAGAGATGCTTGGGACAAGTTATGTTGAGTAGGACTGAGTCGCTGAAAAGTGGTCCAAGCTGTTGTGGTATTCATTTTTATGAACACGGAATGAACATTTGGATAAAGCTTTGAATTCTCCCATACTTATATTCACAGAACAAATGCGTTTGAGTTTGGGTAACTTCTGCTACAAGGCTTGGTTCATTTCTGTGTATGTGTGTGTGTGTGTGTGTGAGGAACCTCCAGCCAACAGATGGGACAAAAAGAAACAGAAAATTGAGACCCAGGAATTCAGATGACACACAGGCCAAGACACATTCTTCACCAGACAGGCAGTCATCATATTCTACTGTAGTTTCTTTTGAAGTGGTAGAGAAATAATTTGTCTTCACTTGTAAATGTGGGGTAAATCCCTGGGGAACAATATCCCTGAATTACTGTGTTTTTAAGTTGTTCTGGCCTGCCTTTCTTCACTATGAAAATTTAGACTGGTAAGATTTGTGGCTTCCCATCATGTGCTCAACGCGTGTGCAAATTAATTACCCGGTGTGTTTTGTTATTTACACACGGCCAATGCAATTTTTAATGATATTTTTACCAATTGCATCTCCTTTTTGCTGCTAATATTGTAGCAGTTAGCCATCTGTGGTTTTCTGAGAGTCAGCTGATATTCAACCATATTCAAGAAATATTGTTTTGAAATCTTTAGTCTACAACTGAGAAACTATATCCATAAAATAATTGCGATTGGTTAAGACAGGCAATATAATATCGTTTCTGTTCTACAAAGCCACCTATTGATGCTGTGGATGTCCCATCCCTGGAAGAGTTCAAGGCCAGGCTGGATGGGGCTTTGAGCAGCCAGGTCTAGTGGAAAGTGTTCCAGCCCATGTCAGGGGGTTGAAACTAAATGATCTATAGCAACAGTTTTTGGTTTTCTGTATTTGGATATACTTTAGACTTAATATTCAAATTTAAGAGTAACTTACAGAGCCTTAATTTAGAAGTTGTGGACTCTATTTGGAGCAGTAAATTTATTTTTTTTCCTCTTAACTGTGTTCATGTTGCTCATCGGGTTCCAAAGGTACTATGAAATTTTTGCCTGCAAAGATTGTATTCATTAAAAAACCCCCCCCAAACCCAGACCAAACTAAACTAAAACAAATGAAAAAACTTGCTTTGTTTTTATTTTCTTCACTCTGAATAGAGTTAATTTTCTTGTATTCTTGGCAATTCTAGGAACAGACCAAGAACTATCATTCCAGAGGCAGCTATCTGAAGTCTAGGCAGTTATGGATTTTACATTAACAGCCTATTTTCCAGAAATCCTTTACTTCTCATTAACAAAAATACAGATCTGATTTGCATCATGATACTGCTACTTTTTTATTTATGTTTCTGTTACTTCAAAAATTGATTGTAACTCCACTTCAGTTGGTTTTCCTATCTATTATGATATGCCATATTCAACATGCTTTTTTTTAGGCAACAATTTATGTTTAGAAGTTCTGATGCATAAAAGCTTATCTTTCTTCGATTCTTTCTGGTTTTCATTAAGTTTACTTGTAGTAATTGGGAATGCTCAGAGTCCTGCATTTTGGTCTGCAATTGTTTTACTGTCAAAAGCCTTCAGTGCCCTTCTGCTTTCCTTGGTATTCAGTGTTTGTTCTTGTTACCTTACAAAGAGATTATTGATAAGAAAAGGGGGAATGGCTTCAAGCTGAAAGAGGGCAGGTTTAGAATACACACTAGTCAGAAATTCTTCACTGTGAGAGTGATGAGGCACTGGCACATGTTGCCCAGAGAAGCTTTATTCCTGGCAGTGTTCAAGGCCATTTTGGATGGGGCCCCAGCAACCTGATCTAGTGGGAAACATCTGTGCCCATGGCAGGGGGATCGAAATGAAGATCTTTATGGTCCAACCCAAACCACTATGATTCTGCAATTACCTCAGGAGAATACTTTTAAAAGTGTATTTATCTAGGAATTCCATTTTTTTATGATATATAGCTGGTTCTACAATTAAAAGGCATGAATGATCCTAATAAATATTACTTTATAAAAAAAATTGTGAAAGACCTGCTGTGTTATAATTTCATCTCAGTTTTTCTTATTTGTTGTTCCAAATGTTATACCTTGGGATATGAATATTCAGCCATCCTCCCTCTCTGGTGCCAAAAGTCTTCTGGTAACTCTAATCCCAGAGCACACTAAATTCCTTACTGAATGTCTCTGTATAAAAATAATTGATGTCACTTCACAGATGATACACCAGCTTCAGGCTGGGCTACAACAAAACCCAGTATCCTTTGTGCAATGACATAGAGAGTACGTCTTCACATTGCCAAAATTTTACTCCATCAAAATTCATGGGGTTTTTTTGCCTACATACTGCACTGTCTTTTTTTCCCCCCTCATTCCTACAGCACAATAAGATTTCATGTGACAATTCCTCTTGTTTTCTCTCTTTATATTTTAGGAGTCAGACAGAGAAGGGTAAAGCTCTGCAAGGACTCTCTTCTTTTTGAATACATTTATTTACACATGTATAAGTATAATGTCCAGGGAAGTGCTTTCTTTTGCACCATTTTTTTTTCCTTTTAAATAGATCAGGCTGCAGCAGAAAAGTTATATTCCAGCTGCATGAGCAGCTTCAAGGAAAAAAATAAGATCAGATTAAGACCTTACTTCCCAGCTGTGGATGCTGGATCTTCAAAGCTGTATTCATTTCACTTGCCTCTAACCATCTGAAAACTCAGTATTTAGTCAGTGCAAGTGTTGAAGATCTCTGCAGTCACTGGAGACAAACTGATTCTTCCAGGAGGTGATGTGAGCTATTTTGGAGTATGTGATAAGTTTCTATCTGCCTGCCTTCTGCTTGTAATGGAGTTGTACTTTCTTGTCTCTTAAGCAATGTTGGACTTTGCTGCCTTTCAAACACATAGTCTTTGACAAATCTCAGCTCACAGTATTTTGAGTATGGTGGGTTTTCTCTTCAACCCCTCTGGAGGAGCCTGGTTTTCCCCACTGACCATGGAAAGCAGCCTTAGGTTACAGAACATAAGCTACACATAGGATTTCAGGGCGGCGGAAAATAGAAGAGGTAAATCCCACTCCTTGAAGCAGAAGTGATAAACCTAACAAGATTATCCATCCAACTAGCAATGCATATGCCTGGGTAAGAAGGAAGCCAGGATAGTGTGGAGAGGGAGGAAAGCATCTCACTAGCCCAGGAGAATGCAGAGAAAGGGATTCTTCGGCCTCACTCCAAAAGATGGGTTGGCACCTATCACTGGAGCAGATACAGTGACCTGCCTTTTGCAGATTTTATAACCAGTTAGGGGGAAGTAGTTTTTTTCTTTTCTTGCAGGCAACCTCAAACCCAAATACTTAAAGGAGAAGGTGCCAAATATACAGTGGTCAGTGGCATCAAGGGAAGCCTCCAATTCAGATCTTCCTTCTGCGGTGCTGCTGGGGACTCTCTCCATCCCTTCTCCTGAGGCTACTCCACTTCAAACCCCTTAAGTGGTCACTGCAGGCAGCGGGACCAACAAAGTCTCCAAAAGGAATGCTTTTACAATCATGGCCTTAAGGAGTTTTTACTTCTATAATCTTTTTCCTAGATCCCATTCAGTGCAAAATAGTGCAGACAATGAACTTATGTTTTGTTTTCTGAAGCAAATAAGCACTTCAGAGAGAAATCTGCTGTTATGTGCAGAAGACAGGCAGCATTAAAAAATGCAAGCAGTAAGGGTAAGAGGAAAATCTACTGTTTGTTAGAAAAAGAATGCTTTGCAGCCCTAATCTGTTACTAAAGGTTCCCATTCACCCTTGGCAATGAGATCAATTTGTGCTGAAAATTTAGTCTTATATGTATGAATTGAAAGTGATCTTATTAGTGTTTTACTACATCAGGTCTGATAAACTCCCATATCTATTTCAGTTAAGCTTCTATTGATCCACTTAGAAGATCAATTTGACTTTCATTATTTTTTGGGGGGCAATTTCATTTGTCTCAGATTGAAGTTATGGAAAAAGTGTAATTTAGCAACTGAGGAATGCATGCACTCTCTCCCATATCTGTGCAGACATACACACTGCTACATTTTTCTGTAGAAGAGGTGTGATGTTTTGGAGTTGCCCTCTTGCTTCTTCAGTTCCTGATACTGTAGTTGGGTCAGACTGTGGTTGCTGAACTGCAATGTAGTTATGGAAAGAACAAATTAATGGGTAACAGAGATTTTTCTAAGTTCAGCTGCAATCAAAGTTCCATCTGCAAGTCAGAAAGGGCAGTACAAGCAAAAGATTTTCTTTCCAAAAGAAGGTAAAGGGTGCTGAAGAAGGAGACAGATAGGCAAGAGGTCTAAACACTGGATAAACATCAGCTGCAATAGAGTTGTTGTTAAGAAGGAGGTTGCTTTCTTCTTTTCCATACAATAGTAGTCAGAGGGATGGAACATCTCTCTTGTGAGAATAGGCTGAGAGTGTTTAAGTTGTTCAGCCTCGAGAAAGCATTTTTGCTTAAAGGGGCTTATGAGAAAGATGGGACAGACTTTGAAGACTTCCTCCAGAGTAAGGAGAACTGTTGTAATTACTCTCAAGAAGGTTTGCTTTATTCTATTCATAAATAAGGGGCATCACCCATGTCTGTGATTCGGTGGCATGATGACAGCAACTTTTTACTTTCAAAACAATGTGAATTATCTTCAGAGACACTTCCATTTTCTTCCAGGAGTACAATATGCAAAGACTACTACCTAAGCAGGAAACTGATTCTGTGGCCTGATGCTTTGCATTGCCCCTTCAGTGAAAAAGAAAGACAAAGGCTTCTGCTATTAAAGAAAGAAAAAAGATAGATACAAAAACGTTTTAAAGTTCTATTGTTGTGGTCATCAGGAGGCAGAGGGTTAGGTCTGTTGAACCTACAGAGAATTTTTGTACTTAATGCACTGCAATGAAGTTATGAAACTACTGGATGAACTGTACAATATGTATATAATTTGTTATTATCAAGTAGTGATGAGAATGCTTGTGTACCGGACACTATCCATTTACATATTGCCCGGACAAAAAAGGGACACTGTGCATCTCCATCCAAACTTAAGCTGTGACAAAAAAAAGTTAAGTATTTAGGCTTTATTTGAGGGAGGGACAGCAAATGACAGACCCAGAAAGAATAGGGGCCATAACTAATGTCCTAGGAGCGGTCACAAAAAAGCAGGTACAAATATTTCTCAGAGCTGTGGGATTTTAGAAGCATTATCCCTGGAAATGCTCAAAAATGTATGGATGTGGCACTTGGGGGCATGGTTTAGTGGCGAACATGGCAATGCTGGCCTAACGCTTGGACTTGATGATCTGAGAAATCTTTTCCAACCTTGACAATTCTATGATTCTATGGGTTTTTAGTAGAGCCTATAGTGACAGAACAAGGCATAATGGTGTTAAACAGGTTCTTTTTAGATTACTTATCAGGAAGACCATTTTTATTATAAGAGTGGTGAAACACTGGACAAGTTGCCCAGAGAGTTGGTACATGCCCTGTCCCTGGAAACATTCTAGACCTTGTTGGACTGGGCTCTGGGCAGCTGGTTCTGAAGATGTCCCTGCTCATTGCAGGGGATTTGGACTAGATAACCTTTAAAAGTCCCTTTCAACCGAAAGTATTCTTGGATCTGTATCAGATATGTTGGACAATGTCCTTAATTAGAGGCTTTACACAGATGAAAATAGAAAAAGCTCCTGCAGGTGTGGAATAGAGACAAGATCTTTGTCCACATGAGGAGGGTTCATGTCTTCCACTCATGTGAGGTATATAGTCTCCACTTCTCACTGGCAAGCCATGGATCAGGACTGTGCTTTTCATGGCCACCAATACCAGGAGGAGAAAATTGTGCAGGCAAGACACTACACTCATAGTTAATTTGAAACATGTTTTTAGTACTGACATGGCAACTAGGCATCGCTGCACTTCTCTGAAGTGCATGAAGTTGAAGTAATTGAATAATCACAAAAAGAGGTATGAGGAAGGCCATAAGAAGTACCCCTGCTGTGGTATTTTTTCCTCTGTATCATAGACTAGTTCCTTTTATTTATAGCTATATTAATACAAATTCAACTTCACTTTTTCAAAAGCTATTTTGCTATAAGACTACTCTGTGTCTTTACCACTGTCATTCACACTCCATAGTCAGAGAAAGTTATTAAGAGAAGGCCTATAAATTCAAGTCATTAAGCTGAGTATCTGTCATTCAACTGAAAGCAATTCAGAGTAATAAATTGAAAGCATTAAAAACTCTTAAACTCTTCCAAATCGAGAGATAAACCTCTTGTCCAGAGATCTGAAACTCTGAGTCACCTAACAAAGGCAGCTGACACTGTCCATGCACTGTCTCACTTTGTGAATTAAAAACTGCGATCACATTTGTCACAGTTTCCACTGCAGCAAAAAAAGATTGGTGGGAATGAAATATCTGACCCAATGTACAAGAGTCTCAAAAGTTTCAAAGTGACTCTGCAAGTGACTCCCTATGGTCAACCTCAACACTTCCATGGACACAAGTATTTTACCTGTGCAATACAGTTGAGTTAATATCATTGTTCTGTTTCTAAAGACATGTTACAGTCTTGCAATCTGTCTTCTCAACAGAGGTAAATTGAGGATTTAAAAGCCAGAGTTTCCTTCTGAAATAAACTTGTTTATTGCTACAATCTCTGCTACAAAGCTTGCAAAACAGCATATGGAAACCTTTCTTTTCAGAAGAGTCTGACGCTGACACTAAATTCTTTGAAAGTTACTTATTCACCATAGTAGAGGAAAAGTCTAAAGCACAGCATGAAATATCTTGCTTTTCCAACGCTCTAATTCCACTTAAGGAGAATCCTAGTAGCACACCTGAGCGTAGCCCATACTATTGCAAGGACCAGACACAGATTCAACAGGGAGCAGAAGTCCTCCCGGCACAAGACTGCCACGCTTGGATGAACCTGAGCTGTTGAAATATCCCGATGTTTAGAGCTCTTTGAAACGTGCATTAAGGCTTCCTTCCTTCTCGAACTGTTGCCGTTTATAGCCCAAACTTTGGTGAAACACTTAATCTCAGAAAAACCCCTCACTTTCAGATCTGGGATATGTTATTACTAGTTACTCATAATTTCCATTGATTAAAATACTACTACTAATGATTGTCATTACCCTGTTGTATCTTTCCTTTCCGGTATTATGGCAATTTCTGCGCCACATGTGTGCTATTCAGACAGTTCCTCTTAAAATACTTACTCAGATTCGCTGATAAATGTGCAATTTGCAAATGCAGTCTCCAGCTGAGTAGTGCATTCCTAGTTAGCAAACCACTTCTGCCTCCTATAAATAAGTATGTGCTTAAGTGCTTTTCCAGGTGTGACTTGTACAGAGCAAGGGTTTAACATAAACGACAAGCCACGTTAAGCAAAAGAATAATGTTTCTGTCTTGCATTGCTGCTAGAGTTAAACTTTGCAAAATTGGCTTTTCGGTTATCAAAAAGTGTGCAGATTAGGAAAATGTAAGGGAAGAAAGAAATGTTGTAGGGCTATGCAAAGATAAGTAATGCCTGCTGTGAAAGAAGAGTTCTCTTGCTAGAAGTCAATTAAAAAGACTAAAAAAAAAAAATCAAACCAGAAAATCAGTGGAATAATTTCGAAAAGCCATCTGGTCCCTATATGAGATGAATTAGTGTATAAATGCAACTATATCCCTCTAACTTCATCTCCGGGAAAGGTGGAATTTTAAGACACGGTATTCTCCATTACTCATCTCATTAGTCATCTTATTATTATAGTTGGTATTGCTAGGCTAGATGTCTGCATTCCAGCTTTTAACCTACCCCAGTGTACAGGGAGTGAAATTAATCAGTTCTCAAGGCTGACTGTGCCTCTCTGAAATGGCATGAAAAATCTGAGCATAATTTTAAGAGGGATGTTATGATCCAATTACTAAAATTATTAGAGGGATGTCTCTGTCCAAATTAAAGTGCAAAAGAGACCACAAACCCAAGTCAATAGTATGGATTTTTATTTAAAAATAAATGTGAGGAAGAGGGATAGAAAGAAATAGGAAAAAGAGGGGTGTGGGGTGGGGAGAAAGAGAGCAATAGAGAGACAGATTAATTGGAAAAATATCCCCACTTTGTGGATTCTGATGATGTCCTCTTCGTCCTCTTCTTGTGGTCTTCTCAGTGGTGAGATAAAGATGATGGCCACAGTCTTGATCCATTGGATGGTGGGGGAAGTCCAAAAATTTCTTGAGTTATATACACTTAGGTTCAGGTGGAAATGCTCAGGTACCTCCCTTGGGGAGGGAAATTTGACATTGATGATATAATACTTTAGATTATGGGACGCTTACAGAGTCTTTGATGGTTTAGCTGCCTCTTACATCAGCAGGGATGAATACCTTCAAGCTACATGTACTTCAGGCCCAGGTATTTCTCTAGGGAAGAGTCTTCATAGCTGAGCCACTTGTTTAAGGATTTTGGCATGTGAAATAGCACTATCCCACCTAGGAAGATTTACCTCTTGTCAGCCTCTTCCCTTATCTTGTTCAGCATTCAGCTGCTGCCTCTGGTGATGGGTGTGCACACCTTCTGTGCCTGGGTGGTTACTGAAAGTGGCCGATTGTTTGAGTCATTAACCATTAACAGTCCAGTCTCTTACAAGGGAGAAGGATGTTGTTCTAGAAGACTTCTTTCAATGGCACTGCATTTTATAGATGAGCCTCTGGAACTGGGCATTTTCCAAGTGATGTTTATGAAAAAACTTGCCATCTCAAATGGCAGAGGAATTCATGTCAGGACTAAAGTTGCCTTGGTTTCTTCTCTTTCTTTATATCACTGCCTGTTGATTTGTATATTGCTCTATTCCTTTGTAAGGCTTTTATATTTGCATACCAGAATCATCTGAAAAAAATTGAGTTGGAAGGGTCCCCCACAGATTGTTAGGTCCAGCCTGGAATCTATCTTACATGCTGATACTGGATGTGTGATTAGGAGAGGCAACTGGGAATATCAAACATTATTACCACTAAAGGTCTCTGAACCTTTAGACAGTGTTTGCAGTACTCAGAGAGAAAGCAAACCTCTCCCACTGGATGGCATGCCAACACACGTGGGGCCAGCAAATAAGAGGATTAAAATGTTAGAAATAGCAACCAAAGCCTCTATCAGACTCAGGATAATAGTAAAATAAAAATTTACTTTTAGGATTTGACATGTATAAGTGACCTTATCCTATGTGACAAGCAATAGAACAAGAGGAAATGGTCTCAAGTTGCACCAGACCAGGTTCAGGTTGGATATTAGGAAATCTAATACTAGGAAAATAGGCTTCCCTATTCGAAAAGTGGTTGAGTCATCATCTCTGGAGATATTTAAAGATTTGTAGATGTGACAGTTAAGGACAAAGTTTTGTGATCGTGGTACTGGATTAATGATTGGACTTGATTGTTTTAGATGTCTTTTCCAACCCGAGTGATTCCTGGATTGTCTTAAAAAGGTGCTACTGCTAATGGAATAGTTAAGTCAAGTTTGGATTGTAAAACTGAATGAGATCATAGTCTTATTTGTAAATGTGCCTGTCAGCACCAACCCCTCACCCGAACTATAAAGCAGATTTTCTTGAATTTTTTGCCTTGCTTAAAAAGCATGTTGTTTTTGGTTTTTTTTTGAACAAAGACACATATATATCTATATGCAAATGGTGAGTTGCTTTTATGGTAAGGAGCAATTAATTACTTTTACCTCAAGGCACCACTGTAACGACCAAACCCAGCTCCAGTTTTAGAGAAATGTAGAACTTAAACTTCTGGTGCTTCTCAGCAAGAAAAAGTATACATTTTATCACCAGTTGTTGAAATTTATGGCATTGAAATCAAGAGCTGACTCAGCAGAATGTACCTATGGCATGGGCAGAAGAATGACTTAAGTTATTTTTGAAGGGAAGAGCATGTCATCTAAATTAATAGAGGGGAATTGCCTCATAAGTCATCTTTACCATTCTGCTGCTCTATACTAGTTGAGGAGCAGAGTTCAACATTGCACTCATTTTGTAGATGTAGTACAGATTCATCTGCTTTGGATCTTCATATTGTTTCACATAGGCAAGTTTTAATGACACTCAGAATATTCAGAGAACCATACTAGCTAGACCATTAAATCTACCATTAAATCCAAGCTTACTCTTCAGGGACCATATTTCATGTAATATGAGGCTGTATAGTGTTGCTGGTGACTCCAGTGAAAAATTCGAAATATAGTGTATTCCATCAAAAGAGAAACAAATGTGAGAAATGCACGAGTGACAGTGTTACATAATTATTTCTGTGGTTTCCTCTGCTTGTAGGGGAACCAAAGTAGTTTTGTTTTAGAGCATGAGTGTTGCATTGTGTACACCTGCATTTCACACTTACTAGGAACTCTCTGGAGAAGTCAACATTGGAGAGCAGAGCAACTGAAAAGCAGAGGTTTCTTTTCACAGCCTTGAGGTATTCAGAAGCCCTGGAGCTTTGGAGATATTTATTTATTTATGTGAAAAAAAAAAAAAAAGAAGCATGTATGTTAAATGTCTGATGAAAAAATTAGGGGAAAAATGAAAAAACAAAACTAGGGAAAAAAGTCTGTAGAAATTCATGGAGCCTCCTACATGTGGCAGTCTGCAAATGGGATCTCCTCCTCGGCTATGAATCAGAATAATTGCTGGGCTGTCAAGAGTACAGAAGCTTTCAGGCCAGACCCTAAGTTCCTAAGGATTGCTCCATCTCACTAGAAACCAGTGGTACTTCTTGGACCTCCTCTAACCAAAATAAGCTTGTTTAAAAAATTATTAAATTAAAATATTTTTTTATGTTTCCAAAACCTGATATATTTCAATAAAAACTTAATTTGTTGGAATTTTTCTGTCTTGCTTTGCTTGGGGTATTCTCTAAGACAAGCATTGGCATTTATTAAGACACTTCTCTGGGCTGGCTTTGCTCCAGCAAGGCATGGCCTCATTCCAATCTGCTGTTAATGACAGTACTGGAGTGACACACACCAGTCTACTCATTATTGTGCAGAGGAAAGAAACTGCAAAAGTAGTCTATTTAACAATAGGGAAAATAGGTAAACTTCACAGGGTTTGGAAGGAGACTAAATATAGTTAAGCACTGTCAAGTGTAAGAAGCATAATGTAATCACACACTCATGCTTGTATTGAGCACGAAATTCATTTTAAAAAGAAAAGTGGAGAATGCTTCACTCCTAAGTGGTATCTCTTGTAAGGAGATAGCTGATTTCTCCAGAGGACTGCTTGATGAGGGATTGATATTTTATTCCTTCAGGTATCTTTTTTCGTTTAGAATTTTGTTTTGTTTGTTGCTTTATTTTGTTTCATTTTCCATTCCCCCCCCCCTTTTTTTTTATTGTTCCCCCAATATAAACTATTGCTGTAACAAATTATAACCTTCCTTTTCTAGCCAGATGTTTCATTCTTTCTGGGACGTGTTCAAGGTTTTAGCACTTTGTGACAACACTTTGGAAACCAAGAACGTCTTTAGCTCCCAGCATATCTGTTTTGAAATTCATTGCTTACACTGTTTGTATGCTGAGTGTTACACCACCAGAACAGAGCTGAGATGCTGTTGACACGCTTGAGCAAAAGGAAATCATATAACCCAGAATACTCAGTACAGCCCTGAAAATGACTGAAATCCACCAGAGAAAGCAATAACTACAGCACTCTTTTAGAAATGGTTTGCTTTTGAAGCTCCTTTTCTCAAAGGATTGGCCTGCCAGAAGACCAAGAAAAACAATGCTATGAGTCAAAGAAAAGTCATCCCTACATTTCTAAACACTGGACTACGTTCTTTGTGCTGTTTTGTGGGCTTATCTCACAACAATAGTTTGAAGATGGTATTTAAATAGTGTAGGAAGTGCAAAAAAGGGCAAGAGCTGAATGTACTTCAGGGAGTGAAATGAGTGTGTTATGTATGGGAAGATTGGATAGTATAGTATCTCCAGGCCTAGAAGGAAGGTGACGGAAGAGGGTGTAATGCATTGTATAGTCCCTATGGAAACTCATACAAAAATGCATGACAGAATGTGTCTACATTTGAAGGGAATGGGTAAATAATCCATAGACCTTGTTTTAAAGGAAGAAATGAAAAGTTCAGAGTACCCATAAAATCCCTAGTATTTATCCTAGATGGCTCTTGGCACAAAAGCAGGCTAAAATTATAAGTAATTATAGCATATTATATACATATGTGTAAATAGACATGCATATATGTATATTTCAACATTTGATGTATTAGATGACCGAGATAAAAACCATTAATCTTTCATAAATAATGCATGAGCATAGTTATTCCTACCTACATTTATCAACATTTTTTTCATTTCTATTGTGCATGAATTTCCTTCTTTTCCTTCTGTAACTTTCTTGAGCAGGGGAAAGGGCAGAGGAGCTTGACTTTTCTACATGACACAAGGTTTCATAACCTGATGCCCTTTTTCTGTTCTAGTGCCTTGAAATTACTGCAGGACTGTGAGAGAGAGGTGGCCCTTTTTGCCTCGAGGGGGAAGAACTGTGTACCATGGACCCAAACAGTCTCTAGAGGAGGCTCTCCATTGCCTAGAGCAGGAAGGGAGACCTGCAGGTCAATGGTGTCAGTCTTCTTCATGATGAACATGTCTATCCATGCTGTTCTTTCAGTGCTCCCAGGTGAAAGTCAGTGTCTAAAGGGAAACCAGACCTGTCCCTCTGAATAGAGACAGTATTAATTGAGTCCTGTGGTAAATTTGCCTGAGTAAGGTCCTCAGAACCGGCAGTTTTGTTGTATGCTCTTTTTGTTCTGCCCATGAGGAAGAAAAAAAACCTAAATATGTGGCAAACATACTTTACGGAGGAGAAAAATGGAGCTAAGGCACTGCTTGACAGTGAGGTCATACCATTGCAAACTAAACTTTTTTTGAGTGTAGACAAATTGCTATGTAATTATGTTCAGCTGCAACAATGAAAGGTATGATTGTTGCAAGCAAAGCAGTAACACACTTGAGATTTTTGCACTGTGAAATTACTCTGACTTTGTACATACCAATGTATCCCCCAAAGTCCAGCTGATCCCAGCTGGTACAGTGTGTTTCAAGCAGAATAAGTGCTGTAGCCAGAGGCCCACGAAGGGCTGCACTTGGCATAGCATTTACCTTTGCTTGCTTTCCAACTTAAATAACTTTTTAAGCATCAAACAGGCGAACCTGTGTATGCAGCTGTGATGCCTTCCTCTCCACCAAGTGCAGCAGAGGTCAGTGGCAGGCTCCAGCTCTCTGGGTTATGCTAAGGGCTGTGCTTGCTCATCTTCTCTGGTGACCAACCTCCCATGGCCTGAACCTTTTGCTGCTTAGGAGACTTGCACTGATGTTAGTAGGTGTCCTGGTTCTGGCTGGGATAGAGCTCCTGTTCATCTTAACATCTGGTACAGTGCTGTGGTTTCGATTTAGTATGAGAATAACATTGATAACACTGACATTTTGGTTGTTGCTCAGTAGTGCTTCCCCTAAGTCAAGGACCTTTCAGTGTCTTATGCTCGGCCAGCAAGGAGGTGTACAAGAAGCTGAGAGGAAGCATGGCTGGGACAGCTGAATTCAATTGGCCAAAGGGATATTCCATACCATAGAATGTCACGCCTGGTATATAAACTGGGGAGAGTTAACCGGCAAGGGGCCAATCACTGTTAGTGAATGGTCTGGATATTGGTTGGTGGGTGGTGAGCAATTGTCTTGTGCATCACTTGTCTGTCCTGGATTTTATTTCTCTCTTCCTTTTTTTCCTCATTCCTATTGTTGTTTTCTGTTGTTGTCATTATTACTGTTATCATTTTATTTATTTTACTTAGTTTCAAATATTAAATTGTTCTTAGCTCAACCCATGAGAATTTTTTACTGTTCTTATGATTCTCTTCCCCATTCCACAGTGGGAGAGAGAGAGAGTGAGCGAGTGTGTGGGGGGTACTGAATTGCTGGCTGGGGTTAAACTGTGATAGTAAGACAGTATTCATCAGCTTTCTCTGAAGGCTTGTGGGTATGGGAAAGGTAGAATAGCAATACAAACAGGGAGGATTGGTGTTCTTCTCTGAGTGTTTTCCTAGGATATTTCAAGATGATGCCTGTGGCACAGTGACTCAGCTCACTAAGACCTCCAGCCTCCTAAAGCAGCAGGAATTTGCCAATCAACACTTCTCCTCAGATTTTGCTCCTGTGTTGCAGATCGCTGTGAACAATGAGGAAATATGTAGGAAAGATTGCTGGTTGAGTTGCTTGGGTATCACATATGTAGAGGTTGCAGACCCGTAGGACTCTGTTATAGGCAATCAGTGTGTTGATGACATTTAACAAAATGAAAATGGTTGTGCAGAGTTGTTTCTGCCAGCAAATCTATCACAATGTTATGAGGTTTTTAATCGGAACCATGCATGTACTTTGAAATAACTTGAACCTACAGCTGAATTTTTTTGTGCTAGCAGGCAACCTATTTTTTTCTCCTTAAGAAGTTTAATTGGTTCAAGCAGTAGAAATGATCTTGCCAGAACAATGACTTGTTTTCAGATATCGTGACAAGCACACTGAGCATGCTGGTAGCTGTTGCACATCGTTGGATAGTGCATCTAAATCTGGAAAGCTCAGAACTCATTTACTGTGAATTTTAGAGGATGCCTCTTCCTATGTTTCCCGGCTGTATAACACCAATGGGCATCATATTGTCAGAAAATTAACTTTCCATCAAAAAGCATTAAATGTTGTTTCAAAATGTATATAGAAAGAAACTGTGTATCATCTGTTGCTGGTGTCCCTTTCCACTGGCAGTTCCTATTCCTCAGAGGCGTTACTGCCGAGCAGTCCTGAGCTGAATGAAGAGGACCCCAGTGCCTGGCCAGAGATGCACTGATGTGGCACAAAGGGTGGCACAGATACTGTGTGTTGGACGCATTGCTGCCAAGTTAGACGTCTGTTTGGCAAAACTTAGGTACTGGGGACGTTTAATATTTTTGGGATTAAATCTGAGCTGATGCACTGATGGGGTTTGGCAAAATGGTGATTGCTCTGGGTGACAAATAGAAGGGACCAATTCTCACACTGAAAATGCAGTTGGCTCATATAAAAGCTGTGCTTTATCCCTGATTACGTGTTCCTGGCAGTAAAAACCATCCCTTTTTAGATGCTGAAGTCTTCTGATACTCCCTTTTTGAAGAAGTGTGAGGTAACTGAAATAGGTGTCTGAGCACATTCAGAATGAAAACAGAACAAACGCAAGAGTGTTTGTTATGGTGGTTGGCATTGCTGTTTTCCTGAGGTGTTGTTTTCCTGGCATAAATTTTATGCCTTTATGTTTGCTCTCTGCACAGTAGAGATATGTACAGAAACTTGGCATTGGAAAGGTCATGAAATAGAAAAAAAAGGTAATGGCATGGGAAATCAAGACGTCTAGAAATGAACGGATAAACAGATCTGCTTTTCATTTACACAGAATTTACACAGAATTAATAAAGTTGGAAGAGACCATGGAGATCATCAAGTCCAACCTAGGTTAACAACCTACCCAACATCAGTCATGGTAAGACCCAAGGCCCTGAAAGGACCTACTCTAACAGGACCTTCTCCATTCCAGTACCCCTGGATGTATTGAGAGAGCTCAAAGTGGAGGATGCCTTCCAGTAGCTCTAATAGATGGAGTAACCACTGAAGAAGATTAGTGTGTTGAATAGCTAAGGTTGCTCTGTAGAGGACCAGACCTAAACATGTTTTGTCTCAAGCATTCTTACTGTTATGAAAGGAAGGATGTGACTGGGGAAGAGAGCCTCATGGAGGTGGGACAGTGATTCTGAGCCAGCTTCTTGCTCTGCCTTGAAACCCTCCTACACTTCCTGGAGAAGGGCTGGCTGTGCACATGTGAACAAAAAAGTGAAAAGTCTTATTTACATGAGAGGTGTGCACCAAGCTAACTACAGGATCAGGCCCCCTTGCTCTCTCTTTTCCTCCTTTTCCTTTTCCTTTTCCTTTTCCTTTTCCTTTTCCTTTTCCTTTTCCTTTTCCTTTTCCTTTTCCTTTTTTTCCTTTCCTTTCCTTTCCTTCTTTCTCTTTTGCTTCCTTGTCTCTCAAAGAAAGCTGCGGACCATCCATGCAGCAGGACCAACGCAGGATCTAAGAACTGGTGATATTGTTTGTCTTCTTCCCTTGCTTTGCCTGAGCAAAGCACAGCTGTCATATTCTTCTTCATACTCTGAATTGAACACTGTTGTGGGACTGGGGAGATTGTGAAGGTGTGTTGTGGCTTGTGTGCCAGCATCTTCGAGGAGTTTGTGGTGGGAGTTGAGAACTTATTGAAGTGTGCTGTAGAATGAGACATAAGAGTTCCTGACACTCTTTGTATCTGGTGTCTTTGTTCAGCCTGGTGAGGCTTTATAACAAACATCATGATCCTCACTGGTGGGTCATGACACACTCCTGGCATGTTAGTGGGCTGTCTGCCTTCAGTACTGGGAAGTCCTTGGAATCTGTGGGGCCCAAAAAGGAGAACCCCTGAAAGGATAGTATCTGTCCAAGCCTCTGTCCTACGGCCAGCTGTGTTCTCCTCCACTCACCCTCTCACATATGTTTGAGACAACATAGCTAAAAACACAATAGAGTGTATGTTTGAAATCCAGGTAACAGAAAGGCAGATTGTGCTGGGAAAAAGTCCAATATAATTTAAATAAAATCACACTGTTGTAAGGTTCCATCACTCAAAGTTACATGATAAAAATAAAATGTACAGAGTATTTAGTTTTAATTTAGTAGAAGTAATTTTGATTTGAAGTAGACTGCATTCTGTCGACTGAAAAAATAATTTATAGACTTTAATTGTAAAAAAGAGAGAAGCCTTTTGCTTCAAAGAGCCCATCAGCAAGCTGTCTTTCCTGTTTTATCAGTAAGCAAAGCTGAGAGCAAATAACAGATGGGTATGTCCCTTAGCGCCAGCAATGAATGTGCATGAAATATGGCACAATTTACCTCCAGTGTGTTATGTTTTTTAACAGTAGTAGTAGGTGTGGGGCAGGATGAATAAATAGCTCAGATCAAAGATCCTTTTTTTCCTACGGAGAAGATGGCAGCGGCTGGCGTTTGGGAAATGACCAAATTATTTTGGTGTGATTGTTGAAGCAAAGACAAACAGCTTCAGCAAATAAGTAGAACAAATTTTAGGGGGCAATAGGAGTATGAGAAAGATTTTTATGTCTGGATAAAAACCTCTATGAAACCAAAATCACTGGCTTTTTAGTTCTCTTGGAATGGAAGAACAAAGAATGTTGTATTGAGCTCATGCATCCTTATAAATGCAAACAGGATGATATCTTTCTAAAAGTGAGGTTGTGGGGTGTTCGGAAGCATAATGCTGTAAGGAAGCCATCATGGAAGTAAGAAAATAAAAACAAAAGCAAGAATCAGTATCAAAAGACCTAAATATAAGTTGCATATATTATCCTGGAATGAAAATTTTGCTCTAGAAAATAAACATGAGAAATAACCAAATAAAGAAACAACAACAGAAAAAACAGTAAAAAAAAAAAAAAGACAACAGCATAAAAAAGGCAAAAATATTTGGAGAATCTGATGAGAAGATATATAAAAAGAGATTCTCTCATGTTTGTTACACTTGCATTGTTGAATGTATATAAAAATGGCTGTAAAATTCCTGTACATATGTAGAACTGGGTTCTTTGGGATATTTATCATCCTGTCAGGGGGAAATCCTTTCAAATTTATTTTAGTAGCTATTTGGTTTACTTTAAATATTTTGTTCATCAAAAGGAATATTAACTTCTCCTTCATTTGTGCCAGTGAATAACTTGGATTAAAAATCAGTTCACCTGAACAAGAAATAAAATCAGTTTTTTGGCTACTAGTACTGCATAACTGAATATTACACCACTATCTATAAGAGTTATTTGTATCCATTACATACAAAGGACCAACTGAGGAAAAACTGATGATAAACCACTGTGTAGGCATTAAGAGGTTCAGATAGTAAAAACAGAAAAGCATGAGTGGTTTATGATATCTTCAGATTCCCAGGACACTTATATACCTTTATCATGTTTTTCTAGTTTCAACACTTTCATTATCCTATACCACTGTGAGGAGCAACATAATTTTTCTGCATTTATGGCTTGTAGTGACCAGTTATACACAGGGTTCTGAGGATGAGTGTCCCCATCAGTGTAGTATTTTGCCTATTTTCCTATAAAAATGTCTTCTCCTTGTGTGCTAAATCTCAATGTTGTGAGGAACTGGGGAACCGGAAGATATTTCTTCCTGAACTGCAATCCTCCTGAAGTTCCATTAAACTTCAGGAAGAAGTACTGGTTTTATTTATTTACATTTAAAAGATAAGTCAGATTTCACACCAATAAAGGGATTTCATATTGTTTTCATTTATAATTGTAGTGATAATGTTTAAGAATTTTAATAGGAACCTCAATAGTAAGAAAAGCTGAGTTTTTTTGCCGAGTGGGGCTGTTTCTTTTAATGCAAAGATACAGAACATGGATCGTCCTTTGCTCTCTGTGGATGACAGGTTCCTGACTGCTTTTAAAGGGTCCTAGCTTGATATTTGCTCAAAGAAAACGTTTTCCATCAAGTCTTACTGCCGAGTTGGAGACCTCCCTGAAAAGGAGCAGACACGATGAGATTGCTGTAGCCTCCTTTTTCACCCCTTTCACGGTGGTTTCATTCAAATTGCAGGCGTGTTAGAGACTTGGGATGCTGCTCATCACGTCGCTCGCCACAGCTGCTTTTTCCTGCCTCTCCGATTTCGTTCTCCCAGCGATGGCCACTAGATGGTAGCATCAGCCCAGCTGCGGATTCCAAATCCTCCGGGCATCCCTGGGTGCGACTGCAAAATGTAGCTGCGATGGAGATCTGCCTTTTTTTTTTTTTTTTTTTTTTTCTTTCTCGTGGAAGGAATCTGTGTTTTTGCTGTTTTGGCGTGCAGCTTCTGGGGAGGGGTCTCGGCATGAAAGATGGTACTTATATGATGGTAACTTATTGTATGGGTTGGGCAAGCCCTGGTATCAGCCCAGGCTGAGGGATGATCAGATCAAGAGCAGCCCTTTCTGAGAAGGACTTCGGGATGCTGATGAGTGAGAGGTTGGGCATGGCCTGGCAATCTTCACTCGCAGTCCAAAAAACCAAGTGTGTCCGGGGCTGCATCAAAGCAGTGTGGGCAGCAGGTTGTGGGAGGAGATTCTGCTCCTTTACTCCTCTCTGTTGTGCTGCATCCAGTTGTGGGGCCTCCAACACAGGAAGGAGATGGAGCTGCTGGATTGAGGCTAGGGGATGCCACAAAGGTGGTCAGAGGGATGGAGCAGATGGAACAACTCTCCTATGAGGAAAGGCCGAGATAGTTGGGTTTGATCTGCCCAGGACACCTTATTACTGCCTTTTGAAAGGGGAGCTTATAAGAAAGAAGAGGATAAACTTTTTAGCAGGGCCTGTTGCACTAGGACAAGGGGAGATGGTTTTAAACTAAAAGTGGGTTGATTTATATAAGGAAGATGGTTTTTATGATGAGGGCCCAGAGATGATGGGAAGATGCCCCATCCCTGGAAACATTCAAGGTCAGGTTGGATGGAGCTCTGATCAACCTGATCTAATTGAAGATGCTGTCAGTCATTGTAGGAGGGATTGGACTAGGTGACCTTTAAGGGTCCCTTCCAACCTGAACCATTCTGTGATTTTCTGATTAGAGGGTAAAGATGGTGCTCAGGACTTGAGATATACATATGGCAGCTTCATGCAGATCAGGCTGAAGACTGTTGAGAAAAATGAAGGATTTAAGAACCTTCTCTTGAACAGTTTTATTTTTTTTAACCTTTGGCTTATAGATTTATTACCTTGTATCTTTTGCATACCCTAATTGTTCATTGCAATATTTAAGATAAACAGCAGCTGAGAGGAGAGCAATTAATATCTCAGAATGAGCTACATTTTAGTAGTTGTAGTTTGAAACACATCGTCCTTACTGTGTTCAAATTTACTGTTTGCTCATATGCATCACTTGAGTCAGAAAATCTGGCCCTTGTTCTGCATGTGCTATGTACTTTTATCACCCTGACTATTCAAAATCAGTATTCTTTCAGAAAGTACAATTTTAAAATGAAGCCAAGGAGTGCAAGTTTCTGCTTTTCTTCTTGGGATTCAGAGAATACATAAAACAATTGAAAAATGGACTTCAGTTTCCCAGGCTAAATGTAACCTGTTATATGTTAAAAGATAATTTTTTTTTTAAATTCTTTTCCATTTTTGCTGTCCTCCTGACCTTCTTAGGTCATTTAGAGTGGCAGGTATATAAAAATATTTTGATGATGAGGGTTTTGAAGATGTCTGGTAAGTTGAGCAGAAGCTGTTAAATGTTCAGAAGGGATGGCAGGGCTTGTTTTTTCTTTTTTATCCATGAATAAATAGGCAATAATTTACTGAAGATTAGTGAGAAATAAGGAAGGATTCTTGCATGTGCAACCTGTATAGTGCACAGGACATAGTGAAAGAGACAGGGATCAATGTGCATTATTCCAATCACGTCTTTCTGAAGTGTTTTCAGTGATGGGACTTTCTTGTTTTCAGTCATACTCTTCCTAAGCTAGCTAGAAAATTACATAAAGACTAACAGTTGAGAGAGAGTATGTTAAAAACTCAGATATTTTACTCAGAAGGCAGGTAGTGACTAAATTAAAGCTTTATCTCAGCCATACTAATGAGATGCAATTGCATTGCAGTCTTTAATTACATGATAGTTTGGATCAGATCTTCAATGCATATAAATTGCCGTAGCTCCATTAAAACCAATGCCAACATTGGCTTCTGTATATGCTAACAGAAAATGTGACTCCCTTTCTTTAACAGAGTAATTTTCCAGAGAAGTACATTCATTTGCTTGAACTAAAAGAAAATATTTTAATCTGGTCTACTTACCCACAGGTGTAGGGGGTAACACAAACTTATTGAGAGCAGTGCACCAGGAAGGGTTATTATATTACATCATTATAGACTGATCATATACTTAAAAACCTGTATCATCATCCATATGCACTAGGGGCAGAGGTCTGGAACCCATTTTTGGCCAGTGGCTGCCTAAATGTGCAGTTTCTCCATTCCCTTAATGTATAACTTCATAGGGCTGCTCTGGAGCCCTGTTCAAGTATTATTGCAGCATTTCTTTCATGCACCTCTAACATGCCAGGGTGCAAATATATTGCCACTAATACCTCAATATCTTTGTTTCGCATGAGCAGTTAAGGGTAAAAAAAGGTTAAATCTAATATTTCCAGCCCTCCCCATACAATTATCTTGATTATAAATACTTAATAGTTTTGGATTCCCTGTGTTAATTTGCTGCATGTTCTCTGTGAGCACTAAGGGCTGCTATTAAATGCTGACCAGTTCTAAATACCCCAGCAGGCGGTAGCCTGGCGTGAAGGTGTTGACTTGGCTGCATCTCTCTGACAGTGAGCCTGCAGTGCTGAGTTTAAGTAGCAGACCTGCAGAGAGGACCCAGGTACATCCTGCACTTGCTGCCATATGCAGGTTCCTCCTGCCTTGATTTTTCATGAAAACTTTTGTGTTTTTAAACTTCCTGGAGCTTAATTAATAAACATGACAATGAAGTGAGGGTTGGCACAAAGCCCTTTCCCATCCAGCACATGGGCATAGTAGGGTAATTGTAGTTATTTACATTTGGCATCCAGCTGACTGAACTAACAGCACAGTATTTTTTTTTTAACTCATGGAGTAGAGAGGCTATTAAATTAAACAGGTTAATGTAGCTGCAGCATTTCACCCCCTGCTATCCCTGCAGCCATAGTAAATCTGCCACCTGTTTATTTCCATAAAAATTCAATTACAGCACCGCCAGTTTATTCTCTTTATGTGAGCTGTTAACTTCAGGCAGTTTCAGACTCAAAGTGCATGGCCTATTCCTTTCCAAAGCTGCTCTTTCTGATGCTTGTTCTTAGCTTGTAGCTTTTTATTTTGTTAGGTATCCCAGCCCCACACCATCTGAAAATGAGAGAAGAGATTTCTGCCACAGTGCCTTGCCCCAGAGGTGCAATGCATTCACCCTCCCCACACACACACACATGCACACACATGTCATCCCAAGCAGTGAGTGTGCACTGTAGGTCACAGAGAAGAACTGGCTGTAGGACCCCAGCAGCACTCAAAGGAGGTTAGTAAAATAGGCTAATGACTGCTATGGTAAACCAGACTCTTTTAAAATCGCCCATAAATTCTCTCCCTTCCTTCCTCTTTCCTGGCTTTCTCCTCTGAGAAATACAAACACACGTATCTGTGACAAGGAGGCTCTGACTGATGTCCCCCTTTGTATCTGGGCCATTATGGGTAAAACACAATCTTTACCAGATCATGCTTGAGACTCTTGTAGTTGAACTAGATGCAATAAGTGACCTGGACTTGCTCTGTGCTGGCTGCAGGTTCTCATCTGGGTGTGACAAGAACTGGAGGTGGATGTCAGGATGAGGAGGGAAAGGGGAGGGCATAAACGGAGGTCACCTGGCAGACTTTTTCATGTGTCACTTTGTCTCCTCAAGATCTCAAAGGGAATGATAACACTCTTTAATTTTATACAAAGTTTAGAGAGTATTAAATGAAATATGAGCACCACTGGTTTTTATTTTCTTACCACAAATCACACTATTCCTGCAGCTCACTGTTTCAAAAATTATCACAACCTTTCTCTCCCTTATTCCTGGTGGGACAAATAACATGGAAATGTTATTTTTACAATAGTCTAATTTCTGGTCAAATGCCTGACTTTTTCCATTTCCTCACTGCTCCCTCCTTTCCCCCCTCCTCCTCCTCCTGACTTTGTGGTTAAGAGCTTTTGCTTCTGCCAAAGGCAACAGTTTTGATGGGGAGCCTGAAGGTCAAAACTCAGAGAAAGAAACAGTGTTTGTCTCAGAAATGAAGTACATGCCCTGTCATCCTTGGTTCTGGTATGGCTGCTAGTGCCGGCATTATGGAAATTAAAGGACTGTTTTCTGTATGCTCTTGCTGGGAGACCATTTAAGGCATTAAGAAGATGAGAAGATAAGGGTGCAGAGAAGGGAAAACCATTGGGTTTTCTCAAGGCCAGGGGATGGCATAGCTTAATTTCAAAATTGCATTAGCTTAAGTGCCTCTGTTAGGACTTGTACAGAGATTCAGAGGCTGATTTCATCCTTCTTCGTATTTTGCTGTGCCCTGGGACATAGTAAGTGGCCACCAAGCCTGTGATTTCTCTGTTATGTCCCCTGGGGCAGCATTTGGCAGAGGTACAGACTATTCTGCATTGAGCAAGGCAAGGAAGGCTTGGGCTTGTGGAGCTCTTGAAATGACTAGATTTATTAACCATGCTGCTGTGTCAAAAAAGGCAAGTGTTTTCCTCAAAAATATACCATGCTACCAAAAGAACACTGTCTTATAAAAATATTGACTTCTATTGTTATCTGTTGCATTACTGGTTTTGATTTTTATAAATATAGACCCACTCTCTTTGAAAACATTTTCAGATTGGCTTCTTCAGCCTGAGGTCAGTCAGGACAACGTGTACCAAGGATACCTTCTCACTCTGTGGTGAACTGAAGGCTTTTGTCATGGAGGAGCCTCTCTATTGCACCTCTGTGAAAGGGAGCATGCACTAACTTCATCCTATTTTCCATGAAAATGCGAGTTATAATTCAACAGTGCTACATTTGTAATGGAAAACTGGAGCACAAGTAAATTCTGCTAATAACAAATTACATGATTTCTAGCTCTTGTGTCCAAGAGCCTTTGACACAGAGACTGTGTCATACTTTAATATGCTTTTCCTGAGTTTTGCATAATTATTTATTTTGTATGACCAATGCATTGCTCAGGTTGTGTTACACTAATAGTCTTTGGAAATCTCCCTCATTTTTTTATTTTACTGTTTTCTTCTCCAGAGTAAAGACTTAAGAGAAGTATGCTGTAGTACTTTGTGAAACTATTTACATTTGGGATGACAATGGCGTTCAAAAGACAATTAAGAGATGATGAATGGGTTTCATATCTCTATTATGGTATTTTATCAGAACCAGACACAGGTGTATTGTCCTTGGATACCAAATTATTCAACTTCAGCATAGTTAAACAGTAGGACTTTTTTTTCTTTATGGCTGATTAGCGTCTTTCAAATAAAATGCTAATTAATTTTTTCAATTTTTGCTATCATCTTAAGCAAAATTCAACAACCAATTTATGCCTCTGCTTACATTTAAGGATGGAAGTTGACTTGAGTGGAGTTTCTTTGCATGGCAGAGTTCAAGTTTGCCTGCTGGTTCAAGGATTTGCACAGCCACATTGAAGTCAGAGTAAATGTTTGTGCAGGAAAGAGTTCTTGGCAGGAGTGAGAGCACCAGAATCTAGTCTTCCTGCAAAACGTAGGATAGCAAAATGCTGCTGTTTTTGTTGTTGAACAGTGTGGGCTTATTTAAAAATGAGAATTGTGATGATGTGTCTGCTCTCACTGCAGGTGATCTAATGTAGCATGGACTGTTATGAAATTCCCAGAGTCATAAGGCCATGTTATTTTTATTAATTGACCTCAAGCTATATGATAAAGATTGTTGAGGAAGTGATTAAAAACCCCCAAAGAACATTGGAGAGTTTCCAAATCTTTCCCATTTGAGGGATTTTAGGGTTTAACTGGCAGCTTTAAGGTCACTTCTTCATAAGAATGAATAAGTAATTAGTTATTTTACCATTATATACCAATGGTTGTTGCAGTGGAGGAGACATTTTCCACATGATTCCTCAGCAAAAAAAGGTATAGCTTTCTTTATATATGTTTCTTGTATTTTTTGTAAGGAACAAATGACCAAATAGCCCTGTAAAGCTTTAAAAACTAAAGATTGTTTGCAGGCAATGCACAAGTACTATTCATCCCTACTGAAATGCGGCCTTTTGCAGGATAAATATGACAACTCTTGGATACAAAAGTAAATGACAACCTAATGAACATAGATTTGGGGCTGTAGTAAGTGTGTATGCAATTGCCAAAACTAATATGTGGCCAAAGAAGCCAGAGTCTCATTTTTTCCTAAGAAAACACTTTTTCATTATGAAAACTGCTACAACTTTGGGTTCATTTTCCTTTTTGTTCATTGCATTGTAAATACTGTGTTTTGATTTGGTTGATTCCTTTTTGCCATAGAACACCATAATTCTGGACTCTTTTTTATGTCCTTTTATATACATTATATTTCTCTGCCATAATCCTTCATGTGACCTAATCCTCTAAAGAAAGTTAGAATGAATTTAGTAGAAGTCCAAACTTACGTATGGTTTTTATCTTAATTTGAACAGGAACTGTGTCCTGAATCCAGGCATGCTGGAAGGTGGGATAGATGTGCTTTATAAGCAGTTGGTCATAAGGACTGAAACAATGAGACAAATTCTGAGGAAGCATAAATATTTAATTTTGTGTGGTCAGCCTGCCAGAGGGGATAGCAAAGTGTGTAGGATGCTCATCTCTGAAGTTATCACAGGATATCTGAAAGACTAGAAGGAACTAATGCGACAGCAACAGATCCAGCAAGCTTTATACCAATAGGAATTTAAATTTGTATTCCTGTGGAGGGCCAGAGGAAGGCAATAGCACGAGGATAATGATTATCAAGAAATCTTTTTGGCCTAGCTTGTGTATTATCTTAGTTACCTAGATTATCCGTTAGACAATACTTTGTGCAATACAAGTGTGATGCATGCAATTTAATCAGAATATTTTTATTCTAGTCTCATAAAAACTATAAGTAAAATTAGTTTTATGATGGAAAGTTTTCACTTGTATGGGTCTTAAAGAGAGGTTGCAAGAGATTCTTGTAAATGTAGTTCTGATGTCCAAACTGAAGGCATATTTATGCCATGGGAGAAGTGCATAAGTGTTGTTTAAGACATACTGATGACCAACATCAGCACAAGTGTCTTTTCAGTTAACAAAAGTGTTATTTGCACTGAGCATAAACCTGCTTGGCAATTTTGACTTTGAATAATTTTTTTTATTTTTTTTTTTATTTTTTTGCCTCCAGGGAAAGCCACCTGCAAAACAGAGTTAAACTTGATTCTGGGATGTCTGGATAGGGTGCACATTAGCACTGGGGAATACTATGAGGCCCCTCTCATCTAAGCTGTAACCCTTTATTGCCAACATGGCCTCAGAGCAAAGCTTACTTCTTGGCGACTGTAAAGTAGAAAACATTTCATGGGAGCTGTGATGGAAGGAAACAGCCTGTCTCACTTCAAAGAGCAGGGCTTCCAGACTACTCATTCTGTGAGGCACTGCTGTTCCACAAAAAACTGGGATGTGCTGGAATAAAGCTTTCTGGAGGAATTCACACCAAAAAGACATGTTTTGATGGAGAAAATAATAAATAAATAATAAATAATAACCCCCCATTTACTCTAATTTCAGAATTTTTAGATTATTTTGTTTCATGTCAGGAAAACAAAACAACCCTCCCCCCATTTAATTTTCCCTTCATACCATGAGACTGTTGCATTTACTGTGGTAGAAGCATTCCTCTAAGCTCATTGAAATACAGCGACTTGATCTTTCTCTTTTTAATATTTCAGAAGGGTAGCCAGGTGGCTATATAATGTTTTACTCTTCATTTTATTTTTTTTTAACAATCATTGAACAAAATGCATAGAAGATATTTATAAATGTGGTTTTGATACTAATAGCTTATTGAGAATCCTTATCAATTGTACTGGTTTGGGGGGGGGGGGGCTGGGATCGCTGAGGGTGGTCCTTGATTTTTTGGGGGGAAAGAGGGTAAGGAAACCCCAATTATCTGTTTACAAAATTCAGTTTTCCNGGGAACCTGAGCATGGCTGCTGCTCTTGGACAATGACGGGGGGCCAACGCTGGCACCGTACTCGCGATAGGGGCGGCAGTGGCGCCGGGGCGTTCCCCGAGGTGCTGCAGCCGTGAAAACAAAGATGACGACCGGAGACCTGAACATGTGGTTCTTCAGCGGGAAAACACTGGAGCCAAGGCGGGGCTCAGCCCCTCTGACCAATGGAGAGACGGTTTGGCCTGGAAGAAGGCAACGAGAGCCACGCGAGAACGAGAAGGTTTAAAAGCGGAGGCAACTGCCCTCCCCTCGCTCTTCTTCGGCTGCTCCGAGGGGAAAACACAGAGCTCCGGTCCTCAGCGCCCGCAGGCCCCACGGCGTGATTTCACCCATTTCTCTCGGCAAGGAAGTAACCCTTTGGGGACGTGGTGGGAGGGAGTCGTTTTCACTTGTGTTTTTCAGAGGACCTGGAAGGGCCAGGGAGTGGCACCAACAGACCAGGAGGGAGAGAGAGAGATGGCTTTTCCTACCCTTCCCTCCTGTTTTCTTCAGCTAGCCATCTAGCTGAGGGAACAGTTCCCTTTCTTTTTTTTTTTTTTTTTTTTTTCTTTTTTGTTTTTTTTCCNCCTTTTGAGTTTTTTTCCCTGCGTGTCAAGGGTTTCTCTGTGTAATTTTGGGGTCCCTTTGGGTTGTCCCTTCTTCCTAATTCAAACCCCTTGTAATAAACTGTTCACCTGCTGCCAACACTGTTCAGTTTTCTGTCACCTTTATTGAACCTGCCCCTGCACGATAAAAGGTGGTTTAAACCACCACATCAATGTGTTTTGGAAATCTTTTCAGGAAATTTACTTTATTTGGAGTTATACATATATTATTGAAAACATACTTGTAACACACTTGAATATGAAGTATTTGTGTAATTGTCAAAACCCCCCAATTTCCCAGCAGAAAGAAACAGGAGCTCAAATTGCAGAATCACAGAATATGCTGAGTTGGAAGGAATGCATAAGGATCGACAAGCCTGACTCTTTGCCCTCCACAGGACCATCTCCAAGAATCACACACCTACAGCCTAAGAACATTGTCCAAACACTTCTGGAACTGTCAGGCTTGGTGCTGTGACCACTGCCCTGGGGAGCCTGTTCTAGTGCCCAATGACACTCCAGGTGAATAACCTTATTCTAATATTCAAACCCTGATACAACTTCAGGTCATTCCCTCAAGTCCTGCAACTGGTCTCCACAGAGAAGAGATCAGTGTCTACCCCTCCTCTTCCCCTCACAAGGAAGTCGTAACTGCAATGAGGTCTCCTCTCAGTCTTCTCCAGGATGAACAGACCAAGTGCCCTCAGCCACTCCCCATATGCCTTCCCCTCAAGGCCCTTCACCATCTTCATTGCTCTCCTTTGGGCACCCTCTAATAGCTTAATGTCTTTCTTATGTGGTGACCAAAATCGCCACAATATTCAAGGTGAGGCTGCCCCAGTGCAGAGCAGAGTGGAACAATCCCTTCCCTCGACCAGCTGGTGATGCTTTGCCTGATGCCCTACAGGACAGAGTTGGCCCTCCTGGCTGCCAGGGCACTGCTGACTCATATTCAACTTGCCATCGACCAGGATCCCCACGTCTCTTTCCAAAGCACTGCTTTCCATCATCTCATTCCCCAGTCTGTACGTATATCCAGGGTTGCCCCACCTCAGGTGCAGAGTCCGATGCTTCCCCTTGCTGAACTTCATATGGTTGGTGATTGCCCAGCCCTCTAGTTTGTCAAGGTCTCTTGTGCTGATGTGAAGCTTTTGCTGTCCAAGCTGTACCTACTTTTTGGTTGCAAAGACCTCTAGTTTCAATGTTTCTCCAGTGAATTTTTATACATGAGTGCATTTACTTAGGAACGATGAAGTTCTGCTAAAACCATTATTTTTTTCCTTAAGCATAGCAGGTATTATTCTTTTTTCTTTGTAATTGCTTTAGAAGCCTCTGCCCATTTTTACTATAATTATTGTTCTTTTACACCCTGTAGATGAAAACCACTTTTAGATATGTATATTTTTTCCACATAATAATTAGAAAATAGCCTTGAAAATGAAAGGGTAAAGTGCCTTTGAAAAAAGTAGCCTTCAAACTATTTTCAAAGTAAGCTGTGTACACTTTGTGCTAGGTATTATCCTTATATTTTGTTATACATCAGCCTGTCATTTTTCCTTTAAATGCTTATAATGATAACTTAAACCAAACATTTTTTTTATTCTCTCAAATGGCTTAAATAAATTTATAGAAATTCTATTCTATGTAAGTATTTTAAAGTTGCCTGAAAGTAAGAGTTAGAAAGTTATCTATACTTTACAGATCAGATGATTATTAAAAAAAAAAAGAAAAAAAATTGCTTGTTTTGGTCTTGGAAGGTGTGAGAAAGTCTGAGTTTCAATTTAGACCTATTAAATTTGAATTATAATTTCTTGAGTTACTGTAAGTGTTCTGCTCTCCCAACAAGTGTTTTTTTGATGGGAAATTTTAGTTTATTGTCTCAGATGTAGTTGGGCTGCTGTGGAGCATAGAGCAGAAGTGGGTAACTCTATAAAAATGGATTTAAGCAAATTGTTAGTTAGTCTAGAAAATGTCAGATTAGTTCATTCCACTGAGATTTTTGTCTTTGTAACTTCTCATCAGGCGTTTGTGTGAAACTTACTTGGTGGTTACTAATGGAAGAATATTTTGAAGATATGTAGAACTTTTTAAGAATGTAAACTGCAGGGAAACCTTACAAAGTCCTATTAGAAGTATTAGAATACATAAGAATTCTAAATGTGCTGCAGCTTGCACTTACAGTGTGACAAATGGTAGTCTAACTGATAAAAATCAGATAAATTGTGTTTTCAAAGTTCTCAGTCTTCATTGAGACTGAGAATATCAATCACAGTTTGCTTGTTGAAGTCCTGATCTTAAGCATCAGATTAAGACACCTAATTTGTTGCATGAGCTAGTTTCACTGTTTATCATTGCTTTTAATAAAAACTATCTGGTGTACTCTATATGACCAGATTTAGTTATCCTTTGTAACACAGAATCATGTCATCAGTTCCGATCATCTGTCTCCTGCTACATTTTATGGACTACATAGAGAAGAAACAGCAGTAGAGTGTGTGGCGTGTGAGCTCATTTTTAAAAGTAGTTTCCAACTCTTTTATTGATGTAATTAAATCAAGTGAAGAGTTGTGGAAAGGCTATTCTAGATAAGGGCTGCAGAAGCCCATGAATGCAGATATTCAGTGAGGGCTGAGGGTGGGGTAAGCAAGGGATCAAGTACAAAAGCAGATATCATTGCAAACAAGTCTATTCAGGCTTCACAAGCTGCTAGCAAACAAATCTCAACAAGTGAGAGGGCAGTGGAACTGTGTGTGAGAGATGCAGTCCTTTGGCCCATGTGTTTGAGGCCTGAGCAGCTCCCTGGAATAGACAAAACCCTAGAGGAGGGTATTTGACCACTCTGGGAAAGAGGAAATTAAAGCATATGAGCTTTTTCGCAGAAATGAAGTAATACCAGAGGTCTGTATAGGTGATGCTATGACATTGTGAGTGCATGTAGTCTAAATGAAAAATGGGTCCTTTCATCTTAGGCAGAGCAGATGTTTTACTGCTTTTCTTATGGTGTGTATAAAGTCCAGCCTTATGTATTGACTTCTGCTGTTCTGTGAGCTGCAGGAATAATACGCCAACAAGCAGCTTCCTGGGATGGCAAAGTCTGCATACAAAATAATTACTTTCTAGCTGTTGATAGGTGTTCATTACTCTATCTTTTTAACATTTTGAGGTTACTGTTACTCATATTAATTTAATTCAAAACTATATATAAAAAGAAGCTTAAATATTCTAAAAAGATCTTGTTTCAAAACTGGATAAGTTTTAAATTTGAAGCTGATTGAGATGCTTTTACAGATAACAAAAAAACCATTAGCGATATGTTTTTGATACAAATTGTCATTTTATACTCTTTTTTTTTTTTACTTGTGATTATTTATCCCTTTTTTTTTTGTAGTCAAAAGATATATTTTCTACTTCTTAGTGTACATTATCCTATCATCCTTTATTCTTTGAATTTGTTTGAACAAGAGCAAGGAAAAAATGTGAGGAAGAGAAACAATTACAAAAGAAAAAAGTGGGTTTGTTACAAGCCTACAGGCAGTTAAAATATTATTTGTTCTACTCTGGAGCAATTAAAGGCTAAGACTGCAGGAAATATTTAATTGAGTATTGATTTAAAACAAAACCAGTGCTCGCTTAAGTTGTGTTCTGTTGATCTGTCCTCATCTTGGCTTAATATAGACTTTCAGAGAACATTGCTAATGAATCTGTATATAACATTTGCCCTTTTTTAACCTTTTGGAGGATGAAAATAGGAGTCTTTGGAGAATTGAAAATGGCAGTGTTTGGAAAATGCCAATGTAAGGTTATAGGTGTCACCTGTGGGAATTCTGGTCAATTATATACTGATAATGCAGTTTCACCTTTAAAACAGTAAACTTACATCTGTATTATCCTCAGACTTTGGTTAAATGTCGTTTGTAGTGTTAAAGTATTTAAATGTTGAGATATGTGAGGATGCTCTTGAGTGTATCAAGTGTCCAAAATCACAGAATATCCTGAGTTGTAACAGACACACAAAGTTCAACTCTTAGGATGTTGCTTGAGAACAGGGAGTGATGACATTACTAAGAAATGTGGTTGCATTTCTGTAAGTCCTGTTTCTCTCAGATCTTAAGGGCTTTTTCTTATGGATATAGTGGCCATTATTGTAGGGAAATAGAATGATACACCACAGACATATTCCTTAGCAACATCTTTGCTTTCTGAATCGAAAGAAATGTGTGATTATCTCTGACTATTTTTGTGTGTAATACCTGTTCTCAGACCTCTGGTTGATGAAACTGGGAGAGCTTCATACATGTGGGACACTTCAAAGCAGTTTTGCCAAATAACAGTGTGCTGAAAACTTCATCTCTCCTATTCAGTGTACAGAAAATTGATCATCTCAATGTGATTACAGGGACACATGCTGCTAGATCAGGGAGTAGGGGCTTTTATTTTCTTCTGTCTTACTAGACTCGGATTTTTCCCTGCCATGGGTACTGAGGAGCTAAGAAAAGGAAGCCTGAAATAGGAGTCCCAGTAGAGATGTTATAAGAGTTTCCCATGTATCCAGTCTGAGACCGAAGGACTTCCATTCCCTTAGCCACAAAGGCTGGCATCCTGATAAACCACCTCTTTTTTCCGGGGAGGGACATAGCAGGTTCTTTTCTCCAGACCTTTTTTTTTTTTTTTTTTTGGTGTCATGTGTTTGTCTCCTTTAGTTTTTCAGTGGTTTTTGTCAAATAATTCTCTGTGCACACTCTATGGCTTATCTTCTACTTTCGGCTAAAAAATCAAATACATAATTTTAGTCATAAACCTTAAAATACTGATGAAAAACACTAATTAACATTGATTATAGTATGCACATGAATCTTAAAAAATGTTTGAAGTAAAATATCATATTTGGAAAAATATTGCCCAGTGGCATTTGTAAATGTCAAACAGATTGATAGGCTTTCTGTCTGTCTCTCTCTCTTTTCAATGTCCAGCTTGATTTTAACAAGCTCACTGTATTTCTCTGAATTTCATCCTCGGTGAAAAGTGTCAGCACAGATGAGAATATAAACTATGCTCCTGTGGAATTCTCTACAAATTTGAACTTCCTACCATACACAGCAGTCTGGCCCAGAAGACATTGCCTACCCAAAACTACAGATCAGTAATTTTATTATTAAAGAAATGTATGGATTGCAATCTCATGATGGTGCCTATATAGAAATTCACTTCTTGTGTGCACATGACTGGTTGCTACACTAATCAAATGTCTAATGATATTTAATGACATTTACTATGTTTACCATTTGCTAGATGTGACACTCAAGCAGACTGGCTCAAAATTATGCAGAAACATTTGAGCTTACTGTTGCATCTTCTCCTAAACAGCATAAAAAAGGAGTGTATGTGTGTAAAATTGACCCGTATGAGTTTCTGTAATGAGCTGTCTGTCACAGGGCTGGGAGTAGAACAGTGTAATTCTGGTGCTCAGACCTCTGCTGTAGCCATTTTAATTTTTCTTGTTAATAGTAAGGTGAACAATACACGGACTCCTGTTATAATTTAGCAGACACTGCAGTAGGATGAGTGTTGTTAATCATGATGAATCAATATTAGGCTAGTCATATCTAAGCTGGCAAGCCAATAGGTTGAAAAACTACGAATTATCTTTCAGACAGAGGAGAAAGCATTTAGCGAGAGGAGAAATCCCAGACTTTTCCTCATATTCCATTCATTTTCTCAAGTACATTTAATGAGTTCTTTTGCCTTCAACAACCCCAGTAAGCTAAATTTGACCTGACCGAATTGACTTACAAACTTGAATATATGTTTCTGTCTTTAAGAGATAGATACTTCCCTGCCTGAAGCTCCTGTCAGGCTTGTTATACCTAAGTTGAGGGAGGCTGAATAATGACTTAACTTGCTGATAAGCATTAATACAGCTGTGTTATGATCCTGAATATTCTGTAATTCCCTAAGCCTTTTGCATATGCAACTAGAAAAGCTTTCTTTGCTAGAGTGTACATCTTAAGTTTCACGGAAAAGGACTAGTGTTTCGTTCTTACTCGTATATTTCCGTAATACTTGGAGCCTTTTGATTTTGGGTGCCCACTACATTTCTGTTACAAAAGCAAGAAATTCAGCATAAATTTTACTTGTCCAGGAAAAAAGCACCTGTTCTTCTGCCCACGTACTTTCAGACTAACTTGAAAACAGCTGTGCTGTCACATAATAAGTGACAGGGAAGGACAAGGCCATGGAGGAGAACATGTCTGATGTCTTCAGATCCTCCAGGACTATCTTGAAAGTTAATGTGGGAATACATAAGAACAGTGACCTGATGCTTTAGAAATGGCCACTCATAATTTTTACTGGAAAATACCTGAATGACAACAAGTTTGATAATCTGAATATCACTTTGCTTTAGATAGTCTGATGAGTGGACTGTTAGATGGATAGGAAAGTGGTTGGATGGTTGCATCCAGATGATAGTGATCAGTGGATCAGAGTCCCAATAGACATCCATGACAAGTTTTGTCCCTCAGGGGTCTATATTGGGACCAGTGCTATTTAATATCTTCACTAATGGTGTAGAAAAAGGGATTGAGTGCACCCTCAGCAAATTTTCAGGTGACAAGCCGAAAACTGGAGTTGAAACACCTGAAGGATGTGGTGCCATCCAGAGGGACCTAGACACACTTGAGAAGTGGGCCCATGGGAAGTTGTGGATACCACATCCCTGGAAGTGTTCAAGACCAGGTTGGATGAAGCTCTGAGCAACCTGTGGAAGGTGTCCCTGTCCACAGCAGGGGAGTTGGAACCTAGAAAATCTTCAAGGTCCCTTCTAACCCAAGCCATTCCATGATTCTGTGGTCTATACATTGATTTTTCTCCAATCACCCACTTGAAATATTGCAAATACATGTCTGTAGAAGGGCAAAACAGATTTCTGATTGCTTATTTGAGACAAAACTCTTTACACTGGTACCAGAATCACTTTATGAAAGAAAGGGCCAGCAATGTTTAGTGTTGATATCTGAGCAGAGGATGATGCAAATGAGCACCTCAGTGCTGTCTATGGGGAAATGAAAATCACAGGCACAGGTTGCCTCAGTGGTGTATGCATTGACAAGGGGTTGACTGTAAATACTATTGGTTGGGGCAAGAATTGGAGTCTTTTCTCTCTGGGTAAGTAGATTCCACTTTCTGCCACTAGACATATAGGACTTAAAAGTAATTTTATACTGTAAACATATAAGAAATTTTCGCTGGAGTGTTCATGAAATGCAGTGAAAGTAAACTATATATGTATATGCACTAATTGTATTGTAATACATCTCATGTGTAATAGAAATACGCATCTCATGTTTGCTTGATTCCAAAGTAGTTCTGTTATAACTTTATAGGTGTAATTTGGCTGGAAAGCAATTGTATAAGGAACAGATTGTTAAATGCCTTTTAAAAATGTTACTTATTTCTTCACAAGGTGCTTTGTGTGCGATTTCTCTAATTTTCTGAGAAAGAAGTATAAATTGGATTTGGTGTTTGTTTAAATCACTTAATTACATTTTGGTACACTAACTCAGTATAGTGATGAGGAAACATTACATCCTCACCTTAACCTGATGTTTCAGTTCTTTGCCTGGCACATGAATAAGTAGAGCTGGATTTGCTTTTTGGACGTGGGGTGGTTCTTTTTTGTTCACGTTTGTATTTTCTATAAGAATTATCTATCTGTCAGAAGATATGGAGCTATATTCCTTATGTGGGTTCCCTTTGTCTTTGCAAGATTTCTTGTGAACCCCAGAACTGACTTTTAATGCCCTCAATTTTTTTCATGTCAGAAAAATCTGCAGCCATCTGTCCCACCTTGGGCCGTGATCTGATAGATTTCACAGGCTATTGTAATCATTGCTTGCTCAGGCCTATGCTTGAAGGGGGGACTTTAAAGACAGGGTAGAGGATGGAAGAACCAATGTTGCTGGATGGTTTGGAAGTCTTGATTCACAATGCTCAACAAGTCTCCTTCAGCCATAGGGAATTTTTTTTTTTTTTTTTTTTTTTTAGTCTGGGGATATGCTATTTTCATCAAAAGGCAAAATGAATGTTATTTGTTGAAGTCACTATCGACCATCTTTCAGCTTTAGAGGATAATATAGCTCTAGGCACTGAAGACTAGATTGCTTCTGTTTGGGGAAAGATAGTATAAAGCCAGATTTTTCCTCTTAATTTTATATTGCTGTGTTGGGAAATACCAACTATGTTCATAAAGAAGCATATGCTAAGTAGTTTTTGAAGTAGTTTGGGATAACAGATGCTATTAGAAATATGGTATTTGAGAATATTAGTGCAGTTTTTTCCCTGCTGCTATCAGAAGCAGAGTAGATTAAGAAAATGCCTTAGTTCTTGTGAAATTTTCAAATTTATTTTGCTTTGTGCTTTAGTTTTTTTGTGATTACTAACTCTTTTTTTAGTAAAAGTCTAAAGGTATCAACATAGATGAAAATTCATTTAAGGGTGTAATCTCTGACTTCATATGAAGCCTTATAGGTCCAGTTCACCAAAATTGGGTGTCCCACCTCACAGATTCTTCATTAGGATTTATGTTTAGATGCCTTTGAAGGCCTGAACTTGACCTCTTGTATCTCTTCCACATTCATATTCTAAGGAACAGACACCACTATGCTGGTCTAATGAACACTAGGATAACAACAAACTAATTGATGCCCACAGTCCCCGTGGGTGCTGGGGTTCAGCAAAGGAGTTCTAGTCCTGGGTGCACATGTGGGCTGTGGCTGCTGATGGTCCATATGGGGGTGTAGGTGTCCTGCCTGTGGGATCCCTGTAGAGCTCTGATGCTGTGCAACCCTCCATTTGCAGCTACCAACTGAGCTAGCACTGACAGCTCTAAAGTTTAGAATATATTCAGCTTCTAGTGGAGCTCCTAAGTCTGCATTTCATTTTGGTCAAAGTGAGGGGAAGATCAAAGGAAAATGAAAATGAAGTAGAAAAGTCAGAGTGGCTTGGTGAAAAGGATGGATATCCATCTGTGAATAACTAATCAGTGTCAGAATTTAAGTGATGAACTATCAAGGTTATACCCTTTCCAGGGTTTTCATTCCGTGTTAGATGCTCTGTGCCATGGCTTGATATCTTTTGTCAAAATCACTCTGTCATTTTGGGGAGCAGTCAGTGTGGAACCAGCAATTACACTGAAAGCTGTCCTTAGATTAAAAACATGTGAAGTTTTCTGCATTCGTGATGGTAGTGAACTCAAAATTGCTTTCACTTTTCACCTCTCTTCCCTCCCCTTTTCTTACAATCTGTGCTCCGAAAATGAAGATAAATGTATTTGTTTCAATAAAGAAAATACTATCATTTGGGAAAAAAATCTTAAAGGTATTCTGTTATATCATCCTAGCAAGCTATTGCAGACCATTTGAAATGTCATAAAAATTTCAAGTTCTCATTTCACATCAAGGTGTTAAAATGAAGGTGACAAACACTTAAACAGTTGTCTTCTCTCCTATAACCTTCAACTCACTAGAAGGAAATGAAGTTTTGGAAAATGGTGCTCACTTGTGTTCTACAATGCTCAGAACTACATTACCCATATGATATCTATATGCTCATATCAAAGTCTTCTGGCATCCATAGCCATTTTTCTGTGCTATGGGACACATTCATCACAGGACAGGATGGGTTTAGGATGAGATTCTAACCATAACCATGATACAATAAGTTTAGACATAGACTGACAAATATACCCATCGAATAGTTTCCTTAGCTCTTGTGATGACATGGATGAATAAAGCAGTCTGTCAATCGCTGAATCTTCATATTTTTGCTTTTCTTTTTTTAGTAGAATATATGCCATAATTTGGAAAAGATTTAATGCAAAGAGTTGTACCTACTAGGTATGGACATTGGTATATTTTAGGGAAAAAGTGGTGCCAGAGCAGCCCTCAATCTTAGCTTAATATGCTTCACTGGAAATCAGATTCTTGCAGTCTACAGGCAAAAAAAAGTGTTTTGAAAGAGATTTTCGATATGTATGAATCACAAGTGGAATAATGGTAGATTCATGTTACACTTTATGGACTGTGTAAATGTTATTAGCCTTCAGAATAGATTGATGTAGGATTTTAAAAAAACTTGAGAGGTAAAGTGTGGCTTCACTGGTTTATAATCTGTGGCATATTTTGCATCGCTTAAACAGCAAAGTCTCCAAGGTGGTGTGTATTTAATTCTGGAGTTTCTAGTTTCTTCTGAACACGGGAAAACCTTTTGGGTACAGCACAAATATGTGATGAGTGGGCTCAATGCAATGGCTGCCTTGGTTAGAGCTAGGGGGCTTTAGATTGGAGGCTTTTGCCTTTCTTTTTTTTATGGTTTTGTTCTGCAGTCTGAGGCCAGGAAGCTTAGCAGGGGGAGAGAGATTTGTTCTCTGCTTTCCTCCTGCAAGCGTTTTGCTTTTTTGATTTGTGATGGGTAAACTTCATGCCAAGTGCCTAGAAAAGGAGTTAGGGATTCAAGTGCATTTTGTGATCTTAGAAAGGATAAAGCATAGCTGCAACATGTTTGTGGTCTCCCTGACAAGGTATTGCACATACCTTATCAGATGGTATTCTATGCATATGCTGGAGCTTCTTTTATCAGAATTGACTCTTTCATTTTCTTTTTTAAGTTCCTGGCATTGCAGACTATGATTTGAGCTTTTTTTCTGTGTGCTTTGCAATATCTGGAAGTGAGGCCATACAGAGCCAGCCTACTCACTGTCTCCTTTTTACCGAGCTTTGCATTAGGATATATATACACTTCATTCTCTCTAGAAAGAAATATTTCTGTTTCATGGATGTTACTGGGGTTGAAGCACACATCAATTCCTTAGCTCTCAAAATAGCCCTGAAGAGTTCCACTGCATATATAAAACTCATCCACAAAGGTTTAAAGGCTGTACCAAACCAAAATTGTACACATCAACTAAAAGGCAACTTTACTAAAGTCACAGGGGTGCTAATCCATTGGCAAGTTTATACCTTCCCAGTAGCTCTTGTTGTCATGAGTTTGGGGCAAACAAACCTGTGGACTGTATGGCAGGGCTGCAAGCTACCACTTGAAACCCTGCTATAGTAGATGCTGAAAAAATTTTAGCTTCCCTCAGTGTAACTTGTCTGTGTGCCTTCCATTCCATTTCAGATATTCCTTTAACTCTGAGTATTTATTGATATTTTAGGGAAAGTTTGCAATATTTTTTACTTTACTTGCTCTCTTGAGCAAGGGTATGTTAAAGCCTGATCTCTATTTTAAATTCCCAAAACATTTAAATGACCAAATCCAAGGAAGATAAACTGTATTGGTTGCTTACCTATGCTTGGCAGACTGTAAATTATCAAGCATGAATTCCCAGAGCAGCAGGATGAGATCTGAATCTCAGCCGTTTCAGTCTTAAGTTTCTAGACCCTATAAATAAATATAAACCATTTCTCTTGCCTCTAGAAGAAAAAAAGTAATGGAAATAAACCAATGTAGTTGATGCAATGATCTCTCATCTCTCATTTTTACCCACGTAAGTCACATGGACAAGAGATGGGTACAAGGCAAACCTGAGAGGATATGTCACTTGGAATATGTCAAAGGCTTTGGCTTGTTTAAGTTTGAGTATACTCTTGTGTTGTCATTAGTGGGGAAATCTTAAGACATCAAATTTGCAGATCGAAATCTTATTTCCAGAGTAGGAGAAACTGCATTTCAAATGGTTCATGATAGAGAGTTCAGCTCTTGATACTTAGTGAGGCACTGATGATGGCCATTTCTCTCTTCCAAACACACAAATTACATTGGCAGATATAACTGCGGGAAGCTAAGCAAAGCATCTTGTGTTTGAAGTGAAAGTTGTGCAAGTGGTGAAGGTCAAACTGCTGGTAGCTTTCTCTGTCTGAAGCACCCTCTGTAGCCTGAACAGACATTAACTACTATTCACAAACTACCTGTGGGTGTTTTTAAATATTTATTACTTTGTCCCTCTTTAAAGTCTGCGTCTGCCCACCGCAAAACAAGTCCTTTAAGAATAGAGGTGTCTTGCTACCTTCCAGCAGTTGGTATTTAGCAATGAAGACAGAAGCTTGTGTCTGCAATTAGAAGCTAAATTCCACATCCTCCCTGCTGTGTGGGCAGTTCTTATTCCTTCACTCTTGCCTCCTCAACTCGTTCATTGCAAGGCTGAGGCATGTGGCTATTCTGAAAAAGCCTGGGACTCTTAAGACAGACATTTCAATGTTAAAAGTAATAATTAAAATAGGTGTTCAACCGCTAATTCCCTTCAACTTGCATTTTTAACCACTGAATAAACCTTGACAAGCAGCTAAGGACTGAAGATAAATAGTTGTTATTGCCACCATTATTTTTGGGAAAGCAGAAATGGACAGTTAACTAGTGAATAGTATCAAGGCTTCTGGGGAGGAGCAGGTGTAATGACCCCCTTTTTGGTATCTATGGATATAGAAATCTAATTATAGAGCACTTTTACATTGCAGTTACATAAGAAGACAGATTTGCTTTTGACCCATTCTTTTCACTGGATCCAATTAACTCCTGATTTATTCTGGTAGATAGAACTTCAGTTCAAAGTTGGATAAAACACTTCTGTTATGAATTGTAATAACTTTTTTCTAAAATTTGTCTTAGAGTGGAGAGAGAAGTGAAACAGCTGAATTATTGATAAAACTGAGTGTTTGCACTCAGATTAAATAGAGAGACTAATCTCTGCTACTTAACATCTGCACCTATTGCTGCAGTATTTAAGTACAATCTCAGTTTCTGCATTACTTAAGCGTAAGGCTTAAAGTCCTCAGTGGCACAAGCTTCTCCAAAGATCAGAAAACAGCAGTTTCTTGGCCATTAGCCCCAGGACCACAACGAGTAGCATTAGTGGGGACGTGTTTTGCACCATTTGAAGCATGGAGAGAGGAGCTCCTCTGCTCTTTGTTCACCTGGCGTGTGCTGGGCTGCCTGAGGCACAGATACCTCCCTCTGCATGGCCTCTGATCCTCTGATCACAGCTGTGTTCAGACTCTTAATCCAGTACAAAAAGCTTGCCGGTAGCCACAGAGGGAGCTTGGGAGGCTTAGTCAGCCTCGGTTCTCCACAGCTTTGCTTTTGGAAGAACAGCAATGGCAATAGCGAACGTCTTCCCTTTTCCACAGGGAAAGTAAAGCAGATTTATAGCACTTGTTCTCCCAGTGTGTAAGGGAGTTTCCCCCCCTTCATATGTCACCTTGCATCTAATGTCACTTTTCCTAATGCCATTTGCTGCTCGGGCCAATGTTTGATGCCCCAAGCTGCTGCTTCTCTGCTACACTGGCAGAGAACTGAGCACCCTCTCCCTGCTGGTCCCGCGGGTTGTTGTGCAGTGATTTGCTGTTGTGCTCAGAAGTCTACTAAAGTCAGAAAACCGGGGAAGGTCTAGCTGGGGACACAGGGTTGAAATGCTAGAGCAGGGGTCTTCAAACTATGGCCCGCAGGCCGAATACAGCCCCCCAGGGTCCTCAATCCGGCCCGCCCGTATTTACAGAGCCCCCCTCTGTCCTGCCTGGGGAGGGGGCCGGCACGGGGTCCCCTGGTCCCGATGCGAGCAGCAGCCCCGGGAGCGTGGCCATGGGGGCACCCCGGCGGCTTCCTCCCATCCCAGGGGGTCCCTCCTGCCATCCCGGGGTGCCCGCGGCCAGTGAGGGGATGGCGCCTCGACGCTTCTTTCTGTTGCCAAAGAGATGTGTCCAGAGAAGGCGGATTTATTTCGTACAGTGAGTCTTTCAGGACATACAATTACACGAAGGACTGAAGAAATGGGGGAAAGTTTGAATCTGCAGTTGCAAAACTCCTCAAAAAAAGTTTGTGATTTCTCATTGGCACTCAGCGAAAGCAATGATGTTCGTGATTCTGCACAACTTCTAATTTTCATTTGTGGGACAAATGATTCTTTCAAAGTCACAGAGGAGCTTGCTGCATTGAAAAGCATCAAAGGAACAACTACAGGAGAGCATACCTATGAGAAAGTTTGCCAAACTAGGAATGATTTGGAGCTGGACCGGGGTAAACTATTCAGTGTGACAACTGATGGTGGTCCTAGCATGGTGGGGTCCATGAAAGGAGTGGTTGCACACATTAAAAAAGAGATGGACAAACGCAACCATTCACATCCAATAGCCAGACACTGCATCATCCACCAACAAGCACTGTTCTGTAAATCACTGAAGCTGGACTCTGTCATGAAAATAGTGGTTTCTTGTGTTAACTTCATTAGAGCTCATGCACTAAACCACAGACAGTTTCAGGAATTTCTGTCTGAGCTAAATGT